>VXBT01009159.1:45577-427371 GCA_013400235.1 Oriolus oriolus
TCTCTCTGTCTCTCTTTTCTCCTCTTTGCTCTCTTTTCTATCCCCCCTTTGGTAGGAACATTTATCTTTCTTTATCAATAAACAGTTCTCAGATACAATACTGCCTCGTTTGCGCTTTGTCTTCATCTGAGAAAGCTATCAAAAAGAATCCTCCCCGACTCCCCTTTTACAGCGGGACGAGACACCTGATCAAGAGTATTTTTTGTAAACATATGTTCCTTAATATCTACGGCTGGCAGATTGCTAATTTGAAACAGAATTCTATATTTGCAGAACAGATAAAATGATTCTAGAATGTTGAGAACATTTTAAAAACTAGTAGTATTAAATTTTATCAAATTCGAAGCTTGACCAGCTTAGGTTAATGTTTTTTGATTCCACAAAAGTTTGACTGTTTCTAAAGTTCTTGGCATGGCATTGAGCACTATCTTCCTAGTAAAACATGTGCCATGCAACTGAATGAAGTTCAGCTGTTTCTAAAGTGGCTGAGTCCACGTGAATGCCTTGATGGCCCTGAAGTTACAGGTCAGAAAGTTGTCATGCTTTTGGACACAGGGTGACAAGGCTATAGTAACTGTTTCCAAGGTCTAACATTTGTGCGTTTATACTGTCCTTTCCATTTGGAGGTACCAAGGAACATTTTGTATTTTGTAGTTTTCAGTGGCCTACATTTATCATGGTAGATTTGCCTATGACTTGTTCAGCTGAATCCTTACAGAGAAATTTTATATTTTTTTTAGATGAAGCTGGAACTTCTATTGCTCTGCTGTATTTTCTTAGGTTCTTTTTTGTGTATTATGTAAAATATGATCTTTCAAGCTGTTGTAAGTACACCTACCGTCTGTGAGCTTCATCATAGAACACATAGCAATTTTCAAGCGACAGGTAGACTATTTTTGTCTTATTTTGTGGTACTGCAGCCAATTTAAGTTTGAACATTTTTTATTAGCTGAAATGATGCTGCTTTTTCACTGCCTATTCACATGGGAGACACAAACCAAACTGGAAATACTCAGCTACAAATGTAGCAGCCTGTGAAAATGCACAAGGGATTTATTTGTGCTTATGAGAAGATCCTGTGCTATAGTTTGTTGTGACACCAGTAGCATGGCATCTGCTATTTTAATGGCTTTTCCACCTTTTAGTTTTGAATAAAAGACATCTAGGGAAGTTTTAGATTACATTAAATATCATAAATTCACTCAATATATCCAAGGATATAGTGGGAGCAATATAGAGTGTTCATTTTAGTATTCAAAGTTAACTTTTACTGTCTGCGTACTGTGGTTCTTCAAGCTGGTTTGTTGAAGTGGTGTTTAAAGAATTTGTTACAGAATAAAAAAATACTCCCTTTTAGTGTTGAGCCATTACAGTTTATTATTTGTTCTCGAATATAGTTGCTTTATGCCTCGAGTGACTTCTGGGTGTCAATTTATTTTCTATTAACTCTTTCAGTGGTGCTGAACAGTGTATTTTCTGTGGTATCTGGAGGAATATTCTTATAAAAAACCTGTTAATTTCCAAGCAGTCTAGATATTTATTGCCTTATACACATTATTTTTATCAAATACTCATTCAAGTGTATTTTCAGTAGTACCAATGAAGCTCATAAAACTGGTTTTTAAGCCCCAATGAAGCTCATAAAACTCATGAGTTAATAAGCTTATTTTAGTGATTTTTATTGGTTATTTCATAGTCTGAGTACTGTATTTTGGTGAGTAACCACTGAATCAACTAATAGTTTCCAACTAATATTTGACAACTGTTATGACATCTCTGGCAGTAACTGAATAGTTGTGCATGAAATGTCATGAATAACATTGGTATTAACCTGTATACCAGTTTCCAAGAGCTTCATTAGCTTGTTTGTTTTGGTTCAATATATTGAATGGTAGGGAAAAATCCTGTTATTTCAAGCAAGCGAGAAAACAAAGAAAGCAGAAAACCATTAAACAGCTTTCAGACAAGCAAGTAGATTCAGAAGGTTCTGAGAACAAAATATCATAGACCTAATATGGCTTGGGAAGGACCTTTATACAGAGATGAGCACATATATAAAGAAATAGTAAAGTAAAAACAAACCAAAAGGAAAAGGACAGCCCTAATCTCTCCTCTGTATATTAAGCAAAGAGAAATTAGTTTATTCTAATAATGGTGATTTTAGTAGTATATATTGTTATCAGTCACATAAATAGCATTATTTCTGTAGTACTTTTTTTGCTCTTTTAAGTGTTGCCTACTTTTATGCTATATGTGGATATTTACGTGGGTATGAAAGCAGTAATCCTAGTTCTCTGATTTACTGTCTTGGTGTAGGTAGTGTGTCCTGTATTTGTGTTGTAAGGAGTCAACTGCTTGAAGAATGTTGCTCCCCATCTGAATGGACTTTGGTTTAAGAAAATAGGGAAATTTATGAAGAACTGAGTGTGTGTGTCTGTGTCCTCAGCCCTCCAATGCAAATATGCTTTATGCCTCCTGAATGCCTGTGTTTTCAGTGATGTGAAAGTGTTAGGTGGAGAAGGCTTAGTCATGGGATTACTGGCTGGAAAGGATCCCTGGTGCACTCAGATCTTCTTCTGAGCAAAAGAGGAACATGGGAACACTCCTTACAAGACAGTCAAATAACTCATTTATAGTCCAATTGTTCAGGGCTTCTCTGCTCTGTTGTTTTTAAATTTGGTTTTAATTGAATGCCTAAGGTTGCATTCCAATAGTGACCAAGCATTTTATTTTACAAAATACTCTCTGAGATGAAGGAGATTTGCTAGGTCAGTTATTTTTTAAAGAAGGTGTCACGGACTGAAATATTATAGTTTATGATTTAAACATTTTCATGAAGGACTTTTAAAACTGTATTGCAAAAGCTGCAGAGAAGACCACCACACCCTGAATGGGGCCCTGACTGAGGCCTTACACTGCTCGCTGATGAAGATAAGATAAAGTAACAGCTCAGTGGGGACATTCACAAAGCACAAGCCTAACACCTTCAGGGCGGAGACTGCAGCTCCAGGGGTGTCAGGTGCCAGGCTCCCACAGACCCTTGCACCAAAGGGTGGGGGAAGAGAGGCCTTGGGTGGGCGCTGGAAAAGCCTCTGGTGAGAGGTGCAGTGACCGCCCATGCTCCGCTGTGCAGAGGAGCCCAGCTGAGGGCCCTTCACCTGGGGAGAAGCTGCATCCACGTGAAGGACAGAGGGGGTGACATGGCCCATCAAAGAATCCCCCCACAAGGTGCCCCCAGACCCTGCACCAGAGGTGATGCAACAGATGCTCAGTGTTGCAAGGGACAGTGTCACACTGGCCCCCTGCAAGGGAGGCACGTGGGCGTTCCCACCTGGCTCAAAGTGTACATTAACCCACTGGATTCTATACTCTTTGGCATGCGGTGGCGTGCTGCGATGGTGAGGTACCCTCACCAGCCAGAAGACCAGATGGAAGGGAGCAACGAGACATCGTCGAGTCCCTTGGATGGGTGATATGCTTCTACCTAACCCCTGTCACTCTCTCTCTGTCCCCCCACCCCCCACACACGCTTCTTTTTCTATTTCTTTCTTTTCTCTTTCTTTCTCCTTGCCTCTTTTACTATTAAATAAAACATATCAAGTTTTTGGCACCAACATCTAACCTCGTTTGGTTTTAATCTTGTTTTTGGGTATATTTAGAACCTACATTCTTTCCAGTTTATACATAGAGACTTAATTTTCTTTGCTCTTCTGGGTTTAAACCGAATCGCAATAGAAGAAAAAGAAACCAGTGATTTATTAACTTGAGTTTTCTGAGGAATATTGCTTCATGTCAACATTCTTACAGTCACAAAAATATGTGCATGTACAGCATGAGTACTATTGTGTGAACAATATTATTCAATAATTAAATGCTCATGAACCCCTGTTTATTGCCTAGATTGAAAGTGTTATAAGAAAGATAGGGGTGACTTTTTAGTAAGGCCTATAGCGATGGGACAACAGATAATGGCTTGTCACACAAAGAATTAAGTGTCCTGGTGTTGCAACAGTGTCTGTAAAGTTCATGACTCAACAGGATAATAATATTTTTTCAATTTCTGTTGGCACTGCTAATGATAAACCCACTGTTTTACCATCCCATGATTATGCCTGAGATGCCTACTGTGACTGTTCCCTGATTTTCAGAAGGTTTATTTAATTTAACATTTCCTGATTTCTTCAGTGGCACTGCAAATGAAGTGTGGAGAGAACATCAGAAGTAGTTATCTATAATTGCATAGCAATTACATGAGGTGACATTTCTTACAGCATGCAACATATGTGAAATTTCTTTAGGCATTCTGTAATGTGATTTTCTTTTTTTTAGTGGACTCAATATGAACTGTGATACTATTAATGTGTTCTGTTATTAAAAGTTATTAAAAGGACAAAGCGGTGATCTTACTCGACATCTCCAATTTACTTTGATAATGTAGTTTTACATTAGAGGTATTGCAGAGTTGCATGATGTCTCACTAGCTCATAGGCTATGATTCTTGTCACCTTTCTTAAAGAGAAAGTCAATTCTTAACAGTTTGTTTTCAGGCATCTAATTGAAATGCAAAGTAATTTGTATCGCTGGAAGAATACAGACTAGGACTCATAACTGGAAAGTTGCAGCTGAGGAAAGATATCTGCTTGGAGACAACACTACGAAAAGGGTTCTCTATGCTACTGTTATTTTTGATGTGTGAGACAAAGACATTTTTCTCCCATTCTTAAATAGCTTCATTTTTTTCCACACAAGGATGGGGTTGTTGATTTAATCCTGCAAGAAAACTTCAGTTATGACATTCTATGATTGCATTTTGACAAAATCTAAATTAATAAGGCATTAGGTGCAGTTAAAGTGAATGTGAAACTGCCAAGACTCTTGTGATGATTTACTATTTCCTTTGAAGTAGGTTGGAGATTATGTCGATAGACTTACTCTTGTGGTGTGACTTTTCATAGCAAGAGTATGTATTTGCCTTTTAAATGATACAACAGATTACTGCTCCTATTTTTGCAGTAAAATTACAGATTATTTTATGAGAATCCCAGGAGCTGGGAGTGACTGGATAAATGCAGCCCACTGTTTCTGATAATATTCATTACCTTTAGTCGTGATTTTCACTATGCTAGTCTTTGAGGAAGTAATAAAATAAATACTCTTCCTCTGTTCTTTAAAATGTGTGAAGCTGCTGTTCGTTATTAAACAGCAGTTAAAGAGATGTTGGAATATTTTGACAGCGGAGCAGCAAGTGGGAAACAAATTAGAAAATAATCACGAGTCTGAATGAGCAGCAGAAGATGTTCTGCCTGTCATGAATGGCAGGTGATGCTTAAAGAAGTTGCATGGTTTGTCTGTGTTTAGAAAAAAGTACCTGCACAGAGAACAGAATGTTGAAGAAACGTCTGTGCAAGAAATCCTCCGAATATAGATTTTAAGGAAAATGGGGCACAACTTACCAGGCTTGTTTCTCTTTATCCCAACCTTTTTTTTCTCTCAAGTTTGAAAAGAATTTAAAACTTCTGAAAACAAGGGGATTGAGCAAGTCTGTTTCCTTTCCTGCTGACCTCTGTTCTTCTAAAGTCTCTGTCATACTACCAATGTGACCAAATCCAAGCATGGTGATACAGCGAAAGTTACTAGATGTATTTGACATTTGACAACCTAATTTTTCTGGGTTAATCATTCCTGTTCACATAACAGAAATTTCTAGCCACTCAAAAGGTGGCCTGAGCTTTTAGCATAGGTGAAGTTGATACCTTAGGTTTTAACTTTTTATACTTTTCAAATCCTGTACTGCCTAGTGTGTAACTCTGAAGTTTCTTGCAGCCTGTTAGCTGCTGTTCTCTCATGCTGGTTAGACATAACAAACCTCTCTACATTTCCACATCAAGGACACCAGGCCCCAAAATGTGTAAACTAAAAGTCTCTAAAGTGAGGGGCAAACTTGGGGTAATTACATAATAAAGTGAGGTTATATTTGGACAATTACACCTGATATGCAAATGAACCAAAATTATAAAAGTGTGAAGAACCCGTGACCCAGGGTCCATCTTGGGTGTAGCCTTTTGACTGCCCAGTCAAAATTGAAGGCCCTTCAAATAAACACCTGATTTTATTCTCTTATTCTTGTCTAGTCTCTGTGTTTTAGGTGGCCGCCTCAGGCATCAAAGTAACAGAAATCTTCAGTGGGCCTGGGGCATAGGAGGTAAAAGGGAGAGGGAAAACCATATAGAGCAGCTGCTACAATAAAAGAAAATTTATCAGCTGCCCCACGTGGTGGCCAGTCTTTTTGCAGCTATAACAAGTGCCTACGTGACAGCAGGACACCATCAGGGTGAGAGCATGAATGAACAGTCCTGCGCGACAGTAGTAAATAAATAGTTTTACTATATTTTTCTATAGTAAAAAGATAATTTACTTAGAGATAAATATCCCTGGCCAGTGTATTGGTTTTTTGTTTTTCCTAACAGATATGTGTGTGCACGCATCACCAAATACTTAAATAGTTTGGAAGAATGTTGCACTGACAGTATTCACGGTTTGCTGTGTTTGGAGCTCTTCTGTGTTTCTCTCCTCTCTGTTCCGTTCTTTGTTATGCCTGTGCATATAGAAGCCTCATGATATGCTGAGGCAGAAAATTCTCTCCCTCATCCCCTCCTAATCCCTCATTACTGGATCTGAAATAAATCACACTTTGTTTAATCACCAGATGGAGACAGCCTGTGTATCAGCTCTCCTGTGCAGTTCAGCAGTTGTTCTTTATGAAAAAGTCAAATCAGTAACTATCTGATAGGTAATTTGTTCTGTATTAAACCTAGGATTAAAAAAAAAAAAGAAAAAAGTGTTTTTGTAAATTACTTGCCCTATATTTTCAGGTTGTAGGAAGAGAGTATGGATTCTTTCCCCTTAGTCTGAAGCTTTTTTGTTTGTACTTTGCTTCCTAAGCAGATTATATTTAAAAGAAACTTTAAATCTTTTTCTAGCTAGAGAGACATCTTTTGGATTACAGAGGAAAAAAAAAAAAAACCATGAAAAAGTATCTATCTGTCTACCAAAGATAACATTTATTTCAATTATGCTTTTCCTGTCCTCTCTAGAACTCTCAGTCTCTGATGAGCGGACATGAAAATTCCATCAAAATTTGAAATGAACTTTTGAACCTGCAATGCTGAAAATTAATGAAACAGGTCTGTCCTCTCTGGCTGATGCGATAAACGATACAATGCCAGTAAGAAGAGATTGTTTTGCAGAGTGATTTTGAGTTGGAAGGATTGCACTGCACCACCAAACACACTGTAGTTAGGGTCATCCTATTAAGAAGTGGAAGTGTGAATGAAGACATTTGTTAAACCAGTATACACACAGGAAGATGAAATAGTGCAGTATTGTTTTCACAGGGTAGGCTCGTTTTGTTTTTAATCATGCTATTACATTCCTAGGGTTGATTCAATTTTTTTTTTCTAATATGATAATTAGAATTCTGCTCCCCTGTAATAATTTAATATTGTTTCTGTGTAAAAGTTTATATGTATAGTATTTTATAAAGTGTATAATCTCCTGAGTAATTATTTGCTTAGTCTACCAGTTTTTAGCTGAAAGTAACTGAAAGCTTTTTAATTTATTATTGGTTTTTGTCTGTAAGGCTATGTGACTAATATTTTTCCATGGAGCTTGCTCAACTGGAAAGTTTTGTGATTAATTTTATTCTACATTTGTCCAGGCCTATTCCAGATTAACAGAAGATAAAAAGCAAGCATCTTTCTCAGCCTTCTAAAATGTATCGAAATGTCAAACATTAGCTTTGGTTTTTAGGAAATCAGTGTAATAAAAGTTTGTGTGAGATCTCATAGAACAAGAAAATTATCACTAAAATTAACAGTTCTAAGGGTCTTATCTTTTTGTATCCAACTGACTGCAGACATTCTCACACGTCTTCTCCTTTAGTTTAGGTATTTGTTTGTCTGTTTGTTTTTTAGAAAAAACTACACTTGAGTATATATGAAAATCTTGCCTAGAGGAGGGGTCAGTCAGAAAGAGTGGCAGTGTTACAGAAACTCAATGGCTATTTTTGAAATCTCAGATCAATATTAGAAAATCAAGTGTAATTTTCAAATATCTCCCATAAATACTCATTTATAAGAAATTGATGGACCATGGATTTTTTTCATTCTGGAAATTTGTTCTAGTTATACACATCTGAGATTCTATGATAGCTGCCATGGATAGATAACAGGGAAATACAATAAATACGGAAATATTTTTTATTTGTCCTATGCTGCCAAACTGATGAAAATTCCTTATTAGTACAATAAGTCTCAAGGAATAGAAAAGTATTTCCCTGTGCCGAAAACTGCGTTGCTGAAGCACACTGTTAACTTCAGTATCTTCACATATTAACTTTCTCAAGATCTGTACTTCATTAAGTGTCAAATGGGGCATTCAGGTGGATTTGAATTTTGACATTTTCTTCCTTGATATTTTAGTTCTATAAAGGAAAATAAAAGGCTGTGCTTTTCATTTAAGCTAATGCACCTTTATTATGCTGAAGTAATGTGTCAGTCTATCACTATTAATTCAACTGTCTTTTCATGCAAATTGCAAAAAGTATTATTTTTTAGGCTACCTTTTACTTGAACCAGAGTTTGGTATAAATGAGAATTGATCCCAAACTTTAAAAAAGTGAATGCAAAATCTGCTTGTTAAACTATATATCAGTGATTTAAAAGATGCTCAGTATTTTATTACGAATTTCAAACCAAGTTATTTGTGTCACAGTGATGCAACTTCTTGACAAATTTTATTCCTTGACATGCTTTTTAAATGAATTGAATCTTCCTAGGCTGGTAAAATCAATTTGTACCTCTGTGAAAATGAGTTCAAATAACTATGCTACTATATACCTTGATAGCCTTGGAGAGAAAGTATAATATATAAACCTGCATGCTATGTTTCTGTGCTAGTGTTAAAAGGCTGCAAGGACAACACTGTTTAATTATTAAAGTATAAAAATTTAATTCAGATATAGAGCTGTGCAAGTAAATCATTCACAATTGTACTCTAATTGAAAATAACTTGTGTTATCTATAATCCTATCCCATGTCTAGTGTATCCTTAATTTGATGGAATACTGCTGTTCTGTGTATCATACTGAGAAATTCTCGTAACCTTTAAAGTAAAGGAAAAAACCCTGCACCTTATGAAGCAATTTTAAGTATAAAATAATTGGAGGGTTGCATGTGCTATGTGTACAGTTGTTTTGGAAGAACAAAAACAGAGGCTAAATTCAGCAGATGAATATATGTGTTAAAAATTCTAGTTCACAAATATGTCATATGTTTTTAAAAATTACGTGGGGTAAGATAAGCATTTCACTCTGAATGCTGGTGATCCAGAAAATCTACATGAGTGACCCTAACTGTAGTTAATAAAATATTCACATTAGAAGCATATGTAAGACCTTCCACCATGACTGGGTATTTTCCCACCAGTTCTAGTGTCCTTTGGGAACAGAGACTTCCTGCACTCTTCTTATTCAGGTTCTGCTTCCATATAGACTAGAAGTGATAAGGAGATTAAAAAAAAAAAAAAAGGAAAAGTGTGTGTAATACTGGGGTTTACTCATTTCAGTAATCACCTGAAGGTGGGAATTTAACTGAGTTTCTGACAATATTTTTATCAGTAATGTAATGTAAAATGCATAAGTGATATTTAATCTGGATGAAAGTCCTCCAAATAGTTCAGGTTTTGTTCATGGTTTAGTGGAAAAAATGCTGCAGTTTCCAAGATCTCTTCCCATGAGGAACTTTTAAATTATTTTCTTTTGCGTGTGTGTGCAGAGACACTACAGACCTTCTGACTTGCCTGCTAAACATGCTCTCTGGGCCACTGGCATCTCTGTCTTTAGTCTTAAATTTATCATTCAACAGGCCTGTGCTTAGAACTTCACTTCAAAGATGGGGTTAACTGTTAGAGGCTGAACTTGTAATACTTCATAATGCATGAGTCAATAAGATCTTTAACAAAATATGTCTCCATGAAAAACACCCTGAATAATACAATAGGGAAAATTCAGGTCTGTATGTCTTTCATTCTGTCTGGTACTTGTTTGCTAGCAATACACAACCAACTGGAATCAGACACTCTGAAAAATCATTCTCCACTGAAACAACTTGAAACATTTCAGAAAGTTGAATTTGTCAACACCATCGATTTCTGTGCCTGGATATACTTTAAATGGGAATGAAAGACTATAATTTACATGTATGAAATTCTGGAAAACAAAAAGACAAAAAAAGTCAAAAGACAAAAATTGGAGGGCAGTATTTCTCTTCTACGTGTGTACAACACGAGTCATGGTCCTAAATTTTTACAGGATCACAGGGCATTCCGAGTTGGAAGGGACCCACATGGAATCCGAGTCTTAAGTGAATAGCCCATATGAGGATCAAAATTGCAACCTTGGTGTTTTTAGCACCGTGCTACAGCCAAGGTAATCTCAGGGACTATAGTGGCCTTTCAGGTACTATGTGCCTATTATGACTTTCTTGGCAGCAATATTACAATATTACTGTGTTGCTCATCAACTGTTTTTTAGTGTAAGGACAGAGCAAGCTTGTTTTATTAGAACAGAACAAACAGATTTCATCAATCAAGTACATGTTGCTTTCAGGGATTTTGTATAAAGTGAAATCATACCGAAGCCAAAATCTATGTTGCAATTCATCACATTTGTTTAGATTCTGATGACTAATAACTTAGTGCCATAGTTACTTTCTGTACAGTAACAACCTTAATGGGATTCTGGAATGATTCATTTGTAACAGGAAAGAAAAATATATTCAGTGCATCAAATGGATCAACATAACTGAGGTCAACATTGCAAAATATTCTGCCTAAAAGATGTATTGATTTGTGAGGTTATTATTGTGGTTCATCTGAATTGTTTTACTGCTGGAGACCATGAACTTTCCTGTATGGTGAAAATTATAGATGCTATCCACTCTTTTCATCTTTAAAATGTTCACCAGTGAAATCTTTTTCAGCATAATTTATAAACATCTAGACACAGATAAAGAGAATAGCATCATCAGGATTGCTGCTCCTCTTAAGGCTTCCAGGAAATGTTTTGTAATGATACATATTTAATAAATTTGTAGTGATACATGTTTAATAATTTTGATTATCTTTCCTTCCCTTTTAAGGATGTAGTGTTGTTTAGGAGTCAGTATTTTTGAGAGGATCAGTATTTTAATTTCTGCATTCTTAAGTCACCAGATGTTTCCAAAATATTCTAGGTCCCATTTTGAAGGTAATGGAAAAGAGAGTCAAAAATGAATTCCCCATCAATTTGTCCAATTGGGGTCCTTAGCTGCATTTGAAAAATAGAACTTCACATCTAAATCATCTGGTGACCTTGGGAATCAGACATCTCATCCCTGAGCAGTTGCAGTGCCTTTTCATTCATGTATTAATACACTGGTATAAGATTATGGAAGTCCATTCTTTATATTTCTGCTTGACAGAAAGAGTTGAACTTCATTGTTCTGTACTTGTTTGTTAATTTATAAAAGGTTGTCAGTCCTGCAAATTCTCACTTGGATTTCTCTACCCAGTAGGAAATGAAAAGTTCATGTAATCAATATTCTAAGCTCACTTCTTTTTCCTTCTTTTCCTTGAGAAGTACCCTTCAGTCTTACCTATAATCAGCAGTAGCTGTGCCACAGCTCCTTAATGGTGCCACTCACATTTTAAGAGTGAGGATCCAGTGGAGGAGAGAGGAGGGCAGCTGAGGTGTACTTCAGGCATCCCAGTCAGCACCCCTATGAGCTACCTGCACAAGCACAGGCACAGCGTGTGTGACAATGTTCTGGCTACCATCTGTCTTTAAATCTGCTACCTGCTAATGCCCATGCCTTGTAACTGAGAAGCTCTGAATAATCATTCCCTGCCTACTGTTTTCACAGCCATGGAACATGATGGACAGCATTTAGTACAAATATAGGCCCCTGGTATTACTTTTGATGCCAGGTTGACCTTCTGACTCTCAGGCAGGTCTCTATATTTGTTTTTTCAAAGGTACCAGCATAGTTTATACATCAGATAATCTGAGTATTCAAAGTGCATATTTTTCCTGGTTTTGCAGTATCTGAATCTCATATGAATTTGAAGTAGTTTTTGCATGTCTGCATAAAAGAGGACATTGAAGGTGAAAGAACTTTGAAATGAGGCAGTGAGATAGTGGTATTTTCCATTTCTTTCTTAATATTGTCTAACATTCATTAACTGTGTCTTGTGTGATTCTAGTTGCCTCCTTTTTGATGCATGAAAAACAGATATTGGATGATTTATTACTAGCTTCTCCAGCCTCCTTCTGTTGTTACTAAATTGTTGTTCCCCTATGTATTTGCTTTATAGGGCCAGGCTTTATTACAGAGGTGACTTCTGTGAGAAGCTGCCAGAAGCTTCTTCCATGTCCAGCAGAGCCAATGCCAGACAGCTCCAGGATGGGCATGCTGCTGACCCAGGCCGGGCCAATCAGAAATGGTGGTAGCACCTCAGTGATAACGCACTTGAGAAGGAAAGTTATTGTGCAAATGTAATTGCAGCCAGAGAAAAGCTGCAAGAGTGAGAATATGTGAGAGGACAAACTGCAGACGCCCAGATCAGTGGAGAAGAAGGGGGAGGAGGTGTTCCAGGCACTGGAGCTGAGATTCCTGTGCAGCCCATGGTGCAGCCCATGGTGAGGCAGCTGTGCCCCTGCAGCCCATGGAGGAACATGGGAATGCTGAGATCCACCTGCAGCCCATAGAGGAGACCCACTGGAACAGGTGGATGTCTGAGATGAGGCTGTGAACCCATGGGAGGCCTGTCTGGAGCAGACTCCTGGCAGGGACCTGCAGACCCATGGAGAGAGGAGCCCATGCTGAGTCAGGTTTCCTGGAAGGACTTGTGTCCCTGTGAGGGACCCACACTGGAACAGCCTGGCCTTGAACAAGTGCACTCCATGGAAGAATGAACTGGAATTTGTGGACAACTGCTGCCTGTGGGATGGATTCACGTTAGAGAAGTTCATGGAGAACTGTCACATGCGGCAGGAACTCCATGCTGGAGCAGGGCAAGAACGCCTTTCCCTGAGCAGCAGGAGAAAAAATGTGTGGTGAACTGACCATAACCCCCATTCCCTGTTTCCCTGCACTGCTGGAGTAGGAGGTAGATCTTGGGAAGAAGGGAGGGATGGGGGGAATGTGTTTTTAAGGTCTTATTTTTACTTCTTACTCTCCTGCTCTGATTTTGTTAGTAATGAAATTCAGTTAACATCCCCAAGTTAAGTCTGTTTTGCCAGGGATGCTATTCAGTGAGTGATCTCTGCCGGTCCTTAACTCATGACCTTCAGTTGTATTTTCTCTCCCCTGTCCAGCTGTGGAGGGGAGTGATAGAGCAGCTTTGGTGGGTGCCTGGCATCCAGCTAGGGTAGACCCACTGCATCCTCCTTCTCACATGTTAAATGACAAGAATAAGAATAAATACTACTTTTTCCTCATGGTTTAAAATTTATTTCAATATAAATTCTCTGGTGTAGTTTATGTAAATGGGGCATTCACCTATGTTATTTCTTTTTCTTCACAGTTCCATTTTCTGTGTTTTTTACTGCAGAGTAATTTTTCTAATGTGTACTAGTTTTCCTTTCACAAAGCATCTGAGGTGCTTATATAAGCAGTATCATATACCAATATCTTAATTTAAAAGCAGGAATCTGTGTCACACTCTGGTTTTGGTTTTCTTTTTCCACATGTATGCTTAGAATAGAAACAATAAATCTTTAATCTCGGTATGTATGTTTTACATGATTGTTTGGAACATTGTGGTCATATTGTACTGCATTATTTCCTTTCTGAACTGCCAGTGTTCATGTTGTGGGTGCCCTGTGCAGGGCAAGAAGTTGAACTCAGTGATCCTAGTGGGTCCTCCAAACTTGGGATTTCTATGATTGTTTGATTTTGTGATTATATGTTGTCCAGTGGCTGGATTTTCTGCCAGTTTTATATTTCCAGAAGAAGTAGTCAAGAGATGTCATCAGTAGTTGTGGAGCACAGCAGAAATGTTTCTAGAGCTGTATATTATGTTTGCAGATCACTATCAAGTTTCTTCTCTGATACAGAGGAAAAATCATTTTTTCTCACTGTTTCATACCCACAGCTTCTCACTAGATGATAGAACTTGGATTAATTAGTCAAAATACAGTTTTTATTCAGTTTTGGCATTAATTTTCCTATGTTTTTTGGGTTTTTTTAGTGACTGAAAGAACCCAAAGCTGACTAGTTGCACTTTTTACTTGCCTTTTTAAGCTTAATGAAAAAAAAGGTCCTTTGTGACACCCTTCCCCCTTTTCAAGTTCCATGTTAAAAAAAAATATTCTAACTTTGCATTCCAGTGATTGATTTGCCAAGTTTCAAACCAGGAAGAAGTATTGTATTTGATATTTGTATTTTCAGTTAGTTTCTATAGATTGCAAGGTCAGGCAGCTGGGCGATGTCTTGCTCTGAAGAATACCACTGACATAAAACATTGACAGCCGTAAGAGGATCACCTGGGTTCCTAATGTGACAGTATGGTGGGCAGTTTAGGTCGAGTTTTGTGAAATTGCAACTAGACCTATGTGGTTTCCAATAGGCTGTTATAACTTCCAACAGGGAGTATATACATCACACTCCATTTCAATGGGATGCTGTTTGTTGGTAATATAAATTAAAGCACATTTGACATCCAAATTGGAAGCAGAGAATGGAAATGAAAAGACAAATAAACTATTGATAAATTGTGAATTTAATAATTTCTAACCTTTCTGGCCATCTTACCAGTGATTAATCAGTCAGCTCTAAATTTCTGACTTTTTTAAGCCTGGGGAAATCAAGTTGGATATTCAATATGGTGGAAGTATTTAATGATTTTGTCAGTTCTCTCTCTGATTTAAATTAACAATTATGCGAGCAGAGATGGCCTGTTCCAGCGAGGTAACTGAGAGAACTCTGATAATATGAGAAATTTATTAATATGTCTTCTTTATTGTTTCCCAATTATGTTTGAGGTGTCAGATAACCTAGCACTAAATTAGCCATAAAAATAAATCAACGAACAGAGAAAATAACAATAAACTTATTCTGTGCTTGATACTAAAAAGGATATACACAGACACACACAGGATGGTGAGACAGGCTGCCACAGACAAGGAGCTGCCTTCAACATCATCTACTTGCAGCACTGACATGAACACTTGCACAGACAGACAACTCCTCTCTTCTGGCAGAGGCTGAATCTCAGTCCTGACAGCACACACTCAACACACTCCTGATTCACACAAACATGCCCATCAGTGGATCCCTAGAGTACTGACATAGCCCCTTCTGTCCAGCCCACCCCAGACCAGATCACAGCCTATGCCTCCGACCTGGCTCCAGCTGCTGATCCCAGATCCATTCACACTGGTCCTGCCAGCAGCTGACACCTGGTGCCTGCAGCACTCACACACACACACACACACACATAGAGCATAGGGGATTACACAGAGATGGTCAGGAAGGGATTTTGCATGAAGACAGGATAGACTGTGGTGAGGAGGTGCAGGGTTCAGGGAGATAAGAACATTGACCGGCTCAGTTTTACAAGCGACTAACCTCTTTAACACCAGCGTGTCTATTCCAACTTTCTTCCTCCCTGTTCCCCTTCCAATGCACATTCCATCATCAATTTGCATAGCTCCAAGACCCCTGGCAAGATCCTGGACCCTCAGGTTTGCATGCTTATCAGCAGCAAGCTCCTCGTTTTCCTGCAGCTCCTTGGTAGCCCATCAGTTAGTGTGACTTGACCACATTTGTTTAGGATGTTCGTGTCACCATATATTTTGTTTATGGCTTTTCTCTTTTCCTTAGTATCCCATTTGGCAATGTTCTAGATCATGTAATAGAGAAATAATAGTGATTTCTCTGTACCTTCATCAATTAGTTTGACTTGACCAGGTTTGGTTCTCCTTATCGCCTGCCTTATCATTTGTCAGTGAGGTTTCGGTCTCTCTGTGTTTACGGCTTCCCTCTTTTCTTATTGTACCTTATTTCCTTTTATTGTAGACCACAGACTATTACTCTTTTAAAGTTGACCAGCAAAACACTGAAAGCTTATACTTTTTTTTTCCTGTCTATTTCAAGCACTCTGTGTAATTGGGTGTCATTCCTGAAATGGTTTGTTTCAGTTGATCACTGAGTAATTCCCATCTACTAATCAATTATTGGATACAGAAAGATGCTCTTCCAAATCAATTGACAAATCTGGACCGAAGGTTTCAATTTATTTGCATCTCTCGTTTTCTCAAAACCTTGATGATGTTTCTTTCCTGTAATGTAGTTTTCTGCAGAACTGCAAAGGTTTCATGTACTCAGATGTGGCCCTAACTCCAGGTCAATCTTAACACTTTTTGGCATGGACACATTCTACCCAAAAGAAACCTTGAAAAGGGTAGTGGTTTGTTAAAGAGGAGGAGGAGGTTGAAGGAAATCAAACATATTTCATTTTCTGCACACAAAAAATAACAGTGCCAGGAAATTTCAAAAAGAACATATATCATGTTTTTTCTGCCTTTGATAGGAGTCTCAGTCTAAAACTATGTAGCCTAATTGCAGACATAAATATGTACACATGCTTAAGGAGGATTGCAAGAATACGTTTGTCTTTACAAGAGTGAAAATTTATAGGGTGTAGACTAGCTTTAGAACATTATTATCTTTTTAACAATGAGGTCATACAGATAGAACATTATTAATGTATAAAACTGAGAAATATGTCAAGATAGTTATCGGAAAACATTTACTGTAATGTAATATTTCACTCATCTGTTTCAGTAGCACTCCTTTCTTGTTTTTCATGCTTTATTTAACTGATCAATACTAAATTATAACAACATGAACATTCACTATATCTTTGTCGTATGTTGGTAGTGACTGAATCTTGCACTGCTTCTACCAAAATATGCCTTTCATTTTCCTTGAAAAGCAGTCATGAAATGGAAATTTGCCGTGAAAGCCATATGTCTTCAATCTCAGTTACTGACCACTGCTTGGATATCACCTAGCAACTGTAAATGTTCAGCATAAGTTTTCAGACCAGAGAAATCTTAGAAAGGTTTCGAATATTGAATGTATGAAGGAGTAATAATTTTCTTGCAGGTATTTTTTTGAGGGGAGGTAGCAGCACTGACTGAAACACACATATGCAAAAGTATCAAAATCTTTTGCTTTTGGTGTCAGACAATTAGCAATGCTCCCTGTGTTAGGTGAGAATCCCATATATAAAATTCTATCAAATCCAAATGAAATA
The DNA here is from genome assembly GCA_013400235.1 of Oriolus oriolus. Classification (NCBI taxonomy): domain Eukaryota; kingdom Metazoa; phylum Chordata; class Aves; order Passeriformes; family Corvidae; genus Oriolus; species Oriolus oriolus. Next base: position 62,939 of record VXBT01009159.1, read on the forward strand.
TATGATTCAAATGTGGTGAGATCTGTAACTTCTTATTCATATAACACCTCCTTTATCCTGTGTATTTGCAGAGAATTAAAAATTTTCTAATTCAGTACCTGTGAGCTGAGCATGACCAGAATCTTAAACAAATATTTGTTTGCTTCTGTTCTTCAAAAATAGAATATAATTATGTCTCCAAATGCTGCAAGTCTCCATCCAGTTTGTTTTTAATCTTGCAGTGTTGATAACATTCTGCTGATCAAATTCACGTACAATCATTTTGAAAGCCCCTGATGTTTTTGCCTTTGTTTTTTAGTAACCAGATTATAAATGCTTATCTTTTTAATACATGAGGGATGAATACCTCTCAAATGCAAAAATGTTCATTATGAGAAAAAAATATAGATATCCTTTCTAGATGTTGTTTCATTTGAATCCCTATGGAGTTTAGAAACTTTCTGCATAAAACATGGACGCTTCATTGCACTTTACCTTTTGTTGTTGAAAGCACTGAAAGAGGTTAAAATGAAAGGATGGATAGGGTAAAATGTCCCACAATGTATTTGTTAACATTACAGCACCACATATCTTTTATTCTTCAAGTTTTTATTTCGGTTTGGATGTTTTTGGCCAAGTGCTTCCTTTGTTACCTGAACATGCCTATACCAAGGCATGCTTGTTTATTTTTAGTTACTTTAAAAGTACTCTAAGCATTATTCATTTGAATTTAACATCCATAAAAAAATGAATAGGTGTTGAGTGAGGAACTGGTAACAGTGAATATTAATTTCATCCCATTACATTAGGCTTATCAATCATATCTCTTTAGAAATTTTGGAGGTTCAAAGGTGGTATTGCAAACTGTCAGTTATTTAGAAGTCATCATTATAACTTAAAGCCTACCTTTTTATCTATACTCTCTACTTTTAAAGATTCAGGTTTAATTTGAAAAAACCCAATCATTTGCATGATAATTTTGATGCCAGACTTTTAACAAATCAGTAATTTTTTTGTTGGTATCCATCCTAGATCACAGTGCGTCAGAAAGCTTATCTCAGAGCTGAACATGGTTAATAGCATTGTTAATAGATGCAATTTAAACAAAAAGAATAAATTTTTAGTCTCCAAACTGCAATTTATCTCATCTTAAATCTGAAGGAGTTTTACTCTGTCCATTAACTGGACACATAATTTATTCATATTTATACTTTAAAATATATATTTTATATAAACTATAAACATCTCATGTTTTTTCACTGAGATGTGAATATGCTAATCAGTCACAAATTTTCTTTACACATTACTGATCTATGCATCCTAGCTTTTCACTCTACTTAAAATATTTTGGGTTTGATTATTTTATGTGCTTTTCTTGTCATGTCCTTTTTTGGTGCTTTGCATTACTCAAGCTGAACTTTATACTCCCTGGGTGCAATTAAAACATTCTAAAGGCTGACAGCTAAAGGGAGTGGAAATATTTCTAGCATGATCTTTTTGTATTGTGGCTGTGCTTAGCAATCACTTACACAGTTTTACTTTCACTTTAACTGAGCACCATTTTTTGGGCCTATTCTAATTTTACTAGCAGTAGTACTTTGTATATCTGAACACAGCAATATCCTTCATGTACTGAAGCACATGTAATTGTTAAGGTACATAGGCAGGTGGGCAGTCTTGAGGGGGGGGTGGGACAAACTGGACATTCCCTAGCACAAGGTACAAAGCAAAATAAATAAAGCTTGAAAGAAGCACTGTTGTATATTAGTGAATTTTAAGTTCAGAGTAGGAACAAATGCACAAACCTGTTGCAGTGTTTTAAAAAGGATGAAGTGATGGGTCTATGTTTTGTTTGTATAGGGGAAGAGTGTAATTTGAAACAGGAAAAAATTATTTGATTAAATTGGGCTAAGATTGATATTATAATGAATGAGCCATAGAGATAACATGGTAAATGAAAACAAGAGCCTCAAGGAGATAACATTTCATCAATAAGCTGTTAGGGTTGCTGAACAGTCTATAATAGCAATTAATAATCCTTCTTAAGCAATTAAGGATGTGCTTGGGAGAAAAATCACTGGCATCTAAACAATATCCAAAAGCTTTTACCTGTACTGTGGAATTATATCACTTTTTCTTTTCCCTGAGGCACTGAATGTGGCTGTTTCAACGGATGATGAAACTCATAAAGCTAAGCTTGTAAAAGAAAACTTTTTTTTTGTTCAAGTTGCAAGGAGACTACATGTCTTCTCTTTAAAGCCCATGACAAAAAAAAAAAAAAAAAGAAAAAGAAAAAAAGGAAGCTCTTCACAGGTATTAAGTGATTCAAGTTATTGAACTAAAGCCTGTGAACTGCTTAAGCACAGAAGTCTCTGATTGACTTATTTTCTTTCCTTCCCACCTCCCAAGTACACGAAGGAGAATAGCAGTGGTGATAATACATTTGGTATTCTTTTGCATATATTAAGGAACAATATGTACCATAGGAATGAAAAATTTTGACTTTGAAATATCACCTTCAAGGCAGAGTGTGCAGGGCACAGTGGGGAAAGCACCACAGTTCACATGATTCCTTTCCCTCAGGGGTTCTTCTTTGGAGAAAATAGCTTGTAAAAGATGTCTGTAATTTTTTCAAGATCCCTGAAAATTCTGAATCATCAGAAGAAGCAAATAAAAAAAAGAAAGAAAAATCAGAGGGGTGGAGCATTCAGTTGGGTAATGCATCATTGTGTATAATTCCTGTAATAAATTTATAAAACTCAGTTCTAGAAATATAGCTGATTGGCTCGTGTCTGTACTAATGAATTTACTACAGAATATGGCACAGGCTTAAAAGTGGGGTGTGCTTGTTGCCTTGCTTTCTAGCAAGGTTTCAGCCAGTGTCAGTGTTTTCTCAAGTGATTATTCTTATACTCAGCAAGGGATTGTTTCTAATTCTTGTTATTCCCCTCTTTTGGGAAGTGGAAAGTTGAGGCATGAGATCAGTATCATTTGTGCCTGTGCTCAGAGAATGTGTCATAAAAATTATTTTTGGAGAAATAGAACATCAGCACTACTTTGGGGTGTTTCATGAGAAACTGAGCTTTAAGAAAGAAATCAGACGTGGCTCCTTCTTATAAAACGATTATTTTAATTTTGTTACACTATGGACTAGGTGTCCAAATAGGACTGATCTTTGCAAGTGAAAAGTAGTGTTCCCTTTGAAGTAGGCAATTCGGTCTGCTAGCATGGAATTAACCAGACATTTGTAATCTTATTTCTCAAACATGTACAAGTCTCTTTCCTCAGTATAGAAGAAGAGGACATGTACCATATTCAGAATTCATCATGACTGCAGGAAAAGTAGTTTTGTACTTGGAAAAAGCTTCTTATTTCCAAGCCTTTGTTGTTATAACAATAAAACTCAAAGGGAAAGTATTACTCAATTGAATGGTTTATAAATCACTTCAGCTAAACTAACCTTAATAAAAGTCAGGATTTTGGAATCCTTCTCAAAATGTAGACAACCAACCAAATAACTGCTTCTCGCAGAAAATAAAGCCAATACAGGAATAAATGGTTTGCACAATTATAATGAGATTTCTTAATATTCCTGATTGCCAGTTTACTATCATGCTTTCCTGGATATTAATCTTGAAAAAAAATTTGATATGTCTGGATTGTCCTGTAAACATAACCCTGAATTGTAAAGCCCTTTAAATTATTTGTTTGCTATATTATAAAATCATCACACTAAGACTGTATTTATGGGATCTCATCCAAAACTTTTTGAAACAGGAAAAAATGTCCAATTATTTCAATTAGTTTTCTATTAGATTAGATTAGATTAGATTAGATTAGATTAGATTAGATTAGTTTATGGAAGATGAGCTTTATTAGAGTCATGGGTTTGCAAACTTAGATTGCATAAAACTGGTTCAGGAAAGTGAGAAGAAAAAAGTGGTAACACTTTATAACAAATAGTTCAAATTGCTGCATACTATTGATGACTCTTCACATTCCCATTATTGACCATCTATTTCACTAATTCAGAAGGTAAATTCTTGTTAAATATACACTATTTTTACCCAATAGGGAACCTGCAAGAGGTTCACAATTTCTGAGGGTTTTTTCATATTATGATTAATATAAGCATCTGGAGGTTATATTTCATTTAAGTAGACTTATGTACAAGAAGAATTTATTAGGTAATCAATATTCTAAAAATAATACTTTTTTAAGGTATACTGATATATCTATTTCTATAAATAATACATTATTTTACATCTACATCTTTAAAGCAAGATTACTATTCCAGATAAATCAAAAATTTTGGCAGATAATTAGGTTTCAGGATATCCAATCATTCCTGATTTCTATTGACGTGGTTGAGCTGGAGAACACAAGCAAAGTGTTAGTTAGGGGTGCTCTTCAGCACAGCAAATCACTGCTATAGCACTCTCCACACTTTCCTCTGTAAATCCTCTTTATGTCATTAAGACAGCTCTTGAAATAGGCACCACTTAACTTCTAGTGCTTGTTAGCTTATTTCTATTATCTAGATTAAAGCTAACTCTTTTATTAGATGTGGTTTGTATGCAAAGCAGATCAAATACAGGTAAGAACTATGTGCTGGGATTAACTGAGCAATAAAACACCTTCTCAAGGTCGTCTTAGTTTTTGTATTTTTCCCTTCAGTTTTTGCTGTTGATGGTTGCTTTAGTTTTTTATTTCTGGTTGCAAATAGCATGAGGAGAGGTTTTAATGGTTGAATAGAGAGACTGTGTAGCTTTCAGAAGTGAAAACAAAATAAGTGACTTTTTTTAGTGGCTCATTGAAAGGGTAAATGATTATTAATTTCTGCTAAATGACTGCCAAGCATGGAGGTGGAAACTCAGTCACCTTAGTTACTGAGGTAGACTGCAGTTTCATTCACAGACTTTCAATTTGATTGTATGTGGGCAAAGGGAGAAAATGGCTGGATGTGGCTGGTCAGACGGCTTGGCAATAATGCAGCCAGAGGTAGTAAAAAAAAAAGGCAAGTCTAGGGAAAGCTTCAGTTCCTGTACTTAATTATTTAAAAAAGCTGCCTAATTGTAAGCTTTATCTCTGACAGTTGTCAGATGTCTTCCTGCAAGTGAAGATCAAAAGGAATAATTAGTATGTAGTCTCTTTGTCCCCCTGGCTAACAGAATTTTTTTAATCTGCTGTAATGTGCATTGATGAAGTCCTTAATGGAAGTCAGTGATTTTCTCAGGTGAAAGTTTCCTTTCGTTTTATCTAATTCTGTCTAGTTCTGGTTTTCAGACAAGTGGAAGAGTAAGAAAAACTTGCCTTTGTGTAGTTTTTAGCATAATTTCTTCAGCAAATTGACAAAAGGCTCCTACTGTGAGAAAAATGTTTCAGCATAGTCCTTTTGCTTTCATGTAGAACAAAGACCTCCCTGCAAATGTAATTTTGAGCTTTGAAACTACCAATAATGTGTGAATCTCTTATTCCTTTCCTGTTTTATTCCTAATTAAAGCCTTAATTGGCTCCCAGCATTGAATATTTTGGACTCAGTTCTTTTCTGAAGTATGCAAATATACAAGTTAATTCAGTTTCTAGGTAAGGTAGTTAATACTTTAAATACCTCTACCTTTTTAAAACTGGGAAAGTGAGAGGAGGCACTAGTCCCATGAAGCGTAAATTTCTCTAGTGGATGCAGAAGGGTGAATTCCTCTAGTTTGCTTTTGCACTTTCATTCAGGCGACCTTGCTTAAACAGTCAGAGTGGCAGGACAGTCATGGGTGACTGAAGGAAATTACAGCTCATCTCACTCCTTGTGAGCAGTAGGTCAGTAACATCCAATAACAGCTGATGTCTTCACCACAGAGGTCTGGGAGACAGCTAGGCTTGTTCAGGCACTTGGTCGCTCTTGCCTGTAGCAGTATTATTTCACCTGAAACCTTAGCTTTCACCTATTCTTCTCTCTGCTCTCCATGGCCTTTTCTTTCTTCTCTCCTGAGCCCCTCCTAAAATTCACTTTGTCCCTCTGAAATTGGTCTTTCTGCAAAAAACAGACCTTCAGTGACAGGCTGGTAAGAGAACCCCTTCAATGACTTTAAATTCTACTTCTGTTAGCAAATAAGGATATACAACTGAACAGTACATAGTATTTATTGTATAGTAATAAAAGTAGTTACCAAAGTATAAATTCAGAACTACTGAAACCAGTAGAACTGTCCATGCATGCTGGTCATGCTGAACTTTATAATTTTGACAGGCATAGCAAAAGGCTGGAAACAATTCAAGACAGCCTACTGCCAGACTATTTCAGATCACAGAAAATATGTAGACTTAGTCTACAACATACTATATGCTGTTACATCCAACACAGCCAGAGTGAGGAATTGAAGCTGGCCTGGCAGGTATTGGTGGGTGGTCAAATCAGAACCATCAAAAAACATTAGTCACAGAAAAACTGGAAATGCCAGTGCATAACCCGGATCCCTGTCATGGGTGGAGTGGAAGCTTCAGACTAATTAAGCAAAGTTTATTAGAGAAGCCCTGCTGCTGAGCCACGAGGTGCAGAAAGGACCCCCTTGGTTTCTAAATTCCTTTTTAGAGAGGAGTCTGGTTGTTGCTGGATCCAGTCTTAGCCCTAGACTTTGTCAATGGTTTAAGTAACTTTGTCCCACAGGACTAATGATGGCAAATCAAATATATTCATATAAAAATTAATTATAATTACAAGTGATTAGATAAAAATTACGATCAGAATTATTTACTACAGAGTATAAAAGCTGAAACTACTAATAGTGTATAGTATAGGGTAGTGCACTATATCAAAGCAATTATATTAAAGCAATTATATTAGAGAGATAAGATAGCAAAAAGAAGCAATTATTAAGTAGAGATTGATGTAACTCACCCTACCAATACTCATAGTGTTGGAAATGACGTAACTTAACATTTTTTTTGGCTTTTAAGTAATTTTAGTTATGGGTTTATTTGCCTTTGCCAAGGTGGGGTGGAACTGAGGTTTCTCTTCAAAAGACTGTTCACTGAGGATTGGACTTTCGCTGGGTGAGGCCTGATGGGCCTCATTCAACAAATAGAAGATTCCTAGACTCTGAAAGTTTAATGTCTACATGTTGGGAGTAGTCAGAAGATACAGCGGAGACAAACAGACATTATACCCCTAGTCCGGTTACAGGTACCCAGTCTGGGAAAAGACTGATAAGAGAACCAAGGACTGAGGACCAAATTAGCCTTCACTGAAGGTGAAGGGATCAACAACCAATAGATCAAATACTCAGAATTGTGTCATGTAGAATCAATGAATGAGAATATTTTTGGGGTTGTTTTTGATGTATAAATATGTGAAAAATCTGGTAAAAAACCATGTGTGATGCAATGATTTCTACTGCACATCCTGCCATATGTGGATGGAATGATTTCCATTACACATCCCAGCCAGAATAACACCCTGGCCAAAGCAAAGAAATTCTCTAACACTTAAAAGATGGTGTTGGAGAGTTTCTCTTATCCCCACAGTTTCAGTGGCAGCGGGCAGATCTCTTTCACTCAGTCTCAAGGAGTGTCCTTGGTGGCTGCCTCCTCCTCAAGAGAGATATCTCCACACATGCCACAGGGGAATATGTTAGAAGAACCTAACCATAGGAGAGTTCATAACTGTATGAAGTACACTCTTATAGTATAAAGTGATTGACTGCCAGTCATATGTCTCCCATTGCCTCACTATCAGGATGTTAATTTAGGGTTGGTGAGGAGACTGGTTTTAGATTAATTCAACACCAAAACCAGCACAATGCCTGCTGTCAATCTGCTGGTGATAACCTTGCAAACAGGGCATTGTCCACATTGTCCTTTGACCACATTCCAGGGCAGAGCATCCTGCTACATCTCCACCCAGGCCCAGTTCCCAAGTTTCTTACAACAGAGTACATAGAACTTGAGAAGGTTTATATAATGAGATGTATTGTCTTCTCATGCTTCTATTTCTCTCTGAAAACATACTAATTCTTGAGATCCTAGATCAATTTTGTGTTTTGAGTTTTTCTCCAGTCTCAGATTCCTGAAATGGAAAGCTCAGTGCTTAATAACAGATAGAAAATTGTTGTTTATGTAGGTTGAAACCTGTGAAAATTACTTGATTATATCTTAATAGCTTAAAACAGAGAAAGCACATAGAAGTAATGATATTGTAAACATCAATGCCTCATAAGTCCAAATGAAATCTCTGCATTTATTTATACATATGTTGTTCATGTATGAGCATATACGCCTTTTAAAAAATATGTGTTTGGTTTTACAATATTTGAGTTGAAACAATCTTCCTACATTCAAGGAATGCTTTTCTATCTGCTATAAATATACCTTAAATAATTTCATATAAAAGGTTAAACAGAAATGCAATAAATAAAATTTTATTTTGATTTATAGTATGTGCATGAATATGAGAGCTAAGTCATGTGAAAGGCAGAGCAGAAAGTGTAATTATGTTCTAATGCTCTATTGTATAACATTAATTTTAGCAAAGGCTAAATTAAGAAAGTCAGAATTTAGGAAACCTCATGAACTTTTTAAAACCTGGATCAACCTTTCAACTGTTTACAGTTGATGGTCACTTTATATTTACAGAAATATACATTTAAATGTATATTATTATAATTACAATAATCAGTGAGGAAAGGATGCTTTTTAAAAGATAAACATAAAGATGTAAAGCAAAAATAGAACAAAGCAATGTAGAAAGAAAGATACCAATTAACATTCTTCCTTATCTATAATTCTAGCAGTGCAAAATTGTTAAAATTTAATTGGTGAAAGGACTCTTCCTTTTCTCATGAAAGCTACTGAACAGAAAGGGGCTTGTTATGAGAGAGACTTCTTGCCTCCCCAAGGACTTCAGCATGATTTTGGGGTACAGGCAGGGAATGCTCACGGCCTGGAAGCTCAGAGCTCACAGCTGGAAGTGGGAGCTCAGATACAGGTAGGTAATGCTTTCCCAGCCCCAGGACAACCTGAGGTAAAAAAGGAGTTTGGCTGTTTTAGAGATTCATGGTCTGATGTCTTTGCTTTGAGGTCTGACACAGACCCTCCTGTAAGTTTGTCTGAAGTACATATATATTATTGTCCCTTTTGGCTCTACAAAACTCTCACTAAATCCCTTGCTTTTGTCACACACCTTGTTTTCCCTTGAGCCTTGGCATTTTTAATCTTTATCTGTTTTTTTCTATAAGTTTTATTTCAATGACAAAATTGTGTTCAGTTACTGTTCTCCATCCTCTTTATTATCATCCAACTTTCCATTATTTAGTTAGACTGTTTTTTTCTGATTCATCAAATTCCACAGAAAAATATTTTGCCATTTTTTCTTTCTTTTTTTCCATTTCTTTCAGATCTGTTGAAATGTAAAATGGTTGACTGAGTCAAGTGAGTTTGCATAATTCATGACCAGAGAAACCTTCTATTACCTTTTTCTTTCAAAAATAATCAGTGGCACATACCATTAGTAGTTTTGCTGTATCAATCCATTCATCATTTAAAACTTGTCAATTCTTCATTCTCTTTCCTCCTCTAGGGACAGTGGCAAAAATTCTTCTAGTAAGTCCCGATTCATGTTTCATATTATTTTGCCCAATGTGTATTTTTATTTGGGTGGCCAAGGCAAATTTATGCTTGGGCAACTAATAGGATTTTTTCTTATTTTCAAGCCACTTTCATTCCTGGGATACATCCAAAATTCGATGTGTGACTGTGCCTTTTCATATCCTTAATACTTGCATTTAAAATGACCATATGCTAAGTGCATATAGTCCAACAAAAGTAACCAAGAACAGTATGAAAAGTAGGTTTTGCACATCAGAAAAACAATAGTGATTCTTTCAGTTATATAGTTTTAATTTTTCCAGACACCTGCAGTTTATTGTGGCACTACTGAAAGTGCATAAATTGTACTCCATTGTTAGTAGCTTTATTGTACAATCCTTTCATCTGGACAGCTGTTTTGAATGGATTACAAGTAGTTGAAATGGACTCTTTCCCTAGAGAATGGTTCCTAATATTTCATCTGTGCAGACATTGATTTCTCCACCTAGCTCAAAACTGATCTTTATATTTTGAAAGAAGCTGTACTATTGATCTATTTATTTGGTTGTTTATTTCTTTATTTATCTAAAAGAGAAAGCAGTCACTTCAGTGAAATGCCATGGTTCATGATCACCTGTGGCAAAACCAGTGAGTTAGTGAGGCCATATTCACTTACACTCGGCTGAACTTGGCATAACTCCTGGAATTACAGTAAACCTGTGGAGAGAAGTTTAATGTAAGGAACTGGCATCAAAACTACGAGCTGTCTGCTGTATAAAGTTCTACAGATAATTAATGTTAGCATTTCAAAGGTGTGGGAATTTAGGTGATCCTCATTTCATACACTGGGGGGTTTTTTACAGCCTTGTCATAGGCATATCCATAGATAAAATCTTAATTCTTGGTCAGATTTATGGAATACACGCTATTAGATAAATAAGTTACAGGGACAGATAAATAGATTTCTTGTAGATTTCAGTGACAATCAAATAAGGCTCTTACCATCCCTGTCAAGTGGGCTGGTGATTAATGACATCGTAGTTCTGTAGCCTAAATGGGCATAAATTTCTTCTACTGCAGGTCTTTTTGTTCCCTCCCCACGTTTCACTGATAACATCTTCTTTGGGCTGACACTGGTATTCATTCAGCCATGTACTATCCTGGGAACAGATTTGGGTTAAAACTCTTTTGAAGAGGTTATTTCTCAATGTGTGTTATTATGCTATTCCAGTTCATCGTGCAGCTTTGCAAACACCAGGCAGTGGCACTTAGAGGAAGAGATTCACAGTGGTAGGGGAAAGCAGCTCAGAGTAGGGGCAGCAAAGGGTAAGACCTCTCCTGGTGTTACAAATTCTAGCTTATTCTTGCTCTAGGAGCTTGTTACAACAACATTGTTAGCTATAAAAATTTTATTTTTTGCTCTGTTATTCCATGATCTCACCAGACTTGAGTGGTACTTTTTATTCTATGTGAATAAATCCTTTCTTTCAATTAGAAGTAGCTCTTATACCACAACTCATTATCTCAGAATATTGCCTGAACAGAAATTTGAAAATGTTGGCTTTCTCCTTCTCAAACTCCCTTGATATCTAAGGATACTTTCTCCTTTACTTCTCTGTTAAATAATTGTTTTTATGTCTTGACAAATGAATATAACTTATATTTTTCCTGTTATTTCCTTAATATTACACAATGCAGAAATATGTTCATTACGTAAATATATATTTTTTATATATATACATATATGCACAGTTCTGTGTCCACATGTAGCTTATTTGATTGATTTCTTAATTACTTTTTATTCTTTTTCAAAAGTAATTCATGGATATTTTAACCACTGAGGAATAGGACAGTGAATGACACTGGTTATTGTGCCTTTAAATATTATGCAATTTTTTCATCTGCTATGGAAATAAATTTTGAACATTTTGGGTAATGCTTCACTTTCCAAAATGACTAGGCAGAGTGTTTGACAAAACTAAATGGAGAATTCCAATGGGGAAAAAAAGAAGGTGGAGAAAATACCAGAAATTTCCAATTACTATTCTTAATAAAAAATTTTTCAAAAAATTACATATATTCCCTTGAAAATAATTAAAAAATTCTGAGTAGTTCTAAAATCTGCCTGTTTAATTTCTTAAACAGGACTGTGTAATTAAATGCAATAAAATATGACAAGATACTGAGGCCACAGTTATACATAACTGAGGAGATGATAAGGTTCTCATGAGGACATGCTAAGTCATGTGATCAGCTGCACATATGAGGTGTCAGTGAAGAATCCCAACTCTTTCCTCTGTGTATTTTACATTTTGTGTACTTTAAAAATGAGTGCTGTAGCATCAGCTTGGGATTTGCCTTCCTTTAATGGCTTGTTTTCAGTGTTACCCTGCATCTAACCAAGTAGTTTAACTACAGGCAACTGAGAATCTCGTATAAATAAAAATGCAATGGACTCCAAGGCAAAAGAGAAAGTTAAGTCCTTTTGGAGCTGTAGGTGGTTTAGTGCAAGAATTTAAAGGTAATAATCTTAACAGATCTCTTTTGCACCTAACTTCCACTCTGCATACACATGCCCATTTACTTCTTGACAGTCTCTGTTTTTCTCCTGGCACTGTGGCTCTACCACTATACCTCTTCATGGGAAAAATATTTTGTTTTCTGTTTCCCTGTTGCTTGTTACCCTGATTCTTTTTCACCGCTGAAAACTAGACTGCTGGCTTTGTCTTGCTGGATCTGCTCCTGGATATCTTCTCGTTCTGTCAAATCACATTTCTTCAAATCTCTGAGTATTTCTACCTCTTATATTCTAGGCTTTACAGTAGGTTTTACATAGCTTTCCAATAGCTGGATAATAATGTTTTGGGTAATGTTTTTGATAGCATGTATCCAGAGGTTTTCTCCTCAACTAAGGTTAAGTTACAGATAAGTTTAAAGCATCTTTATATCTTTCTAAAAGATAAAATTAAAGTGATGGAATCTGGTTCATCTAGGCAAACCACCTTTATCCTGATTAAGAGCAAGTAAAAAATAATAACAATCCTCTATGAAGAAAAATTTATTTGGAGCTATCTAGTTTTATCTTATTAGTTTTTGCGTATCTGAATTGATATAATGACAGAAATGACAATATTAAAAAGAATTCCCTTCAAATATTTTTTTTTTTTAATCCTACATTTCATCCTCGCCCCCCTCCCTCCACCAGACAGATTAACTGGACAGATTTCTTGGATTCCCTATGGCTTATAATTAATACAAGTGATTGTGGTGGGTCCTCTGCCTGTAGACAGAAAGTGTTCCCCATTCTGCTATAGGATGCCTGCACAAAGACAGCCATCCTTTGAGGAGTATTATTCAGAAGTTGCTGAAGGTGAAAAAGTAAGGTGATAGGTTTTGCTGACAAGTGAAATGTAACTTTGCATTAACATTTTTGGGTTTAGCAAGACACTTTCCATTAACATTGAGGTTTATTTGAGTTAGCAGTGCTTTTGAAGTAAAGCTGGTGGTGTTCAATAAATTCCCCATGCACAGAGGAATACTTGTTTTACTATGAAGGTAAAATTCAGTCATTCACTAGTACAATGTGATCAAATATTTAATTTTTTAGAAAAACTTTCTACTCTTAGAAAATTCACTTCCCTGCCATGGTTTCTAAGGTGATACTATAAAAAAGGTATCTTATTTAATTAATAAAGTAACTGAAAACAGTGACTAGGACATATGGAGCCACTGTAACAAAAGTTTTATTGTTTCCAAGAGTGTTCTGGTCACAGTAGTAATATTTTATTATAAATAAACCAAATTCTGAAGGAGTCTTCACTTTATTAGGCACTTGTGTACCTACTACAAATTCTTAGAGAGAGAAAAATAAATAAATGAATGCCTTTTTTGATCCTGTGATTGCTAGGATGAGAAAATATGAAAGGATTTCAGGAATAAAATAAAGAAAGAGCCATGGATTTGAAAACAGAGAATTAACTGAACAACCACACTGAAAGAAATAGTTTGCAACCTTCCAAAATACATAACACATTTCAGATTGCTTTTGTGCTTAAGGACAGTAAAACAATTTCACTGTTTGAGGAATGCCCTTTCCAGTTCCTTCTTGGGGTGGTGCTATACCCATGATGAGCTTGAGCAGGGCTCTGGCTAGATGCTGTCTCGAAAATGGAACCATGACACCGTTATGCTTCAGTGAAAGGGAAGTCAGGAATATGTGCCAAAAGAGCACAGAGTACAGAGCTGCCATGCCGGGTTAGAAGTGCTTTCACTGCATCACATGGAACAAGAGGGAAGCAGAGGGGGCCAGGATGGGACAGGATGGGACTGGATGGGATGGCCAGCCAGTCACTCTTCCACTTCCATTCTGAGACACGAAATGGAGGTTAGGGCTTCACTTCTACTATCTTCAGAGTACATATCTTTCAGTCTGAATTTATTAAAGTTGAAGATTTGTTTGCATTTTGATCTTAATTAATTTATACAAGGGACTTTTAATAGAGCAACCTAAAGGATTCTTATTTCAGAAAATAACAACTAATGAAATATGCTGTAGAGACATCTGAGCAAGAAACCCCAGTCACATTTATCAACAGGAAAAAACACCGTTTGTTTTCAATACTGATGTCTAAATGAGGCACAGCTGGACAGTGTTCTCATGTCAGGTAGCTTAATCATCAGGCAGAGTTCAGCAGTGTTCCTGGGCTAACAAGGCTAGGTGTCACTCAGGATCTCAGTTAGCAGAAGTTTAGCCAGCTTGATAGACTCTGCAGTGTGCTCTGTTACACCCTGGCTCTGGGAAATACATATGAAGTCAGGTTTGATCTGTCTGTGTTGGATACACCTATAGTCCTGCAAAGAGGAGGGGCAGAAAAGGTGGCAGAAACATGCAGTGTTGAGCGTTAGCGAGCCTTTCTCCATTGAATTATCTGAGACAAATAATTTCTGCCTGAGTGTGTACCTGGCCTATTCCAAATTTAATTGAAAGTGTCTTAAGGTGTAACGGTTTTAAGCTATGTTTGCCAAGCTAAGTTATGACTGTTCCAATTCTCTTTCAAGATCATGTCACTTTATATTTCCGTAAGTGAAAGATCTAGCTTATGTTCTCCTTGGGTGAAATATCTGGGGTAACAGATACTAAATAATCAGAAGGAGGGAAAGGAAACTGTAAATCACTATCTCCCCCTCATGCAACTTCCCTGTAACTGTTCCCTGTGGTACGTGTTTTCTGTAGCTGTATTTTTCATAGAAGTACTTATCACTGTAATAATTTTGCCATTGACATTTTGATGGACTTTCCTAATTCCTTTTGTTGTCTCTGTTTCACCTTTTTTAAGGATTGCATTCTTAGCTCACAGTGCTTATCTGTGCTGTAGGTTCAGCCTTTGAAGCAAGGGGCATATCCCCCTGCTCCTTGCAGTCCCTTCCCTGGGCTGTATTCTTGTTGTGTCTAGAGAAGGGGCAGAGAGGAGTATGGTCTTCAGCATACATGTGCTTTGGGGTATAAAGCAGAGCCTTTCCTTAATTTATCCAGGATTTCTCTGAGGAGAGACCTGGATGAGCGAGGGTGAAGCATGTAGCACGGCTGCTTTTCTTGTGGAGGAATAGCAGAGATAGGGTGCAGGCTGGACACAAGGCTGTGAAAGGCACTGGAGAATGAGTGTCTGCTCATACCAAAGTTTCAGCTTGTGACTTCAAATAAAAAAAGCACATGGTCATGTGTTAAAAATGTCCCTAATCACAATAATTATATAAATCCTTAGGCTTCTTAACACTATTTTGACTCCAGAGTTTATCTCTAAAGCAGGTGAGATGGTACAGCTCAGAAAACTTTTCAATGAAGCAGATATTTTGATAGATGAGAAGATAGAATTCCTTGAAACCCAACCTGCTAAAGTAACATTGCTGTTTGTCATGACAGAGAAAATCTACAAATACATAAGTATTTTCTACATCCTCTCTATAAAGTTTATACAATAAATGTTTAACCTCTATATTCTGTTAAGAGTAGTTGTCATTTCAGTAAACTGCTGTATTGCTCTGCTAAACCAAAATCCCTTCTGACATCAAGTGTCTACAAATGAGTAAACTTGGTATTAAGAATTTAATCTTCTTCATGTGGAATATCTTAAAAGACCTGGTCAGAGAGTACTGAACTCTGACAGGGAATACTTTCCCTAAATCCACATTGTGCCAATTCAGGGATGCTAAGTGGATGTACTGATGTTTTTCTGTAAAATAACAAAGTTTTTTCCGTGAATTCTCTGGACTTTCTGGCAATAGAAATTTAACTTTATTCTGAAGAGGCCATGTCATATCTGTACGTGCTGTTACTGTCAATATTCTCCCTGTTAACCTAATTTGGCTGCCACTAGAAGCTGTATGTCAAAAATTCTGTCAGGAAGTAGTTAGTCAAATTAATTAGATAATCTCTTTCCAGATAGTGTTGAATATTTTCTGGTGCTCATAGCAACTATTCATATGTGTTTTAGGAGGGAATATATGTTTGATCTACTAATATGAACCTTAACTTTAGCATATGTTTCATTTTTCATCTCTTTCTTATTCTCTTCCGTGCAAATGCAGCAGCATTGAAACTATAATATTCTGTTGTTGTGGTGCAGAAGAGACAGATAAGATCTTGTTGATGCCCAGTAAAAATGTGTTCTGTTCCAAGGTCTGGCTACTGAAGTTGCCTTCAGACTTTAATTAGCTTCTGGAAAGTTTTTTTCCAAGAGAGATAAGAAAATGACAGATATATTGTAGGGTTTTGATTAATCAAATGAATATAACGTTGGTCTATTTTTTGGGGAGGAGAGGGTAACTGGAAAAAAAAAGTGGAAAATAGATGTGTCAAGACATCAGTCATGCTGAATTGGCGTATTGATTCTTTTTTTATTGATAATCTTCTATGACTGTCTTGTTGATTTATTTGTGTTTTCATTAATTCATATTTCATTTGATCTTTATTAGAGTAACAATTAGAAGATACATGTATTATAAAACTGAATTTTACCACAAAGATAAATTAACCCTGGGTATGTGTCAATTAACCCTGGATATGTGTCAGACAAAAGCAGGCAGCTGTGCATTTTCTATATTTTGAGTCATTTAGTGAATATGATCCAGCCATATGTAAGTTTTGATTCTGAGTCCACAGTAATACAATCAGAGTGTAATGGTTTATTAGCCTGGATACATGTTCCTTTTCCAACATTATGTAATAGGGATTGAGGTTCATATTTTCAGAGTCAAGAAATAACAAATTTTCCAATCACATTATTGTTTAAAATGTGTCACTTCTTGCCTGCAACCCTGAGATGACTCCTTCAGTAACATTCATTTATCAACAAACCAAAATCAGTGGCTATACAGTAAAGCTTTCCTCTCCCCACCCCTCTTCCCCCTATCCTTTTTTTGACCCTTTCACTTCCGAGTGTGAGTCTTGGTGAAGTTTCAATAGAGCAAAACACATGTGCAAGTTGGTATCTGCCCTTGGTCAGGGAATTAGTAACTGCTGTAGACCTGTGCTCTTGCTTGTATCAGAGATTACAGAAAAAATCTTCTGACCTAGCAGCATAAATAAGAGGCAGATGGGATGGTGTCTGATGGGTTTGTTACGGCAGCCAGTATTCCCTCTTTAGGAAGTATACGTGTAGCTCAATCTGTGTACCTGATGGAAAGACATGCTTCCGAAAATATATACGTCAGCAAAGGTACCACCCTGAACATTTGTATTTTACCATGTTCAGGACAGTTAATCACAGTCTTAGTAGTATGGAGGGCGTGGTTTTCCACAAGCAAAAGCTCTTATAAATGAGAGAATTGTCAAAAATACTGAGACATAGTAATTACTTTTAAAGGTGAAATTCAGCAGGTATTAAGAATATCTGGAAAAAATCCCGAGTTGCCAAACCATACGGCTTATGTCTGATTGGACTCTCCCTGCAGAATCTTTTCAGTCCTTCACAGAAAATTCCTCATATTATCTTTTGAGGAAAGCCAACTATTGAATCTTACCCTGAGTTCAAGGATATGAAATGTAAAATAAAGTTCTCAATTTACAAATTAAATTGCCTCCAGGAGAGAGAACAGAAATGCAGCAGTTAGACTGCTACCGTGCTCACTCGCAACAGTAAGTTCAGGATGTCCTAGAACTTGGAAAGACAAATTTAAAAATATAAACAAAAATTTGTGTGCACTTAGAACAACAATACTGTAACGCAGAAAAGCCATTTGGGATTAACATAATTTAGCTGATGGAACTGAATTTGAAAACCTTTAAATATTTAATGTAACACTGGAAAGTAGAAGAATTCTATGTAATTTATTTTGACTTTTAGTTTGTCATATCAAATATATTGTTCAGAATGGGAAGAACCTTGATTGGGTTTAAGACAGTATTTTAATGCTATTCATTATATCATTCGAGTAACATACTCTGTAGCAGGACATTGAGTGGATCTTACAAGAACAGCAAGATATTAATGAGGTACTGCTGGTACTGTATTTTCTAGTCTTTACAGAGAATTTATTCATATTGAGTAGCAGTTTGTGTCTCTTGCTAACAATTCACATCTCAGTCTCATATACAGATGTCATATCAGTTTATAGCATTATCTTCACATCATATCATTATAGCTCATAACGATCAGGTCTTTAGGACATTTGCAGAGAGACAAAAAATTGAAGCTGTTAAAAAAAAAGCCATAATTTGTGTGCTCTTAAAAAATCCCAACCAACCAAACAACAACCACAAACAGCACCCCCCTTCCTCCTTATCATATAGGTTTCTTAAACGTAGGGTCTTTAGAAGAGATCTGACTGTATTGGTCAGAGTAGAAATTCATTATTTTTCTTCATGTTTTTTCTAATTTTTTTCTAATACCAGTAGTTACTGTAAAGAGAAGCATGTTATAAATCAAATGCATATGAAGACCAATATGCTATGTAGTAATAGATGGAGAAAGATGCCCATAATGTAATAGTAAAGCAAGCACACAGATTTTATCGGTGTGCATTCTTAGTGCTAAAAATATGCAATTCCAGTGCTTCCTGAGCCTGAGGTATTTTCTTGTGTTTAAGATGGATTATTCTTCCATGCATTTATCAAATCTTCCACTTATTTTTCTAAATGAATGTTCCATGAATGTTCATCCTATGGACAGGCAGAGGATGTGATATTGATTTTTTTTTTTTTAAGCTCTTATTTGTACTCCAGGTTCTTGGAAATAGTCATTTATTCTTCACACTATACATATGCCTGAAAAAAATCCAGTCTTCCCCCATCTTATATTTTGTATTCTGCTTTTAAGCTTTCCTCCATCCTTCTGTCTTTAAGGTCTGTACCTGGAGGCATTCAAGCCCTTCACTAACTAAACAGTTAAAATCAATTAAAAAAATATTAATGATATGTGTTAACTTGCCTCCTTTTTTCCTATTGTGGCAGACTTAGGATGTAATTCTTGAATGTCTGATTGAGACATTTCATCCCTAAATTAATATTTGTAGTGAAAGATACACAAACAAGTATCATAATTCATCAAAGGTGCCGAAGACCAGCTTCCAGGTTCTGTAACTCAAATATGATGCTGTACTTTCCTTGATGCCTTGTTAGCTTATAATTTAACTGAAATGGAATAATAAACTGGAATACTTAATTCTGAAGAGGATCTTTTCTTTTCACCTTTCCTTTAAATTCTCCAGCAGTAGATTCCTATATCTATTCCATTAAATAGCAATTTTTGATAACACGAAAAACGTTAAAGTGATTGGAAGTGTTTACCTGGAATTCATGAGACTGGTAAAATGCTATATTGTAGCACTGACTTTTTAGGGTAAGATTGAGAAAACTACATAATTCTTCTGTTTCACATCCATCTAAAAGAGAGATTATACTATTTTACTTAGATACCTATCCACTGAGTTTTAGTAAATTAGATCAGGTAGATATGAAAGAAAGGATAGTAGAAAAACAAGCAAAAGCGTAAACACTTGTTTCAATCATGAAAAAAAAAATGTGGAAAACACCATGTTACAAGTTGTGTCAAATTGCCTGTAGTGTGGAATCTTGTTCTTCAGCAGCTACTGGAACTAATTGTTCCCTCATACCAATTCTACACTGTCCAGTGGTGTGGCAGCCTGTGATAAGAGAGTGTTCCACATTTAGAAAGTAAGGGTAGCAGCTGAGCTAAGGATGTTGCTGGAGACTTATCTTATATATTTTGACTTTTAAGGGCTTAAGTCAGACCCCCCAACTTTATTTAAATGTATTTTATATTGAATTATAGTCATCATCCTACTTACCTCCTATCTGCTAAGCTGCTTAGAGAATAAACAGTATGTACTGCCTAAGCATATGCACTGAAAATGAACTGTCAAAGAGCCATTACGGGACTATTCTTTTGTTGTAGCTGTCATTGGGAGAGCTGTTCCTCATATGCTTGCTAAATTATATGACTTTTTTTTTTTTAAATACTCCTTGCTTTATATACCACGGTGCCCGTGCTCACTTGTTTTGTGCAACATTGCTGGAATGAAACAGGGAAGCTTTATTCTGCAGCATTCTTTCCTGCCTACCAGATGGTTAAGTGACTTCTGCTTCAGAAGTCTCAACATTTTAATGCCCTGACACCTGGATTTACAAATTGTGTGATTTGGGTATCTTGAAATGAGAGGCAAGCAGGTATTAAAAAAGGGTGTTCTACCTGCCTATTCTTGTTGGCTTTATGTCTCTGGTGTGATCCTTCAATGCCTCACTCATTGCTAATCTGATCAAAACCTCCTATATGTTATCACAACCCTGCAGAAATCGCTCCTGCTTTTACTTACTAAATGTGATCTCTGTGTAAGAGTAGATGTTTCATTTTATTTTATACCAACTTATACTTCACAGCTTCTTTTCAAAAGCCAAATTTTATTTCCCTCACCATTCCTTTGGGGATGTTTCACAAGAAATTATCCACAAGGACTTATATAAATCAATAATTTTATGTTATACAAGTTATTTCACAAGTACATATATGCATTATTTATACTGGACTGTTTTCCTTAAAAACCAGGATATTTTTGTACTGAATAAATTAATACTGCATAATGTTTCACAAGAGAGATACATGAACTCTCTGAAATTAATGGAGAAGGAGGAAACACTATAGAAAGAGATATTTAAGCCTATTAGCTAAAATGTTCTATGTGCCCCGCGTAAAGTCACATATTTGGAGTATAAGAATTACAAACAAATTAATATCAAATGTGCCAAGTCTCAGCCAATGAAAAAGACAAAGATTATAGGTAGCAAGAATTCTGAAATATTATAGGGTTTGTCTTTTTAAATAGTAGGTGGGGTTGTTAGCTTTATGCCTTCAGTAATACAAAATAAAGTGGCATTATGTCACATCAGGTCAAGTTCTGTGACTGGAGTCTCGTGATATAGAATATGAGGAGTTGTTTTGTTTGTTTGTCAGTGTTTTCCTTTGCCTTTCACTGACCTGATATGGTGTTGTATTATTTGGGTTAGACTATTTTGCAGAAAAATATTTTCTCATCAAACTTGGTCATAACAATGCCTTAGGACCTCTCGTCTGTCAGAATTTACTGCATATTCTGTAGGAGGCACTGTGTTGCTAGGTCATTGTAGGGGAGAACCCCAAGTTAGTCTGAACAGTCTTGTAAAAGCATATTGTTTCTGTAAGGAAAACAAGTGAACAAACCCCAGTCATCAAACCAAAAATATCAGAATATCATTCCAAGAATATTTTAATCCTTGTCATGTAAAGATACTGTTGCAGGAATGGGTGTTTTCACATAGTGTGAACTACTACTAAGACATAAAAGATTTGCAGGGGTTGATACCAGTGATGTATTAGGTGGTTGGAAAAGAACACTTCAATCTCTCTTGACAGTAGGCTTACATGATAACAGTCCTCAGCACTTCTCCAGCTGGTACTTTCTGCTATGTCAATATCTATTTTTCCTCCTGCATGCCTGTAACTGGAGAGCTCTTTGCTAGTATCAGATATCACTGGCTGGACAAATTCCCTTAAATCTCCTAGCTCTTTAAGTGGGTGAAGGCAAGCATCTTGAATTAACCTGAAGTTTATTTTACTGGGTTTGTTTGTCTGTTTATTTCAGGCTCAGCTAACATAATGATTTAGATTTATATTACAATATAAATAATTTTCCTAGGCATATTCTTATATTTTAGCTTTCAGAAAAGAAGTGACATGAGGAGGCAGCCCCTTTCCAGGTTTTCTAACTGTTTCTCAGAGAGGAATCCTTTAGGATACGCTCAAAGATTCCTTTACAGTTGCAGAAAATTCAGGCAAACATTTCAATGAGAATAGTACAGCTCTTTCTAAAAATGGGAGTATCAGAAAAATACATTATTTTGTCTTTTTTAATTTAAACATGGGCAAGTTATTGTTGAAGATCTGCATAACTTTCTTGCTTTAAGGAAGGGCCTGAAATGCTTGAAAGGAACAATCTTTGTCAGGGCTGTGCTTTTCCATATCTGGCCAAAGTCTCAGTTTAAACACGTTACATAGAGGGTGTGTTTGACTGCAGAACTTGGGTAACACTGCTTATCATTCCCTAGTGCAGGAATAAATCCTGGTGGCAAGGCAGGATACTTGCCCTTTGAGCCTAACACCTGAGTGCTACAGGCCAGATTTAAATCACATGAGAAACCTTGTGTCTTCAATGAACTCTTTGCTGGTACCTGTATGCTGTGATGATAAGAAGGCTTCGGTTGAGATTTTAGGAGGAATAAGAACTGGAGGTTGGCTAAAGAGGTAACTTGAGGGACAGTGTTGAGGATGGAGACCAAAAGATCAAGTTTTTGCCACAGGGAAACTGGAAATTGGCTGTGCTAGAGACAAAGACAAGTTAGGGAAGGGAACTGAGAACCACCATGGAGGTGGGAGGAGAGGGAAGCTGACTGAGAGATGTCAGGAAGGTTATTTCAGGCAGGTAGTATGGGCTACGAAAGAGAATGAGAGAGATGGACAAGGTGAAAAGAAGATGAGAGATCACACAGGTAAAGGCAGGAACTAGAAGCATGGTAAGAATTTGGAATTACAAAGAAGGATCGAGAGGAGTAGAGAATAGAAAGAGAGTAGAAAGTTTTCCAAAATAAACAGATTTGGGAAAATAATGTTGGGCGTGGGAATATCTTTCTAATATCTGCTATTTAATCACAATTTATTCTAAATTTTTAATGATCCATTTGTAAGCAATTATTTATTAACAGAAAAAGCCATCTGTGGTTTGTCTCTGACAACAGAGAATTTATCCTACTGACCTGCACTGAGTCAGGCCACATCTGCCTTGTGGTATAATTTGAAGTTGTGATACTAATAGGAAGTTTTGGAAATCAAATGTGTGGTTTAGGTTTTGAATCTAATCCTTCTCTTACTTCTTATTCCCTAGTGATCTCATTCTTTTAAAATCTTCTTCCCTCTCTATCCTTCAGAGTATTCCTTCCTTATAATTGCTGTTATAGTTTGCCTAGAGGTATGTAACTGTGCCCAACCTCCTGCAGCTGAAATTCTTGCTGTGAAGATGTTTTATTTTTCCCCTGAAAAGTGTCTATTTTCATGAGTTTTGCAACGTTGCTTAAAAGTAAAATTGGACAGTAATCCTTCAGAGTGCTTAGATAAGCCCCTCGGGGAATGATAATGATATTGGCCATTTTCTAAACAGCTGAAACAGAGCTTCTGTTTGGAGGAACCGTTAAAGAGATGAGTAATCGCTGGTGACAGATCTTCACAATGGTATTTCAACAACTAATTAGGATTGTTGTCACAGTTAGTGGCATTTCTTCTTGGTAAAGCAGCATGCAAAGTAACCCTTATATTACCAAGTGCTGTGGCTGACAGCCCAGAAGCAGGTGATGAGTATGAGGTCGGTGTGCAGCTGCCCAGAATAGTGAAGAAATGATTAAATGTCTGCAACCTCAGAGACAGAGATGTTCTCCAACTAATTCTTGTGAGACTCTGACATGTCATCTGGTGCCAATATGAAGAATCTTTCTAGAGGTAATTCCTTACCTAGGAAAAGGAAATGGTTCACTGACAAAAAAAATAATCAAAGCAAAACCTTCGCATTGTCCAGAATCTATGCTCTAAATATGTAATCTTGGGTGGTGAAATAAATTATCATATTTTTCAGACTAGCAGTCTGTTTGGAAATGACTGAATAAAAACTGTATAGAGAGCAGGAACTGGAAAAATCAAGATTTTACCTGACTCCAAATATTTTCCCTATTTTAGTGACAGTTGTAAATTCTGTTTTCATTAATTCAGCAGTTAATTAAGAGACCAGCCTTCTGATATTCCTACTTTGTCTACTGATTATAATGTGTTATATTTAGAAAAGACTGAGACAGTAAAACCATAACAAGAGTTATGTATATTATTTGTATTAATCATGGTGTTTGGAGAGAACCCATTTATTTATGAACATGTTTCCACTATTTTTCAGGCATAAGAAAGAAGAAAATGTGTTAATATAATCCCTTGAAATGGGAAAACAGGAACCTTCTACTATCACCTTTACAGAATCACAGTTTATTCTGAGTCAGTCACTGATTACCTTGAATAAACCAGGACAAAGCCAGCTTATTTCCTGTGGCAGAAGATTTTCATTAACATTTGCTTTACATCACCGTGGAGATGAAACAAACATTTTACTAGTTTTGAAATGGGAAAAACTGAAGAGAGTCCCCATACATATCTGTATTGGCCTGCTAATTTCTTGAAATTATTTAAAAACACTGAGAATCTGTGCTTACACTGTTGTCTATAAGGAACAGTTTCTAGGATATAGTTTTTAATTTGTATTCCTAATAATTGATACAAAGAAGAAAAAATACAATCCTCACAAAATAGTGTATAAAACTATGTACTTTACATTCTTCAGAATTAAATTTGATCAAAGTAGACCTTTCTGTCTCTAGAAAAATAGAGATGTCATTATTACTTTTAAAACTCAAAAAGAGACTAAAAACCAAAACCTCATGTATTTTTGAAGGAAGTTTAAAGCAAATGTTCAGCTTTTTCTTTTAGCTTCAATCTTTCCTGAGTTTGACTTCAGATATGGTTCCAAATTGCTTCTTCTTTATTTGTTTATTATTTCTTCAGGAAAAGTAATTAGGCAAAGTTGGTTCTTTCACAAAATCAAAATACTTTAATTGACTAAAATATTCTAAGCAGCTGATCTTTAAAACTATATGAAATATGCACTTTATCATAACATTCTTTCAAAGGCAATTAAAAAAAAAAATCACATGTAGCTGGAATGGTAAAATATCCTTGGAAAATTTCCTTGGAAGTTCTCGCCCATATCTCCTGTAGTATTTGTTTTTGGTTTATGCTGTATATACTGAAGCCATAAATAAGCCTGAAGTAAGAATTTCATTCTTATTGGCACTGCCATTTTATCTGGGACACTCATTCCCTGTTCCTTTTCTGTAATTACATAACAGTTTTCTTCCCAGTCATCAAAATATGTTGAAGTGTAACATTTAAAGTTTGGGATTTTTTTGACAGAGACAGCTTAAAATATTTCAGACCCTGTTCTGCTTGTGAACTGTGTTTTGTATTTCCTCCCATGTGGTTGTACAGTGACTACTATTTGTGAAACAGTGTAATAATCTCAATTACTTGAGAGACTGAAAAGTAGAAATTAATCTAAAATAATGTGTCCTTATTATTTTCTACATAAATCACTTCAGTGACCTAGTTCACATGATTAACCATACACACAAATGTTCTTGGCACAACTGGTAAACAATGCACGAAGCCAAGCATGCAGAAAAGGCACAATTTTTTTCAGCCAGTTTTTCCACTTTGGAAAATATACCATGTAGATGCATGCAAAATTGACTCCTCCAAGTTGGTAACATGGATACATCTGAAAGAATAGGTAATCTCAGTTTCTTTCTGCCACATCTGACCCTGCCCTGCTCTATCATGAATTTCCAGACCAACACGGAGGATATTAGAACAACTTGTTCATTCCCCTGCAGTATAAGGAAGTAAAAAATTTGTAAAAAACCCCCAAAAAATTATAGGAGGTAGTGGGTTCTTTAGAGCAAATTTATAACTGAATCACGATGGAAAGTAATGTTACAAAAAAGGGCAATTTCTGCCACTTCAAAGTTACTGAAATCATATGAGGAAATCAATAATTGGTCATAAATGTGTAAGGTTAGGCATGTTGCATTTGCCTAAGGCTTTGTAGAAGTGAAATTAGTAGAGAAAATTCAAATTCTTCTCTGTGTTTATTAATTTGGTGACACTTTATTAAGCTAAATTGAATTCTTACAGATTTTTACTTTATAGTGTTGATTTTATTTTGAAAGAAACAGTAAAGGAAGAAGTTATTAAAACTGCTTGAATTCTTGATAAAACAATGTTTAGTTGAAAATGCCAGGTATTCAAGTAAAAGCATTTTTCTGGAAAGCGATCAGTTGTTCAAATTTCTGAACTAGACAGAGATTTTTAGATTTCTAGAGAATCCCAGAGGTTCCAGAGCTTTGAGGCTTCTTGGCTTTGGTAACTGATAATCAGGGCCCTGTCTCTGAAATTAGAAGCCTGTGAAAACTCTTAACTGCAGCCTCAGTCAGAATATTTACAGCTCACCTCGACTGGGAGTTGGATCCTGGAAGGCTGTGGTAGGTTGCAGCCATATATTTTTTATCTGTTTTCTTACAATTAACTTCAATTTAAACAATATTATCGTCTCATGCTTTCTATCTTTCTCTTAACTATATTTTCCACTTCATCCATATTTTATGGTATTGATGCTATCTCCTTGCTAATTCAGTCTTTTCAGTTAATCCATCTATTAATTCATTTTGTATGACTGCAAAATGTCCACATTTTAGGAATATGGGTACTTCAAATAAAATTTACATTTTTCATTTCCCTTTATGATTACTGCACTTACAAAATTGCATTCTTATTATCTCTTATACAAATTCTATCACTATGTACTTGAAACACGTAACATGGAACATAGACCATACAGCTTTTCCTGGTCGGCATTGAGTACGTTGAAATTAATAAAGGAAAATAATTCCACACATGGTTTCTCATAATCTATGATAATTAGTATTCCACTCCAGATTTCAGTAGCAAGATATGAGCTATTGAAAAGCTTTTTATAACCTAAAGAAAACCTCTCAGAAAGCAAGCTTGCTGTGCATTTTGCAGTTATTATTTAATGGAAAATAATGTCTTAGAGATGTCTTGTTTCACCCACTCTGGCATTTTGATTTTGAAACATGATTGTCTCTAGTGACATACAGTGAAGTTTCTAGTGTTTAGAAATTTAAAGCAACATGTATAAAAGTTGGGTACTTTTTTTTATGAAAGTCAAAGTGGTCTTTGCACATAGAAACAAATAAAACTTTTATCTCAGTTCCTTTGTCACCTTAGTCTTGGAAGTATCTAGGCTTCAGAATCTGTCAGGATAGCAGGGAAAAGAAGCTAGAGCTGAAAAATGTCAAAAAATGGGAGGAAAAAACCCTATTTTTCAGAAAGATAATGACTGTAAAATGAGAGGAGGCAGGTTGGAACTGGTTCAAGTGGGCACCTAGGAGAATGACTGAAAAGATAAGGAGGAAAGTTCAAAAGGTCTGCTTAGGAGAGAGGAAATGACCTGGAAGCTGGGTAGAAAAGGAAAAATTGGAGAAGCTGTTTCGATATGAGAACTAAAAGAAAATTGGCTTCTTGGAACACCTTTAGTGGAAGGGAATCACCCAAATTAGATCAATAGCTAAAAGGGGATAAATAGTAAATTGTTCAGAAACTGAGGTAAGAATGGGAGAAAACAGCAGAATAGGAATAGACATTAAATAATGCAGCTATACATTAAATTATGAAAGTCACTCTGATCTTAAAAAAAGCCTCAGCAAAATCTGAAGGCATAGGATTTTTACTTGAATATGTACTCTTTAATATATTAGCATGTGTTTTAAGAAGGTTGTATAAACCATTATGCATGGAGAACCCTTTTTATGATTGTTTGGAGAGCTCTAGTCTGATCTAATGAAATAACCCCAATTATGTATCCATATGCTCAATCTCATTTATAAACAGTGGAGAGGAAATAAAAGATATTTTGCTGCTGATGCTGCTATTGTTGTTACAGCCTGCTGCTGTGGGTATCACTGAAGCAGTTAGCTCCCTTCTTTCCTTCTGTACTACAGTATGTTAATTCCTGGAATGCACTCTGTTCTGATGCATATTTGGTAACCCAAACGGCCTTCTTGCATCACTTGCTTATGAAAACATGTTTCTAAAGATGTATGACTGCAATAAAAGCATGCCTGTCTTCCAGCAGTTGCACACACTTGCTAACAGACATTTTTCTTGAAAATAGTCCCTTAAAAAAACAAGTCACACATACATGAATAAACAAAAACCACAGGTGCCTAAGTGGAAATGGGTTGTATCTCTGTGGAAAAATAGATGGGGTTAAAACAGCAACAACTCTCAAATAGAAAAAGATTTTAAAAAACCCAACTGAAAAAAACCACAAACCACCTCCCCATCAAAAAACACCAAACCAACAACCCCAAAAAATGTTCTAGGCGTTTGCCTGATTATTCAGGTGAAATTGGAATTTTAAATTTAGTAGGAATCCAGTCATGTTTTGCTTTGTTTGGAAAATACCTTACCCTTACAGGCTTTTATCTTAAACCTAGACTTTCTTTGAACCAAAAGTACTGGAGCATAAAAATAATGCTTCTGAAGTGTTTTTTGTTTGGGCTTTTTTTTTTTGTGGAGGGAGGGTGGTTTTGGTTTTTTTTTGCTTTCTAAATGGTGTGGCCAAGGAAACACTGAGTCTGTTCTTGCATGCTTTTCTTTTCTATTATGCGGGTTTCAAACCGTATTATCTGCATTGCCTTTATTGAGCTGATTCCTGATAGGAATGAATGATACAGTATCATAGAATAAATTTGTTTGAAAGTGATGTTTGGAAGTCTCCTAGCCCAATCTCCATCTCAGACAGGTTTAAGCAGATCAGGTTACTCAGTCCTGTTAGATCAAGTCCTGAACACCTCCAAAGACAGAGAGATTCCACAGCCTCCCCTGGCAACATTTTACAGTATTTGAACACCCTTATGCTGCAAGAAAAATCCTTTCCCTATACCAAATTGTGTTCCTTGATTCCTGGCCTGTTGCTGTAGAAGAGTCTGTTGCTCTGGGAGGGGTCTAACTGCCTCCACTGTGTTCCTAGTCGAGTATTTGTACTCAGCAATAAGGTCTTTTATTCTCCTCGTTGAACTGATCAATTCCCTCGCTGTCTTCCAAAGCACACACTGCCACAGGCCTTGAACATCTTGGTGTCAATCCTTTTGATTTTTTCCTGCATATTAATATCCTTCTTTTACTGGAGAGCTCACAACTGGACAGGGCTACAGCTGCATTGTCACAAGTGCTAGAGAGGATAGAGAGGAAAGATCCCTTTTCCTGGACTGGTTGGCTACACTCTTGTAATACAGCCCAGCTTGTGGTCAGATTTCTCTGCTGCAGGAGCACACTATTGACTCATGTTCAACTTGTTGTCAAGCCAGATCCCTAGGTGCTTGTCTGTAGACCTGCTTCCTGTACAGTCACTCCACAGGCTGTACTTTTGGAAGGGGTTATTTCATCCTAGATGCAGGACTTTGCATTTCCCTTCACTGAACTTCATGAGGGGAATGTCTATTTCTCCACCCTTTCAAAGTTCCTCTGAAAAACAGCCCTGAGGTACAAGTTATTGACTGCCTCACTCAATTTGGTGTTGCCTGCAAACTTCCACCAGTTTGATGCTAAACTGTGAGCGTGTTTGCAGTACCACAGCATAGAGAGCAATAGAGTTGCTCAGAATGAAATTGTCTTTGGTAAAGCTCTGCTGGCTGTGCTTATTCACCATCTTGATGAATCTAAATATGTCATCTGTGACTGTTTTCCTGTCCTTGATCACTAACAGGGCTAACATATGCAAAATGAATAAAAGAAATAATGAGAAGGAGCAGTCCATGTGTCATTGTATGTATCCATGAGAAAGTGAGCAGTATGGAAAGGGAAATCCTCACTGCTTCACAGGAAAAGAATGGGAGGAGAGGCAAAGATGGACTTTGCCCACAAATTGTCTGTATCTCTCTTTTCTCGGACATTAGTGAGCATCAAATCCCTGTTTTGTCCTGAACTGTTAAAGGAGAGTGTGATGTCCCATCTTGATGAAAAGTGTGGAAATTACCTTCTAGGACAGAGTGAAGCAAAAGAGTACGTGAGTCCCTTTTCTTTTCTTAACTTGGGTTTCTAAGCAGTGAGCCTGTTGGGTTTTAATCAGTGTTTCATATCTATATAGTGACTTCACGAACATATGAATGAGCATGTTTCAAACTGAGAAAAGCACACATACGTACTCTTATCACAGAACTGCATAAAGCAGTGCGTAATTGTCACTGTCAGAGAATATATTGTTTCTGAGAGGAGGAAAGCAGTGTCATTTTCCTTCTTCAGCTTTGTAGGCTGAGCCACATAAGCACTATAAAAACAGAGATTTTCCATTAAAAAGTGTCTAGATCCACCTTTAATTAGTTTAAAAATATTAAGGCAGAGAGGGAGAGAAACAAATACCGTTTACATTAATTGCTGTCTCGCTTATACCCACAGAAGAAATAGCACTCCATTCTACAGAAATTACACAAAGATAATAATGTTAGGAACACCAATTTACATAAAGAAAGTTTTCTTTTGCTGAATCCTTCCTGTAGTTCCAGAGAACTAAAGAGAAATTTACTATATATCCAATGAGAATGAAATGTATCTCATGGAAGAGGGATAGAATTCTTGGTCAAAGGCTTAAATACAACTTAGGCAGCTCACAAGGCTTGTGTGGAGCCCTGTCACAGGTCGATATCTTACCTATTGAAAGGTCAAGCCATTCTGTTGCTTCAGCACAAGTACTAAATAGGACTCTGTCATTCAGTGGTGTGGCAGAAGTGCAACAGGCTTAATCTAATAATCATTTGAAATTCCTAGCCATGGTTAACCTTTAAATATTTCTCTGAGCCAGTAATGGATTTCAGTTTCTAATGTCAAAATATTCTACCTGCAACAAAGTTTTAACTTTGAAAATGTAATTTGAACTTCTTGTAATTATAAGTTTTTAAGAGTGGAAAAGTAAGAAAGAAATGTCCCAAACAGCTGAGGGAATTAACACATGAAGCACTCACTTCACACTTGGTCTTTGCAAAATTGCATATTGAAACTGTGTTAGACATTGAAGTGGTCTAAAATCCATAATATACAATATCAATCTTGTTCAAAGTTAAATTCCGGGATTTCTCTGAACAAGTATCAAAAAGAGAGGAACTGTGAACTGAAGCTAAACAAAATAAGCCCTGTCTTTTCCTCACCCTCAAACAACAATACCTTTATAAATTTTTTTTAAATCCTAGTTTCATGGAATCACAGACTCACAGAATATCCAAACCAAACAAAAACCAAAATTGCAGATAATTTCTATGAATTTGTAATCAACTGGATCAAAAGTCTGAGCAGTGAGCCAGGATTCCTTTGGGTCAACAAGCTTCAAATGCAGGAAGGTCTGTAAAGAAGAACAAGTTATTCCAGCTCCCTTTTTCCTCAATAGAAATAACAATTTTAAAGATAATTTATTCTAAAATACACAAAACACCTTATTCACAATCATGGGTGGGTGAATTGTAAATCTATGGCTATATTTATCTCCATTACCTTTAGGCAAAAATATCCGTCTGTTAACATTACTGTTTCATTGGTATTCTTTGTAATGATCTAGTAAAAACAGAGTACATAGAGAATTATATATTGATAATTTAATGCTAATCTTTAATTTTTTTTCCTGGCTAACAATCATCAGATTTGCTTACCAATTAATCGTACACAATAGGCTACCAAAACTGGCATGTGTGCTCGTAAATCAAGTGAACTCAGAGTTAAGCTTTGTATGTCAGTAATTAGTGCTTTTCTGAGCTATTTCTATGCACTTGTTTTCAACCTTCAGATCGGGGGACAACTAAAGAGATACCTAACGTGAGTATTCACCCTTACTACCCTTATCCACAGTGTAGCATTGTGTTCTAATGAAACACATTATTTTTTTGGTCAGGTTTTTAACATAGCAGTAAGAATTTGCAATTTTTGAGGAACTCAAACCCTTCACTAACAGTGTCAGCTTTTTAAAGGCCAGTCATGACAGTCATTTAAAACAAACAAGTGAACAAAATCATTTTAGAAAATGTATTAATCTGATGATTTAATAGTTGTACATTAACTGCTCTCTTTTAGGAATAGGAAAATTGCATGTGTTAAATGCTTTGGAGATCCAGGAAAATAAAAGCTTAGGCCATAGATTTTACCACAGAACAGATAGGAAAGGCTGTGTTGTAGGGATATCATGAAAATAGTAAAGCCTGGATGTTAGACATCAATGAAAAATCTGAGGAGAAGATGATGGCCTGATTACAGGTCTGAGAGATTACTGCTTTACACAGCAATCAGAGCAAGAGGGACCAGAGGGGGATTTGGAGGTGAAAACCCAAAAAGAATCCCAAAAAGAATTTGGGATTCTTTTTTTTTTTTTAACTTATTAAACTTACATTCATAGAGAGTCAGCCATGAAATCAAAAAATCAGAGACATAAGCCAGTGTCTTCCTGAAGGACTTAAAAGAGCAAAGGTAATTTACTGAGACTGTAAAAAATATTCAATTCTTGAGAGAGAGTCAGGAAGAACTTAGAACTCTTGCATATACATATTTTTACAAAACTGTATGCCGCTAAAAGTATTCAGTTATTATTTGAATAAAAGTTACATACTGCAAATTTGTCCCCCACACAGTGATTATATAGAAGGAAGTTGGGATAAAAGGGAGAAAACTTTTATTAGTGTGCAAATTTTTTCATTTCTGCTTTCACATATCAAAGTCTTTTTCCTTCCTGAGAACATTATTATAGTTATGATAGCAACTAGTGAATCCTTTTGGGATGTAATAGGTGTATCACAAAGAAAATACGTATTTTTATTCCTTTCTATCAATATTTATATATTTGTCAGTCAATAATCCAAGGCCAAGATGCTAAGTACAGTGCTGGCAAAAGTGCTTTCCAGCTGAGAAGTGAAGTCAGCAGCGTGCCACATGATAGCATTCAAATCATGAATGAATGTGCATGAAATCTTGTAGCTGTCCTCCATTGTGACCAAAACTTTGTCCTTTCCATTACCTCCTACAAGATAATTCCAACCTGCACGTCCACAGGACATGGACATAATGAGAAAACCAGAAGCCTCCACAGTAACTTAGAGGAACACTAAGTAATGCAACTAAGAACACTAGCAGCAATCAATGCCTTTTCCCATATCTCTTGCTCATTTCCAGACCCATATAATATGTCAGGAAACCACTATGAAGGGAATGAAACAAAGTTTGAAAAAAATAAACAAGAACCACAAATAAAACAACACTAAAGAAAACCCAAAGAACCCCAGAAGGAAACACGAGACCTTTGTTTACAGTATATTTTTCTCTTGGAAATTGAAACTTTAAAAGCAAATGCTGTCAGATTCTTGTGAAAGATGAAAAACATGTTACAAGCTTGATTTTGATCATGTACAAGGCCACTCAAGAATGTCTTAAACTGACATGAAAAGAAATGTTTCTGTTTTCTTCCTTGTTTTTCTACCAGATGAAAAGAATGCTTTATTGTACTGGGTGTTAGTCTTGGTGAGGAACTGAGGTCTAGTTATACCAGATGAACAAGCAACAGCTGGTGTGCAATTTCAATCCTGACTTTTAATTCTATTTTATCACTTTGCTTGAAAATCTAGATAATATTTTAGTCCAGATTTTTAAAAATACCAAAGCCTTTTCAGATTCATCAGTGTTTAGATATCCAGCACGGGTAAGTAAATTTAGTGAAAGCATGTTTCCAAAAGGCTGTGATGAAATTTCATGCTGAGTAAGGGATCTGAATGCATATCTTGGTATACATCACAGGCATGAACAGGGAGAAGACATTTGGAAGGAAAATAAGATCCTCATTTCTACAGCAAATAAAATCCCTCGTATATCTTTATCTCTACAGCAAGGGAATGTTATCTGCCTGAACACTTCTCATTTCCTACTATGACTTTAAATGAAAGCAGCAGCTTTTGTAGATTCTTATTTGAGTCAGTCAGTATTGTTTGCTGCTGGGGAATATCTGTGACAAGGCACAGCTGAGACACCTAGAAAAACAGTTACATTTTCATTCTACGGGTGTTGCTGTCTTGGTTTCCATGTGCTTGAGAGAACACTAAATGTTTGGCCAGTGACTGAGTTCTTTATAAGATAGTTTTTTGAGCTAGAAACATTTTAGATCCAGATACTCATAGTTTCATGTACATGTTTTAGATCTATTCTTACAACTAAGCTAATATTACTGAAATAAGTTACATTTATTTTCAGTTAATTAAATAGAAGAATTCATTCTCTTCAAAAGTAACAAAATAAACCATAACATACATCCACAGAAAAATATTCAGATGCCAAATTGAAGAAAAAAACAGAACAAAATGTGAGATCTGTTGGCAGCATGCACATGTAAGTGGCTGCATTTCAGAAATTGCTTTGAAAAAAAGAAAATATTTTGAGCCTGAAGAGATACAGAACTGCAGTAGAGAACTATAACCTCTGGGCAAATTTAATTGATTAGGACTAGATGACGCACAGTTGAATGTCCCAGTTCAGCAAATCTTTTAAACTTTGCTGGGAATTTTTGTTTATTTTTCCTGTTTGATGCAGTAAACATCCATTAGACATTAAAAGAGTACACCAATATGCCGCTGATCCTCTGGTCCTTGATAAGGTGCCAGCCACTCAGTACCACCATTTGCATAAACAGCTGGAGTTTTTCTGGACCTATTCCTATCATGTTGCTGGATGCCTTCCTGATGGTTTGCACTTCATCGTATCTCCAGTGAGCTAGCTTGTTTGTGATAGATCTGAAAACTTCATAGAGAGAAAAGGATATTTCTTTAGTCACATTTAATTTAAGCAGACTTCAATATAAATTTAATAGGAAGCATGGTCTGGAATGTGCAGAATGTGCTCTCTGTACTTTTATCGGTTTTCTAGCAGACATGAGGAAATCTCTAGGTTACAGTAATCTCTTCTTTTCCTTAACAGATTGATTGTATGCATGAGTAGTTTAATCTGTTCTCCCTAGTGAAAAAACACCCATAAAAATAGTGTATTTCATAAGTCAGTAAAATTTTGTGGTACTGAAATCACAAAGTTGTAAAATGTATGGTACTCTGTATGAAAAGGCTTTGCATAAAACAAGACGTTGTTTTCCTTAGAAGAAATTACAAAAGTATAGAAGTAATACCATTTTTTCAATTTCATATTGCACTGTCTATTCAACAGGCAATGTTTCTGGTTTTATTCCTTTATATCTGATAAGAATCTGTATAACAGATTTATGCTTTGGAAATTTGAATCTAAGGTGGATCATACTATTCACAGGGAGTTTGATAGTCTGTGATGATCTAGTAAAGTCAATGTTACATGAACTTAAATTGAAAGAAATCTATTTTTAAATTAATTTTCCCAACTTTATTAAGGCTGTCACATTGTACAAGGTTAACAAGTGAATAGCCTGTCTCTTTTAATCAGATTACAATAAAAATATATAAAATGAAAAGAAATATAAGTAAACCATTTTGTAATAGTAGCCTTCATTTCTGAAAAATAAAAGAAGAACCTTAGATTGCTGGTGGGTGAGCGGCTGGACATGACCCAGCCATGTGCACTCACAGCCCAGAAAGCCAAACATGTCCTGGGCTGCATCCAGAGCACCGTGGGCAGCAGGGCCAGGGAGGGGATTCTGCCCCTCTGCTCTGCTCTGGTGAGACCCCACCTGCAGTGCTGCATCCAGCCCTGGGGTCCCAGCTCAGGAAAGACATGGACCTGCTGGATGAGTCCAGAGGAGGCCACCAAGGTGATTAGAGGGATGGAACAGCTGTCCCATGAGGAAGGGCTGAGGGAACTGAGTTTGTGCATCCTGGAAAAGAGAAGGCTTTGGGGTGACCTAATTGCAGCCTTCCAGTACCTGATGAGAGCCCACAGGAAAAATGCAGGGTAACTTTTTGGTTGGGCATGTTAGAAAGGGGACAGGACAAGGGGGAATGGCTTCAAACTGAAGAGAGTAGGTTTAGATTAGATATTAGGAAGAAATTTTTTATTGTGAGGGTGGTGAGGCACTGGAACAGGCTGCCCAGAGAAGTTGTAGATGACCCATCCCTGGAAGTGTTCAAGACCAAGATGCATGGAGCTTTGAGCAGCCTGCTCCAGTGAAGTGTCCCTATCCATAGCAGGGGGATGGAGATAGATGATCTTTAAGGTCGCTTTCAACCCAGTCCATTCTATGATTCTACAATTTTATGAATTTTCTTTTTCAGAGAAAAAAATACCAAACAAAGGGTATTTTGGGAATATTTCAGAAGCTAGAAAACTGTATTTTAAATAAATTAATTAAAACTTGGAGCAAGAATTGAACCTCAGAATGGGAGAGAAAACAGGGAACACTTAATAGATCTATCATGGATGATATTTAAGGACACTGATATTCGAGATAATATGCATTAAAAATAGGATTATGAAAAATTTAAAAAAAGCTAGACAAAAACAATTATAAATTGCTTGACAAAACTAGAAAATTGATTATGGCTAGGAGTAGTGTCAGTTTACCCCAATTTGTTTGGTTTTTTAATATCATTCAATATGGAGGTCATATAATGGGGAAAGAGTAGAGAAATTATGCTGAAAAAATAAATTATAGGGGTTTTGGTAGAAAAAGTCACTCTCAGCCAAACTTCCCTGATTGGAGACTAGCATATATTTACAGCTGCGCACGATCCTGGAAAAAAATAGAAATTGTAGTTGCTAGTTTTGGAGTTTTGTCATACACTTTTATTGTCTAATAGATAGTAAAAGTCCACCAGACAGTTCAATTTTTAAAATGCTGAGATGGAAAACTGGCTTCTGTGTTTCAATAAAAGGTCCCTATCTCATTCTTAGCTATACAATGAATTAATTAGCTGTTCTGTATTCAATTACACATTAAGAAAAAGAAAATAAGTAGAAAAACAAGCAGAAAGAACTAAATCCTTTGAAGATTATTTTCACTGTTAACTAATTTTCTTTTGTAGTGTAAAATCAAATCTGAGAAGTGAAATTTAAAGACCTACTTCCAAAATCCATAGGCATGTATCTAATTAAAATCACACAAAATCACCGAAGTTTGTCCTTAATGAAATGAAATGGAAGCTGAAAAAAACAAATCCAGTAAAAAGTGATTGCTGACATTGCACGAATGGCTGTTAGTTTTATAAGAGGGTTAGCTATTTTAACAAGCAATCTCTTCTGAAGGACTGTAATGTGTTTAAGAATAGAGCTGCTGTTTTTAATTTGATTCTCATCACTGCAGTTTTAGTTAGCTAACTTAGACATCTATAAGAAGAAGAAGCATATTGACAAAAATATTGACTTGACTACAAGATCAAAGAATGAACATTAAAGCAGGATATGGCAGAATGCGGTAGGAAAAATAATTAGATTCTTATTTTGCAAATATTAATTTATAATACTTCAAAAATAGTCCATCCTGAAGTTTAGTCTAAGTTTTCCCCTATTCAATTTCTGCTCATCATCAAGTTATGTGCTTTATATGGTATTTAATAATGCCTTACAGTAGTTTTTATCAAACTGTCTCTTCTGACACTTCTTTCTTACCTCCTTCATTGCTTCTTCAAGCAACTCGAATGTCATTGTCACAACAATCAATTAGAAGCTTTTTGTTTCTAGTGTTCCTGTTTCTTTTTTCTTTGAATATTAAGAAACCTCCTGAAAGGAATGTTTATCTGCTAGCATTTTGGGCTAAATAAGAACCCCTGTCTTTTTTTCTCAAGCCAATCAAAGCCCAGGGATCCTGTACTGTCATGTTGTGCAACATCTCTGGCATTTTAATAATAATTGCAAAAAATTTTATTTATTGTGCTATAGAGGGAAATCCATAGAAAATTACCTGCTTCTTTTTGCTCTCTCAACCTTTTTTAGGGTAACCTCTATAGCTTTTATTGGATTTCAGCACCTCAACAGAACTCATGCAGCCTAAATCTTTCCTGCCTTGTTTTATTCTCTCACTGTTCATTAGTTCTGAATTCCCTGTACTCTCTGAGTTTGGTCAGGTTAGACGTAAGTTATCCATCCTAAGGCATCTAAACTCATTCTACTTAATCATTAATCCCAAATTCCATATGTTGCTCAAGTTGTACGTATTAGTTTTGCCATCTCCCATAATGCTTAATACTTTGATTATTTATGTTTTCAATTTTATTTCTAATCCATACTGGACTGCAGAGGCAGTTGCGTGTATTTAGTTTGGTGATGTTAAGACAGCTGTTTATTTTAGCAATCTGGCTCATTCATACAGTGCAGAAAAAAAAGATATCCTGAGCACATAAAATGAAATGAGACTTTGAAGTAGTGTCAGTCTCAAAAGAATTTTCCTTTTTTTGGACCATTTGTGGAATCATCTCCATTTACTGGTCCTTGTAGAGATCTACCTGATTTGATAAATATTACTCAGCAGTTGCCTTGCAGTGTGTAGCGTTATTTTTAATTTAGGTGGTATTTTAAGCTTTTAACTGCTTTTCTCAAGTTTTTTTAAGGATGCCTAATCTAAATAAAATTACACTAGAAAGACTGCCATTTTGAAATCAGCATTTATCTAGATTCTTCTCAGAGTATTGGCATATGAAATTTGGGCCAGTCTGTTCCTTTTTTTCTTACTCTGAGTTATCTTTCCTGCACTAATTCTGGTGGAAGTTCTCAAAGTTATTTCCCCCTTTCCATCATGTACTGTTCTGTACTTTCCCAAGGCAGTCAATCATTCTAGTGCTGGTGTGTAATTTGCTTTGTGAAACAGACATTTTGCCATTAATATATGTGAAACTTCTTTCAACTCTCATTCAACATAGTTACTTCCCTCTGGTGATCATTTGTACTTTCCTGTGTTTACTTGATGACTTCTGTCTGAGACACGCTTTACTGGTTGGCTGAACTTCAGGTGACAGTACATTAGCATATAGAGTTTTATTATGTGACTCAAGCTTACTGAATTCACCTGTGCTGTTACAGTCACATTTTCACAGAAAGCAAAATACCTCTGAAAATTACACTTTTTCTCACTCTCTTTCCAAGTTACTAAAGTAAGATGTTAATATTGGTGGAGTCCATTTTAAGCTTATAATTGGTAGCAAAGATTTAGTTATTAATATCAACAAGAGTGTGCTCTGGCGACCAAAATGACCAACAGTGTCCTGGGGTGCATCAAGCTCAGCATCATCAGTTTAGCCCTTCCAATTGTGTTTTTATTTGCCCATCTTAAATTGATTCTATATTTTTGTAGACAAAATGCCTTCTCCTCCCTCTAACAATTTCCACAGAGATTGGAATGGTCATATATTTAACACCACAGTTATAACTGATAAGTGATACCGAGGACGATGCAAAGAAATGTTTCAAGATTATAATTGCTGAGAGGGTTTCCTAACAACCGTTTCCTTCTCTCTCTTTAGGTTATGGTGTGTAAAGGTCTTTAAGAAATGGAATTGAAATTAATCTATTTTGTTTGTTGAATTTGGAAGCTTCAAAATATCTGCTTATTTATTAAAATAGATATCTCTGCAGTATTGTTGAGAAGTGACAGTACAGGTTCT
This sequence comes from Oriolus oriolus, assembly GCA_013400235.1. Taxonomy (NCBI): domain Eukaryota; kingdom Metazoa; phylum Chordata; class Aves; order Passeriformes; family Corvidae; genus Oriolus; species Oriolus oriolus. The sequence continues at coordinate 102,297 of VXBT01009159.1, forward strand.
AAGTGTCTCAATTATTTCTCTCTTCTTACAAGATTAGAAATTAGTTTCTTCACAGGTGAGGAAGGAACTAGGCCTGCTTTAGCTTGGTTTTCAGGAGTTGCATTGCCACAGTAGTCTATTGTGTTTCACTCTGGAAAAGCTAGTTCTGCAGTGCATTAGACACACATTATGATTTATCTTATCCTCTTACCTCTTCTAGCAATGTAATAGCTGCAACAGAGTGAAAGGTTAATTGGGGGGTATCTATTATGTGTTTCCATAAGTGACCACAAATGTGTAAAAAATTCCAGGAAGTGGGGATTTACAAGGGAGAATAAGTCAGATTTCATGCTCATTCTTTTCACTGGCAAGAACACATATTAATCAAAATTATTTCAGAAATAAAGAGAAATATGTGGAAAAAAATAAAGGATATAAAATTGGCACAGTCCTTTGAGAGCAAGAATGAGATGTTAGGGATCCTGCCCACTTTATATTGATCTGAAAATCCTCGGTGTGAGAAGCATGGCATAGTGGCTGAGCAGTATTAAATATAGCAGGGGAGCACACAAATAGACAGCAATGCACTCAGAACAGCACTTGGACAATTTGTGTGCAAAGTTCCATATAAGACTCTGTTGTGCAATTTGGTGCTTTACAGAAACCGCCCATGGTCTTAATAAGCCATCAAGAGAAACACAGTGGTTGGTGTGGCTAAAGTGTTCCTTGGGCTTGGGTTGGTATCTCTGCTGGCAAAACTGGTGCCATACCAGGTTATTGCAGGCTAGCAGGAGTATCCACTGCTTTGGAGACTTACATTCAAGTACAATGTTTTATGTACCTTTTATGTTTAATGCAATTATCATTCTCTTTCCCAATAAAGAATATTTTACATTAAGTTTACAGCAGAAATTTGCATTGCCTTGTGGCTCAAAGTTATTTTTCTCTCTGGTTGTTTATTTTTTCTTTTTCGCTTTTTAACAGCTTCAGCTGTAGTTTTATTTATCTTGATTTACAAGACATCAATCACTGCTTCTTCACAAATATGTTATCTCATTTAGCAGAATGCTCAGAATTGTGATTATATTTTAGCGATTTTAACCATCTAAAAATTAAGCATACACATAAAATTTTTAGATTTATATTGTTTTTCACAAAGAGAGAAAATAAATAAAAATTAACGTAATGTTTAAGAGGCATTCTTATGTATTCAGAAGAATTAGCCTTATAAGGTGTTTTGTCTCAGTTGATGAGGTACAACCTAAGCATCATAATCCAGAAGTTTAATTTCTAGATGCCTGTAATGATGAGATAGTCTCCCCCTCCATGTAATTTAGAGTACACAGTATTCTGAATCTTGATTTCTCCTTGGCGGCAATTTAATTCACTCTTTGGAATATCTATTTCACTCCCAAGCCTAGAACTGCCCAGAATTCAAATATCCTTTCTAGGAGTTTTTCTCTAAAATAAATTGACTTTTTTCATTCTTCCTTATTAATTTATCATGGATGAATTTGGCATAGTTATTCCAAAGGCAAAGTGTATTTTTTGAGATTTTGATAAAATATAACACAAGCAATTCTATTCTTACTGTGCCTTCACAGAACCCTGGCAACAACAGAGGGTAGACCAAAGTGCGAAAATAGTTTCTTTAATAACAAAAAATGCGCATCCTCTAAAAGTGATTTCTCAAAATTTCCTTTTAGTCCTGCCTGTAATTCTCTTCTCCATACAGTGCTAGATTATGTCACTTGAAAAGAGGCCTGATAATGCTTGCTTAACATGGCTTAAATTAGTCACTAAATGCTAAAATTAGTCACTACTGCTGCTTTTTGTTTTAATAAATTATGTCCATTCCTTGTGTGCACCCAGGTAGCACACTCTGGGACTTTGCCACTTTAGCTAAATGAGGACAGTGAGCCCCAGCGTGCCTTATCATGAAGGGCAAACTGAAATGCTGGAGTTGTCTAATCTCTATAGGTACCTGTCATTTCATTTTACACTCTCTGGATGATGGACATTTGCAGAAGAGTGAATTCCCTTCAAAGGTTCAAATCAAATCAGGACATTTGCTCAGCCTCCTCTGTATCCCTCTGGTACCCTGCATACTCTCTGAGGATTAAAGAATTTTTACTTGTCACCTTTATCAGTTAAATCAAGAAGGAAGTACATATACTGTTCCAGTTGATCATTAAAAGGTTTGAATCTCAGTTGCCTTTGGAAGACTCCCAGTCTCTATAAAAGATGAATCTTTTCCTTCTGGAATCTGCAAAGACAACAGAATATATCTCTTTATATTCTTCCCTTTGAAATTTATTGCTGTGTTTTAGAAATATCTTAAAATTCAGACTTTTTTCCCTGATAATGAAACTATCTAACATATATGTTTCCTGACTGGATGAATAGAAAGTAGACTTAAACAACAAGCTTTTTTTTCTTAAACCTTCAGCTATGTTAGTAAATTAAAATTTATTTTTTCATTAATTAAAATTAAATTTTCTCTAATAATCATTCATTCATTCACATTCGCTTTCCAGAATTCAAGTAGCAGGAAAAATGTAGTATTTTTCTTTCTTGTTTTGTTTAAAAATTCTAGCTGTTTAGCTTATTCATGAAACAGTAAAATAGTTCTTGTTTAAAACTATTTTAAGGCTTACTTTAATTTTTGGCTAAAAAGACTGAGCTGAAGTAACTATGAAGGTTAAATATTGACATTAATTAAGTTAAACATAAAATACAATTTACGTTTTGTTTGGGAAATAGGGTATTTCTGATATCTTAGTGTCTTTATAATTGAGATGGATTTATATTTAAAAGAAATACCAGCCTTACTTTAAACTAGTCATTTGGGCCCGCCCAAGGTACTTGGTATATATCTAGGATTTGCCATCCGAAAGTCAGTCAAAATTATCTTTGTAATCTGACTTACCCTTGTGAGATATGAATTTACCGTTGCTAAGGAAAAAAAAGAGAATTATGTAAGAAAGTTTAGGAAAAATTCTACCTGCTGGAGTCTATTAAGAATTTTTCCCTTTTAAAAAGTAATTTTATTTTTGAGCTGTAAAATACTAAGAAACCTTTCATCTTCTGAAAGAAACACTTTTGTGAGAGATTCCATCCTTGCATTTTTAAATACGTTACAAGGAACCTTCCTGCAAGCAGGTAAAATATAAGCAATGTCTTGTCTTTCACAAGATGGCATTGTGCATCAGAGATAACTTATCTATAGGAATGCTTTGCTGTCAGAAATCCATATTCTGGAGATAAAGTGAGAAAATTGTGTGGAAAGTCTTGGCATATGTGGACTGACCACACTAGAATTCCTGTGCTGCCCTTCCTGTGTGCAGGTTGTGTTTACCTGTGTTTATGTAATAACTGATGACATTCACATGCAAAATTGTACATCTTTTCAATTATGTGTGATTCTTTAAATATCCTTGCAATAGTTGAATCAGAGTAATCACCTGTATTTAAAAAAAAAAGAATAAATATATTGCCATCTTTTGCTAATTCAAGACAAAAACTTCAGCAGTATATAAAAAAACTTGATCTTGAGTAATATAACTTAAATTGACATCTCTGGATACTAAGAGGCAGGGAAAGCTGTGATAAAAGCTTATGCAGAGCTTTTACTTCCACTTGATGTTCTATAAGTAGGGACTTACTATGAGGGCTTTTTAAATTAAAGAAAAACAAGATATAGTGCTTATTTGTTGTTTGGGTAGAATCTGATAAAGGTTACATGAGAAATAAGTTAATGGACTGAAGTTTATAGCTGTGTGTATAACTGTCAAATCTCTGTGTAAATTACCTTTCCCTTCTGCTGGCCAGAATGCAAAAATCCAATAAACTGTTAATAAAAATGAAAAGGTCACATGTAAATACCACAGATCTTGAAAATGAACCAGAAAAATGCAATAGTTCGCACAAAAATATCATTTCATATTCTGTTTCATGGTGTCTAAAGTGGCATGGGATGTGTGTTTTTATCAAAGTATGGTGAGAAAAGATTCTGTGAAAAAGAGATTTGCTTTAAATCTAAAAATGAGTGTTTGATGACTAACTGGCTGTTTGGTTCTCTGGCTTAGAAAGAATTTTTCTACTTTATTAAGAATACCAAAAATAAAGACTGATTTAATTATTCTAGTAATTTACCAAGAGTGTTTACAGTGGAATATATATTCTGTCTTTTCAGTCCACTTGAGCACACACTTGTTTATGTATTTTTATTTACACTGAAATATATTGGTTATGTGTTTTATAAAATAAAAGAGGAAGGACTTTGCAAGAAGACTAATTTAATGTTCAGAAGACTGGATTTTACATGCGCCAGCTTCAATGAAGACAGTATTGCCTATGTTTTCACAGAATCATGGAAAGGTTTGGGATGGAAGGGACATCAAAGAACATCTAATTCCAGCTGCTGTGCTGGGGGCACGAATGCTTTCCACTAAACCAGGTTCTCAAAGCCCCATCCACCTCAGCCTTGTACACCTCCAGGGATGGGCCTTTCACAGTTTTTATGGGCAACCTCTTCCAGTGCCTCACCATCCTCACAGTGCAGAATTTTTTTCTAATATCTAATGTAAAACAGTTTGAAGCCATTCCCCTTTGTGCTACAGTGCATTCGCTTGGGGAAAGCCTCTCTCCAGCTTCCTTTTAGGTCCCCTTTAGGTACTGGAAGGCTGCTAGAAGGTCTCCCCTGAATGCTCTGTTCTCCAGGCTGAGCAAGCCCAACTCTCTCAGCCTGCCTTCATAAGAAAGGTTCTCCAGCATTTTGATCACCTTCATGGTCCTCTTCTGAACTCACTCCAATAGGCCCAAGTCATTAAATTTCTCCTCATTTTGTTCCTGAACAAAATATACTTTAATCTTTAAAACCTGCGATTCTCCAGTTTCTGGAGTGATATGCATTTATTTAATTTGAATTAAATTGAATATGTAAAAAAAAAAAGTGTATTGTAAACATAGTGGTCTATAAGTCTGTTGTGGTTGGGGGAGATCAATTTCAGTCTTGAGTTTTCCTTCTTGTTTAGTTCTTTTTTTCCAATAAATATGTAATGTAAGTGTACTGGATACTTTCATAGTACTGCTTGCTTATTTAAGAATTTATTGTTTTTCTTCTGGACTGTCTAACAGTACTACTAAGGGGTTTCAGCCTTAGTACTTGTAGCTAGAAGAGTTTTTTGTTAAGGATGCAATTTTCTCTTAGAATGATCTTCAGGTAGTGGATTGGCAATGAAATGACCTGTAAGATGTGTGCTTTGTAATCAACACATGAATAAAAAGCCCCACTGCTTAGTGCAAAAAAACATCTTGATATCAAAGATGCTCTAAAATTAGAGTGATTACACACTTATTTTTCTAAACAGAAAGATAATGGCTTTAATCAAGAATAACCTTCAAAAATAAATCAGGAAGGACACAGGAGATTTAGCCACAGGGTTACATAGCCACGTTAACAAACAACTTCTATGTAGCTTGTTATAAAAGGATATTTTTGTCATTTTTTTTAATGAATCATAATTTTATATGCAAAGGTCATCAGAACCTTTGGACTCCTAGGGTACTCTATTCTTATATAAAATACTATTAAAAATTTTGCTTATTTTCAAGTAAAGTTTTGCTTTTTCCTCAAAAATTGTAACTACTGACTTACAGAAAATTTATAATGAGAAAGAGATGTGCCACTAGACCAGAAGCCTAGATCAGACTCATTCAGTGCAATTTGTTTGGGAAATAAACTGGCATATCCAATTGCATATCTGAAGGGAAAAGGGAATAGGATAGAACACAACTTTACTATTTACTTATACTCATTCTTTTAGAAGACCAGATAAAATCTTAGCCTGTTATCAAAAGCTTCTGAATGAAAGTGATCCCTGAATTTTTTGAGGCTGGACATACCTCCCATTACAGACCTTCATTTATGTATGTCTCATGCTATGCGTTCTACTGGCAGTGCAAAAACATTCTAACTATATGCAAAGAAGCAAAAAATCCACTGTAGAAAAGCCTTTTCAGGCTGCCAGACACTAAGGTGTATGCACAGCACTGCACTGTATGATGCAGAAATACAAGGTAGGATTCATCTCGGAATGTATTAATAGCCCAATGTAATTTTTCTAATTCTATTACAAGAACAAAGATTCCTAGGTTTTGCTGCATGCAATGAAAGTGTTATCATTCCCCCATATGTTATCTTAGGAAACCCTGATGATACTGAATCCACATGAAGGGTTGTGAATGACTTAGAAATTATAAAAAGGATAAAGAAAAATATTCAACATATCAGTTTCACTCCTTTAGACGTAGCAAACTAATTCATTGGTTATGTAAAAACACAAAACTAGAAGAAAAACGTATTTTCCCATTAGCATAGCACAAAATGATGTCCATACATACAAAAAATTATATTTCTTTCGCAAAATTGATGAATTTCTTCTTTGTATGTTTAAAGACAGAGTTGCAAATTTGGATATATAAAAGTCAATGGAAAGCAGCCTAAAGTAGCTGCATTTTCAGCGATAAAATATTCCTTAAGAAAAACATTACTTCAAAAATTTGGTACTTCTATATGCAGTTGTGTTTTATTCATTAAAGTAGAACTGTATACTGGAAAACCTGAAGAGAATGCAATTAACATGAATTCAAATTTTCTTGAACTAAAAAGGTGCATGATAAAGATTTTTAAGGATATGTGTTACACACTCTCATAAGGATTTTAGGCTTACTGAGTAATGTGTGACTCTGTCACCAGCTCCATAATTAAAAAAGTTATTCCACCTCTTTTCTGCACCAGGCTTTTTAGAGTCTTGAGCTTAGTGACTTTTACAAGCATAGGAAGGGAATTGATCATGTAATCTTCAGAGCAACTTTGCTGTCATTTTTTTTCCTCTCTGTGCAATTCTTTTCTCTGTGTGATGAATCTTGTGGAAGAGAAAGAGGTACATTCTGTAATCTCAGTAGAAATAATTGGGTTAAACACCTCTTCTTTTTTTTAGGTAACTCTCAGCATTTTTTAAATTTTATGCTTTGAAGAACCATGGATTATTAAGTGTAAACTTGCAAGTGTTTTCAATTAACATTACTGTGTTGCAGACTTTCAAGCACTGTACAAAAAATTAAAAAGAAAATCCATGCAATGAAATGTTCATGATGGATTATTAATAATTGCATGGAAGCTAGCGAACACTGTAAATTAGAATACTCAGGCTGGGAGTAATTGTGGCATGTGTAAATACTTGCCAGAGTCAGAAGAAATGGTCTTTTATTTATTTATTTTAAAGATTTTGGTGATGCTGCAATTAGTATTTTTCTATTGTAAACTGATTATCTTCAGAAATCATACCAAACCTCTCTGCATTCACTAGAGACTCCTACTCTCTTTAGCTGGACAAACAAAATATCTGTATCACGTATGTTACAGATTGTTATTCACCCATCAGTGCTATGTCAAGTCCTGAATGTTATAGATTGATAACTGTTTTACCATGAAGAAATTATTTGTCAGAAAATACTGATAAAAATAAGCTAAGGAAAAGACACCTTGGGAATGTATGAGAATATTTTTTAATAACGAATGTATCTCATAGGTATTAATTAATTTAGGTTTAAATCTTTCTAGATCTAACAAAATATTTGACATTACCCACTTTCTTTTCCTTTGACACTTTTCATGTTTTCCATTTCTTTGAGCTCTCTCTCTAGGCAAGCTGCTTGAAGAATGCTGAAAAGTAAAATAAAATAAAATAAAACAAATCCTAAAAAAGAGGAAAAAAAGAGAAAAGAGGAAGAGGAAGAACTTTGAGAGTCAGGCTTTTTTTTATTTTGTTTTTTTTTCCTACTCAGACCTCTCACATACCAGTTTTAAATAACATTAAAACCTCTGGCTCCATAGTTTTCTAGTAATTTGAAAGTTAATTGGTGGGCCCTGAACAAATGTAAAGCTCTCCATACTCCTCAGTCAGATCTTCTTGTGTATCATACTTTCCATAAACTAAAGTGGCTCAGTGGACACCCTTTACCAGAAGATTCTGTCAGAATATCAGGCACTTGATTGAAAGAGCTTCCAGTATTTGCTGAGAATATTCTTCTGAAAGAGACATATATTGCATGGAAAGATGACAGAGCTGATGCATACCTTCTGGACAACATCCCACCACTTTGCTGTGAACTTTTATTTCTTTGCAAAAACTTGAAGTTTGTGGGCTGGTTTTGTTTTTCCTTTTATCTTTTCTTTCATATTAGGAGACTTTTTTCATGTCTTTTTTTTTTTTTTTATGCAGAACTACAATACTGATGTAAGTAATAAAGCTGTCTCAGGCATGGTGTTGCAGCTACTGAGACTGATGGTATACAAAATAGTATTTTGATAGGATTTTGATAATATTACAAAATGTGAAGTATACTGTTGTTAGAATGAATAGAAAAAAAAATTACATAACCATCAGTTTCTTTTGTAAGTCTCGTAAGCCAAAGCAGTTGAGCTGCAGCATTCATGTTTTGCTTCAATGTCCTTATTTTTTTCCCTCAAATGAAGCAATATTTCCAGAGACTTCAAGTCCTGCAGCAAATTTCACAGAACTGTTTGAACTCTGCAGTTCGCTGAGGTCTTGGGACTGCAGAAGTCTGCTCACTAGTTCTGGAAGCTGATATTAATGATAGCTGATCTTAAGTCACAAAACTTGTGGATGGCATAGGTGTTAAAGCGTAAATTAGATTTCTTTGTTAAAATGACAATAGAAATCTGATGTCAAAGGTAGCAAGCTAAGACCTTGCAGATAATAATTTCTGTTACTAAACAGAGAAATTATTGACATATTTGAGGGAGATTGATACGTTTCTCTTGCTGCATTTGAAAGGCTCATGTATTCTACAAAAAAAAATTAAAAATTGAGGATGTCAGGCCCTTGGCATCACTTATTTTGCTCTTCTCCTCTGTTCCTACTGTACTAGGTGCTAGTGTAATCATATTACTAAGCAGGCAAGAATTCTTCAGTTTTGGAAAAAAAGTCACTGAGTGGGATGAGCAAAAATTTTATAGAATTTTGTGACAGAGAGAAGAATTTAAAGAATTGTCTTGAAAGCCTTAGAATTGGATGAAAACTACTGACTCCACTGCTGCTATTTCTATCAGTTAAAAAGCAAAAATTACCTTAATGCTTTTCTTAAAACCTTTTTCATAAAGAGAAATATGCATTATACGTAAAAAAAAACAGAAGGCAAAGACAGTAATCAAGAGAGAGAATTTTATCATGACCATGATTTATTCTTTTCCTATTCCTTTTGTATGATTTGTGTTGGTTTATGCTGCTTAGTTTCATATTCACCATGGCTATAAAGAATTGTCTGTCTGTAAGGTGTAAGCCCATTTACTCCAGTGAAGTCAGTCATCTGACCAAAACTGTGTTTGTGGGATTGTGCTTCATTAGAAATTCCCTAAACTCATCTACAAATCATGTATGACCAACATTCCTCACTGCTTCCCCTTGCTAGAATTCAGATTATAGAAACGACTGAAGCAACAGTACAACACTACAGCTCTACCAAAGGGTTAGCAAGATTCAGCTCATTTACAGTGCATGTGGAATACCACTGTTTTTTTTTTATTTTCTATTTCTTTTGTTCCTTTTAACACATTCCTTTAAAAGCATGCTTACTCAAACTAATAACCGTGATTTGAGTCCTCATCATGGTTTAAAACCTTTATATTCATAAAAGCTTTTCATCTGGCAAGCTTTCGTAAAAGTTTAGTGAGGCACTTGTGCTCTACAACAAATCTGCACATAAGGAAAGGGAATTTCTTGTTATTGTGTTGCTCAGAGATGCTTATGGTGACAGTGACCGCTGTGTGGCAGGTGTTCCATGGCGCTGGATAGTAAAATTCTTGTAGGAAACTGCATATTCTCTTAATGTCGATACCTTCCTGCCAGCTTCAGCTTTTGAATGATAAATGATACAATTAAAGCTTTTTGAGATGTGCATAAAATAAGTTGCCTAATTCCTGTTAACCGTAAATAATTCTTGGGACATTATGGAATAAATCTGACTTTTCGCCTCAGTAAGAATTTTTCTTTTTTTCAAGTCTGACATTCTTCATCGCTTCCAAATACCAAAAGGAAGAAACCAACTAAAACTTTTCAAGAAAGCTACAGTTTCCAAGGATGCCTCAAATACTGGCCAAAAGTAGTAAGATCATGAAAATTCCAGATGACATATTCTCTAATTTCTCTCCAAAATTACTGGCTTAATGGAGGTTTTATATTTGAACAAAACCAAATTTTATTTACTCATTTAGTTAAGGACTGAATGTATCCAACAGTTCTTTTTATATCATAATTGACTTTAAGGAGGTCTCATTTTGCCTGTTGATCTCCTTCTTATTTTGAAGTTATCCAAATTATATATGAAATTGGAAACTGTGCCAGTGAGTGTGATGCCTTAAAAGGCCAACCTGGAAACAGAGACTAGACAGGGTAAGGAATAAAGGTGATATTTATTTTAAAAAGGCCTTCAAAGGTACACCTGGGCAGGCCAAACACTACACTGAAAAAACCTGGTAAAAGTGATTTTAAGGACACAATTTTATTCAACTGCATGGGAAAAATGGGATATTTAGCCTAAGAGTGAATTAGCTTTACTCCACACAATTTATTTCCATGGCCTTTCATCCATGAGTCATATAATTTGGAGCTATACTTTCTAAGTTTCAGTTTCTATGTGAATTGAAGATTTCACTGAATTTAGCAAGAGTTTCAGCCAAGAACATTTGAAGATTTTTGAGATTATGGGAAAAGAGAAGAAAGCAGCCACCCTCACTCCTGTGGGGTAGGAAGGCAAGTGTGAAGGGGGAAAATCAACACAACTGATTCCTTTCTTGGCTAAGTGATCAAATACTGACTGTATGGAAGTCTGAAGGCACTTGGATCTCTGGTGAGAGAGACATGGAGGAGGAATGTTTTCTACATTTGCAGTGTTAGCTTGTGGCATGCCTTGTTTCTGGACTACCAGCTGTGGAGCTGTCACATGGCAGCTTTCATGGATGGAATCATTATGATGGGTATTACCTCATGTTTCAATATCTCTCTCTGTTAAAGCTTGCACTATTGTGCAGAAGGTCAGGAGAGCACTTTTATACCATTTTTCATTAAAAAACAAACAAATGAACCAAGAAAGAACTAATCAGGCCAAACTGAAACAGAGTCAGATGAGAAGAAAGGAATCAAAGCTCTCAGCCAACCAGAAATCTTGTCATAAAAGAGATGAGCACTTTCATGATGATTATGTGGTTGCTATGTCAATTTACCCAGAATATTTTGTGGACCCAGTTTCCGTTGCCAACAGTGGCACAATTTCGACTGGCAAATTGGGGGGCTGCATTGGGTCACATTAATTCCCCTAGAGAAAGCTACTTTAAAAAATTTGCAGCTTTAGAAAAATTCGGAGTATGTTACAGATAAACATTTCTGTTCTCATATGTAAAATAATTTTATTTTGTGTCTCTCTGTATTAGTGTGTGCATGTATGTACACAAGCATGCTTCTACATACACTTTCTAGACATTTATTCCTTATATTTCTGCTGTTTCTTGTCATGTTTTCCAACATAATAAAGCAAAACAAGAACACACTATTCTTATATCAAATCTCAGAGCTGACTTTAAAGCACCATGGTGAAATAGAGGTAAAGGTGGGTGCCTTTGCTGTACTGTTTCTTCAGATAATATAATCTTTTATAATTAGCTGATAAAATCCAGGTACATAGTTAACTCTCTTCCTAAAACCTGGAAACTAGTATTTTTTTGCCCCATAAAAGCTAGAAGGTAGAAATAGAAACATAACATTAAACAATTTTTACTTATCTAAGTTCTTGGCAAATATTCCATAAAGAGAAAGTCACATAAGTTAGGCAAGATATTGCCTTGACAGTATATTTAAGTAGTATCAAGGTTTATTATTGTATAGCATAGTCGTCTATAATGTTCTACCAGTAGCAGAATATATAATATCATCATTCATCACTTGATATATATTAGAATGAATCACAGAATTGTAGAATGGTTTGGTTTGGAAGGAGACTTACAGATCTTGTTCCAACCCCCTGCCTTTGCAAGAGACATTATCTGGCCTTATATGGAAAAATTCTGATGAAAGAAGAATAAACTTACAAAAAGAGTAAAGATTTAAGCACAGCTTAATGCTAGTTCATCCTTTTGAGAATAGACAGTATTGTTGTTGCAAATTATTTTGTTATCACTGCTGTATGTTTAAATTCCTGTTTCCTGTAAAGCATGTTATGATGCTATTCAGTTGATATGTTGCTTATAGAAGGCTTTCTCATGATACAGAAGATGAAGGGTGTTTATTAAAAAGGCAATAAATCTTTTCTTAATAACTCTGGCCCTGACTTTCTTGTGGTACAGAGGTCATCCCTTTCATTGTATTTGATTGTATTTGATTCATCTGGAGACCAAAACCACAAAAACATCTGAAAAAGCAATATAAGAAATACTGAGAAGTAAATGGGAGTGTCTTTTCCTTTCTTTAATTACCAAAGAATTTGAACAATAACCTTATGTAAAAGGACCTCCATTCAGTACATATATTTGTAATCCAAGTGTGAACATAAGCACAAGAAACCCTGCTCAGTCAAGATCTAAACCACAATATTCCACTTACCCATTGCTTTTTAAAATGTCACCCACGCTTAAATTACTTCAGTTTTTCTTAGGTGAAATATGGACAGTACATACTCATTTGCTAAGAGGTCTGCCAGGAGACAGTTACCAATTCTTTTGATACTTTTTGATCTCTTCCATGGGAAGGTGCAATATAAAAGATCATGACCTGTACTGTTTCTTCTACTCATAATGGAAACCATAATTTATAAGGTGCTGTCAAGCAAGTCTAAGTGTGAATGTTCCATTTTTAATTCTCATTTTGTGACAGGTAAAATTATATTAACTTAGAAGTGGGGTTTTTCCAAAGAAGGAGAAAAAAACCCCAACTATGCAGAATACCTTTTGTTCAAAGAGACAGGTCTGCAGGTGGAGACATCAGACCAGATTTCAATTTAAAGCATTTGTACTCGTATATAAGATACAGTGTTTTGACAGGTGATCATCCTACTTTGTACTGGTGCAGCTTCACCTTGAGTACTGTGTACACTTTTGAGCACCACAATATGTAGTGGGTTGACCTCCGCTGGATGACTCTCTATCACTCTGCAGATGGATAGGGGAGAGAAAAATATAACAAAGGGTTCATGAGCAGAAATAAGGAAAGAGAGAGGTCACTCACCGAATACCTTCACCGGCAAAATGGGCTCAAATTAGAGATATTAATTTATTACTAGCAAAATCAGAGGAGGATAAGGAAAAGTAACACAAGCCCTTAAAACCACTTTTGCCTCCACTCCTCCCTCCTTCCCAGCTCTACCACCTCCTCCTCCTGTACCACAGGGAGACAGGGAATGGGGGTTATGGTCAGTTCATCACACATTTCTTCCACTGCTCAGGGAGAGGAGTCCTTCCCCTGCTCCAGCATGGGGGCCCTCTCACAGGAGACAATCTTCCAGCATGAGTCCATCCCACAGGCAACAGTTCTCCAGGAACCGCTGCAGCATGGGTCACTCTTCCATGGGGTGCAGTCCTTCAGGCGCAGCCTGCTCCAGCGTGGGTCCGTCATGAAGTCACAGGTACTACCAGGAAACCTGCTCCAGCATGGGCTCCTCTCTCCACGGGTCTGCAGGTCCCTGCCAGGAACCAGTTCCAGCACAGGTTTTTCACAGGGTCACAGCCTCCTCTGAGGCATCCACCCGCTCTAGTGTGGGTCTCCTCCATGGGCTGCAGGGGCACAGCTGCTTCACCATGGTCTGCACCATGGGCTGCAGGGGAATCTCAGCTCCAGTGCCTGGAGCACCTCCCTTCTTCACTGTAGGTACTGGGTGTCTGCAGAGTTGTTCCCATTCTTCTCTGACCACAATTACATCTGCACAATAACTTTCTTTTCTTCCTACTTCTTAAATAAGTTATCGCAGAGTTGTTACATTGCACTTTTTCTGAAAACACGATAACTAGATGCCCCACAGAACAGCAACACTTACCAGACAGCTGGCTTAGAGAGACAGTCCAAAATTCATATCCTGCTTATGTCTGAAAATGCTAACACTTATCCATATACTTACATTGACTCGAAACATGTTATCATTTCAAAAATTTAGCCCTGATCTCTGATTAATAATATTGTGAAGTCACTTTCTAAATTTTACATACAGTTTTTATGCTTTCTTATGATTCATGTATTTCCTGGACATATATTTACTGATAACATAACATACACAGGCTTTCCATTTCCTAGTCAGTGTTATCTATCAACAGATTTAGTAGTTTACAGCCAAGTGGAAAAAGTCACTTTATTTGCTCTAAACCTCTGCTTCATTTTGTAAGAGGCTTGAAAGATCAAATGTTTAAAGATCACAAACTGTCCCTAGTGTTCGGATGCTTCCCAGCTACCAAAAAAATTTGAAATATATTTTTGTACCATGCAACATCCGTCCAATGATGCTCTAAGCAGAACTTGAAATAAATATTTACCCTTTCTTCCTACTTCTTTTCCTCCTCTGTATTTTGTACATCTGCTTGTATGCAGAACTGCTGCAACACTGGAGGTGCAGGAACATTCTGAAGGGTAATTGGATGTCTTCCTGTAGACCAGTCAATTGTAGAATGTGGATCAATTGAAAACACCAATCAGAAGCTTTTTTTTCTACATTTAACAGATTTTGTGCAATTCTAGGACACAGAAATAACTGCAGCTTTCTTTAAAAGGCAAAAATGTAAATCTTAATTCAGCATTCAAAATATCCATTTTTTTTCTTGTGTTAATTTTTGGAAATACATTAATAAGACAGACTTCTTTGGGATTAGAAGAAATTTAGAATTAGACTATCCATCTAGCAGAGTCCATTGAAGTCCTGTGTAATGAGTAAGATTCTTTAAGTCCCGGTGAGTTAACACCAACTAGATCAAAGCTAAAAAACTTCAGAAGGTGGAATTTATTAAAAATAAAGTCCCTGATTAAATGTGTTGTTTATGAAATGTTCCAGTTTGCCAGCCCTAGAAATTGGAGTCATGTTTATTCCAAATAAAAGGTTCTCTGTAAGTAACAGCAAGGTATCTGTCCTATATTTCTGCAGTAGTGTGAGACAGGATGGACGAATGCTGGGGAGCAACCAGGAATATAAAATGTGTCTAAAGTTGGAAACTTATAGGAAAAATGCTTATCAGATAGAAACCATCTGCAGACTAAGTTCTGAAAAGGAATTCAGACTGCAGAGCAGTTCAATTCAGTTGTCTGACTTTGTTCATGTGGTTCTACTAGGAGTACAGAAGCCAGGTTTAGACACTTGCTTCTGGCTTAAATGGTCCATGTGGTTCTCATCCCAATTCTGCATCCAAGTGTAGTGGAATAAAAGGGAAACTTAAATTCATGATCTAAGAAGATTCCAGATTTGTCTGTATCTACTAGGATGCTTAAGCTAATGGCTGAATAGTTTTCACTGGAGCAATAAGACAGACCACTCAATTTCAAATTCATCAGTATATTATGTAGGCTATAAAAATGTAATCTGAAGGGTTAAGCATTTTTTGTTTTGTAGCAAATGCATTATTTTTCATTGACAAACTCCACAAAGAAGAAGCAGCAATGCTTGGCCTTCTAATAACAGCCTTCAGCATCTGCTTTTATTTCTTGTTCTTTCTATTGTCAGCATATTTATGGTAGTGCTGTTTGTAGGCTGAGAGCTTTCAAAAAAAACAGTGAGAGGTGGTTAAATTTTCAGAAGATTCGCAAACTAAAGTGTTCTTTATAGTAAAATGATTAACACAAATAAGGAAAGAATTTAGATTGCTTTTGTCTCCATAGAGTGCACGGCTCAAAAAAACCCTCCCTGTGGATAAAGTGAAAGTAGTAATAATGCATATGGTAGTGTCCACAGCAAAGCATGTCATATGGTTTTGTATGCTATTCAAGCAGAAAACTGGAAGGAAAAAACCCACAAATCATTGGAACCTATTGTATCTTTAACTTCAGCGCATTTCACCTCATCCTTTACAATTAATTTCCCTGTCCTGTCACTTTAGTGGTTTGTATTCAGAATGGAATACCTTAATCTCCTGGCAGGAGGGAAGTCCTTTACTAGGTTCACTTTTACCACAGAAACAGATGTATAAAAATATAGTTCCTACCATTAACATAGTAGATTGAAGTAATACAGCCTGCTGCAATACTGGGAAAAATCTAGCAGATTTAATTTTCCTATCTCTTCATAAGTGTTGAATTTAATTACTTGAGTGACATTCTTCCTGCAACAAGAAGGAGATTTTGTACCATATCAGTGAATTTACACAAGAAAAACATTTGGCCCAGAATTAGAGAACACTTTCCTAGCTACTTAAGCACAGGCACTTTGCAGAAGGAAAATGGGACTCATTATTTAAAAAAAAAAGATTTCCTATTATTGTACAACAGAGAGTGATTAATGAATTGTATGAGTAATATGGATGTTGTAACCACCTACTGTTTTTATATCTTACTGAGCAACGTCAAAAGATTCAACTTAAGCAACAAAATTATTCCAAGTCCATTTCCTTCCAGTTCCCTGTGTCCTACCCAAGCTTAGTAGCTGACAAAGTTCTACTTGCCAAAAGCTAATGATAGCTGGTATTGTGTTGGCCCAAAAGAGCGATCATCATTTTAGCGGAGGTTATAATGACTCTTCCTGCCATTACAGTTCACAGTTGGCAGGAGGCCTACAGCAATTGGATTGAGACTTCTTTCTAACAAGCTATACTCATGCACTTGTGTTGTGTCAGTTCCATATTCCCTACTTCACAGATTTTTCTTCACTTGGATGCCTTGCTTTCAAGTTAAGCATTTTTGAAGCTGACATTTGTTTTAGCAATTTATAGCTGTCCTGGGAATATATCCCAACTGTCAGAATTAAAGTGTTTTTGGGAAAGATATGAAGAAAAGTCTTCTATATATCTTCCTTTAAAAAATATAAAAGAAAACAAAAACTTTAAAAATAGTCCTCTGCTTAAATACTGTGTGGGGATGTTAAAACAAAGATGGTGGGCAAGTAATACTGGCATGACTGGCATATTCTCACTTATTTTAATTTATACCTGGTTAGGATTTGGATCAGTATCTCCAATAGGAAAACCCTTTGCAGTGTGCACTGTTACGTTGCAGCAAGTATGCCACTTAATTTTAGTTCAAAATGGAAATTATTTAGCTGGCATGTAGGCTATGATATCAAGGTCAATAGATCACATCTGATGTTACCAACAATTATTCAATTATTTAAAACACCAACGCTTTTTCGTTACTGACCACCTGCTATTTTTCAAGTCCAGAGGGAATTTTACTTTAACATCCAAAGGGCTTTTTTAAACATATTTCATACATTTTCCACCAGCTTTTTGTTCAGATATTGAAGCACCAAATACAAGATTGTTGTCACTTTGACAAGCACATTACGTTCTCAGATACACATGAATTCCTACAGCAGAGGTGAACAGGCAAGCAGTTATTCTGTGACAACAGTACTGATAGGAGGTGAACAAAATATCTCTGTCTGTATTTTTGCCTGTGTACCATATATATATGCTACTTTGTAGCAGGGTATGCAAAGAGCCTGTTAGGCTGCTCTTTCTACCTAACAACCTGTTTTATTTTCTTTTTACCTATTGATTGCTTTTTCTTGTTTCTGCTAATAGAAACAGGACTCCTATCCTAATTCACACATCAAGATAGCCAATATTTATGCTGATTTTGTATAAATTCCTTCTTTTATTGTCCTACTACTTAGTTTTCCAACAAGAAATTAGGATTTCTCTTTCTACATGTAAATCAGTATTTCCTTTCATACCATGCAGCTGAATAAAAAGATATAAAATATTGAAGTAACCTTAAAGTCAGTGGAAATAACTGGCCCTTTGGAAAATGGCCTTGGGTTGTTTTCCTTTAGAGCAGTTATAGAAACCCCAAGGTTAAGAGCTTATCCCTCACTCCTAACATTTTATTTTCACTTCACTGTTACTCCATTGAGTAACTGGATAAAGGTGAAACTTGAGGAGTGACAAGGAAGGTGACTCTTACAGGAGAAATTGATGTTAGGGTAGAGCTCTCTTCAGTCAGATTAATGGCTTGAGTCAATGGATCTGAGATGTCCTTCTGTACCCAGAAATTCCTGCAGTTTCTGGTGTCCTTTTATCTCCATCTTTTGCTGCAAAATTAAAACGTATTTTTAGATAACATTTTGGGGTTTGCAAACCAAATAAAGGATAAAGATGCCAAACTAGCTGTAGGTTCAGTAAAAGAGTTGAAAACAATCAATTCCCAATGTGTAATATTTTTGAATAAATAAAACTAGATGTTACCATTGCAGTTGTGACTTTAAAGATTCTCTGTGCAAGCAGAGTTCAGCAATGTTTTTTCACCATATCCTCTCCATTTTGACACCATTTGGTAAGATACAAAAGAATCAAATTGCTTGCTTTAAAATACATACTGGAAATAATTCGGTGGTATGAAAATACTGTGATATAGATTTTGAAATATTTTTCCAAAATATTCAGTGACATGGCAATACACTGACTATGACAAAGGGGTAATAAATTCTAATGGCCTAACATAAGATTTCTTCATAATCTAACTATGGAAAGCAGAAATTGCCTTTAATAATTTCCCACGGCTTTAAGAGTTAAAAAAAATTAAGAAAGTGAAATATTCTTAAGAGAGAAAGATGTTCACTGGCAGAAAAATAAAATGATAGTTTGAAAGAGCTGCAGTATGTGTTAGGATAAATGGTCTGATGCTTGAAAATATTGTTGCATTAATTGGAACATCTAATTAAAAAACACCACTTAAAAAGACTAAATCATGTGAGAGAATTTGATTCATGTCAATTGTTCTTCGTGAAAAATAAACGTACAAATTTAAGTTTCAGAAACACAAATTATATAGTCAGAGTGAATCCTTTAATTTACACTTCCAGATTAATAGAGAATTCATATATTGGTAGGTGACTCATTCTCTTTGTTAATTGTCAAGTTTAACACAAAATGTAACAAATTTAATTCCCGGTTCTCACTTTAGAAATGAGAATTACTGCAAAGACATTTTCATTTTATTTCAAGTGAAGTACCAATTTCTTAAAAGATATTAGAACCGAAGGGGATAAAAAATGAAAACAAACAATATGATCAAACAGAGTAGATCTCAAAAGGGCACTTTCAAATATATGTGTCCTGGTGGAATGTACACCCTTGATATATGATACAGGAAGACAAGCAAATCTTTTAAGAATGGGATTCACCAAAGCAATTCCCTCATTATCAAAAGCTGCCTAAAGTTTTAAGCAGAAAAATCCCCCTCTATCTGCTGGCAATATTCCTCCTTATGCAGCCCAGATTATCATTCGCCTTCTTAACTTGCAGGGGAACATTTCTGGCTCATGTCAAACTTTGTGTCTACCAGGATTCCCCAGTCCTATTTTGCCAAGCTGCTTACCAGATCCTTGGTCCCCAGTGCATGATGCTATTTGCACACAGGTGAAGGAATTTGTGCTTCCCTTTGTTGAACTTCAATAGGTTTCTGTCAGTCCACTTCTCCAGCGCATTGTGTATCAGCCGGTGTATCAGCCACTCATTCCAGTTCTGTGTCATCACCAAATTTGCTGATAGTGTGCTCTGCCACATCATCCAGATCCTTAATGGAGATGCTGAACAGGACTTGACCCAGTGCTGACCTCCAGGATACATTGCTAGATACTCACCTCCAAGCAGAATTCATGCCTCTAATAAGTAGTACGATGGTTCTGATCCCAGATTATGATCTGGGTTATGGACCCAGAGACTTTCTCTTAAAACCCTGGGGCGGAAGAAAATCTACTCCTCTCTAGTGCAGAGGTAAAATTTTGATTTACTTTTCTATTTTCCTGCAATTTTTAAACCTGTTTAAATTTTCATAAGGATACTTAGGCCTTTGACGTCTATGGTCCAGCAACCTTAAGGCCTGTGATTTAATCAAGACCGCAAGCACTGATTGAACTCTGATTAAATTGGGAGAAAAAAGTGGAAGTATATACAATAAGGCAGATAACTGAGGAAAAGCATGAGGAGGGCTTCGAAACCAACTTGCCAAAATTCTAAAATATAAACAGCTAAAGTAAAGGTAACTGGAGGTGAACATAGATGAAAAAGTGATTTTTAGCTTAGTAAAAAAAGATGACAAAATGGCATGTTCTATAAAGACAGCTATTATTCTAAACTCAATTTCTGGAAGAGAGGAAGAGTACATAAATGTACATAAGATGAGAAATCAAATGAAAAATACATATTGATAAACTATGTCAAAAAATTATAGATTTTGACAGATCAGAGTTATTGTGAAAATGACTGACTGGAATAAGAATTACTGAACACATAAATAGGCTTTTGTGTGTGTGTCAGTCTCAGATTTTCTGCTATTTTTATTTTATTCGACTGTGCAGAATGTCTTGAATGACCAAAACTATCTGAAGCAATTTAAAGACCTATTTAGGAAGCAGTTTACAAGGTGGAGTGAAATCTATGTTGAGCAAACTTGAAAGGCTTTGGAGGTTTGATTTAGATAAGTATGCAAAGCGTGAATATTTATTTGAACCTCTCTAATTTCTTGTAGCTTGTTTTTGTTCTGGATCCAAATGATTCTTTCAAAGTTATATTGGATGAATATTTTTAATAAGGAAGAATGTATTAACAGCTTTTAAAGTGTTTGAACTTGAGCTGGAAGGAAATGTTTTCCCTTTTGCCAGTGAGGTATTGCTCTATATCTGCAAAATACCAATATGTCACAGAATCAGAGAATCACAGAATAAACTTAGCTGGAAAGGACCCATAAGGATCAAGTCCAACTCCTGCACAGGACATCCCCAAGGGTCACACCCATGTGCCTAAGAGCATTGTCCAAATGCTTCTTGAACTCTGTCAGCCTTGGTGCTGCGACCACTTCCCTGGGGAGCCTGTACCAGTGCCCAACCACCCTCTGGCTGAAGAGCCTTTCTCTAATATCCAACCTAAACCTCCCCTGACACAACTCCAGGCCACACCCTCAGGTCCTGTCAGTGGTCACCACAGAGAAGAGATCAGTGCCTGTTGAACAGACCAAGTGACCTCAGCTGCTCCTCATACAGCTTCCCCTCAAGGGCCTTCATCATCTTTGTTGCCCTCCTCTGGACACTCTCTAACGGCATTATGACCTCACATTGTGGTGCCCAAACCTGCACACAATATCCAAGGGGAGGCTGTACCAGCACAGACCAGAGCAGGACAATCCCCTCCCTTGCCCGGCCGGCGATGCTGTGCCTGATGCCCCCCAGGACACACTTGGCCCTCCTGGCTGCCTGGGCACTGCTGACTCATATTTCATCAACCAGAACCCACAGGTCCCTTCCCACGGCTCTGCTTTCCAGGACCTCATTCCTCAGTCTGGATGTACATCCAGATGCATCCACTATCCCAGGGGCAGAATCCAGCATTTTCCCTTGTTGAACTTCATATGGTTGGCGATTGCCCAGCCCTCTAACTTGTTGAGGTCTATATGGAGGGTCTCCCTGCCTTTGAGGGAGCCAGCAACTCCTCCCAGTTTTGTATCTCACAAACTTGCTCAGTATCCCATCCAGTCCTGTGTTCAAGTCCTTTTTGATGACATTGAAGAGCACAGGGCTGAGGATGGAGCCCCGCAGAACTCCACTAGAGACAGGTCATCTGTCTGATATCGCCCCATTCACTATACTCCTTTGTGCCTGACCTGTGAGCCAGCTGGTCACCCATCACATGATGCGTTTATCCAAGAGACAATATCGAAAACTTTACTGAAATCTAGAAAGATTACATCAACTGGCTTCCCATTAACCAGCGAAGTGGGTTACCGTGTCTTAAAAGGAAATCAGATTTGATAAACAGGATTTTCATCTTCTGAAACTTTGCTGGATGTGACCAGTGACTGCGTTGTCTTTCAGGTGTTTTTCAGTACCTTCCAGA
Organism: Oriolus oriolus; assembly: GCA_013400235.1. NCBI lineage: Eukaryota > Metazoa > Chordata > Aves > Passeriformes > Corvidae > Oriolus > Oriolus oriolus. Next base: position 124,366 of record VXBT01009159.1, read on the forward strand.
ATAATATCCATAACTTTACCAGGCACTGAAGTGAGACTGACAGGCATGTAGCTTCTGGAGTTGTCTTTCTTGCCCTTCTTGAAATCATCAGGACAATGATCACCAGCTTCCTGTCAGCTGGCACCTCTCCGGATTCCCAAGACTGCTGAAAAATCAAGAGTTTTTGCGATGACATCAGCTCGCTCCTTGAGGGCTCCTGCATGAATGTCTTCAGGTCCCACAGATTTGTAGAGATCCAGCGGGAGCAGCAGATCCCACACAGTTTCAGGGTCAACTGGGTGTTGATCATTCTCACAGTCATGGTCCTCCAGATCAGGGTACTGAGACCACTTTTGTCTGTCATCCGTGTTGAAAACAGGGGTAAAGCATGCATTAAACAACTCTGCCTTGTCCATGTCCCTGTTTGTGAGGTGATCATTCTCATCCTGTGATGGGCTGATGTTATTTTTACACTGCATGTTGCCATTAATTTACTTGAAAAAACCCTTTTCATTGTCCCCCACAGTTCTGGCCAGCTTCAGCTCCAGTTGAGCTTTGGATGCACAAATTTTCTCCCTATAGTGGCAAGCAGCATCTCTGTGCTCTTCCCAGGTCACTTGACCTTCCCTCCATTGGGCACACACCTTCCTTTATTGCCTTATTTCCAAGAGAGGATCTCTGTTCAGCCAAGCCAGCCTCCTGCCTCACCTGCTTGACTCGTGACATTTGGGAGTTGCCTGCTCCTCTGCCTTTAGGATGTGATGTTTAAAAAGTGACCAGCACTGATGGACCCCAGCACCTGCAAAAACATTTTCCCTGGGACTTTACTTACCAGTTCTCTGAGCAGTCTGAAATCTGCTCTCCTCCTGTCCAGAGTTGAGGTTTTGCTTGCACTTTTCCTTCTGCCAGCACAGATTATAAACTTGATCACTTCGAGATCGCTGCAGCCAAGACATCTGCCAGTCACAAAATCCTCTCTGTTGACAAGCAGCAGGTCGAGAAGGGCATCTTTCCAAGTTGGGTCTCTTAGGACCTGTTCCGTAAAGTTGTCATCCAAGTTTTTTAGGAATCTTCTGGCATGGGTTGTACCAGCCGTGTGATGCTTCCAGTTAATTTCTGGCAAGTTGAAGTCCCTCATAAGGGCAAGGGCAATTGACTTGGAAGCTTCCCTTAGTTCCTCAAAGAATAATTCATCGGTGCCATCTTCCTGGCTAGGAGGTCTACAGTAGACTCCTATAAGGTCATTCACATTATTTGTTTGTCCTTGATTCTTATCCAGAGGTTCTCAACTGTGCTATTGCCAGCTGTGCCATGAAGATAAGAAAAAAATTTTAAAAATGGAATGGGGAGAAAGTACTGAAAAGGGGAGGAGAGTTACCTAGGGTGTAAATAGTGTGGACTCAAAGTCTCTGTCTTATTTTTTATGGGCTATGAATGTTGCTAATTGACCATGGAATGAATCCATAATAAAAAGTTATATCTCTCAAAACTAACTTTTGAAGAAAAATACACATGAAAAGTAATACTGGAAAAGTTTTAAGAGGAATTCTTGCAGGTATTCACTGATAGGAACGTGTCCTAAGGATTCAAAAAACACCCGTGTATAGAATTAACTGAAGATAAGGCTTATGTGAGCACTGGGCTATTTCTGTGTGCTATGTTGAACATCAGTTGTGGAAAAAGGCTTAGAAACTATTTTAAGAGATCAAGTGAGAAAATACTTTGAAGGACTCAGGTTGATTAGGAGCAGAAAATATGGGTTTAAAAAAAAAGAAATTTATGCATTGGTGACTTTTTTTCCTTTCTAAAGAAAACCACTACAGCTTCTGAGTTGAAGAGAGAGAACTGAAACTTTACTGTTTGAAATATTTTGGCAAGATTTACATTGCAGGTGTAGAAGTATTATATTAATAAATAACTGAAACAATAGAATGATTCATTGGCTGAAGGATGATTAACAAAGAAGTTTCTTACTGAAAATTTCAGGAGTCACTAGAAAGCAGCAGTTCTTGTCTGGATAGTGTAATAGGGTGTCTTTTGGGCCACTGTGAGAGCTTCCCCAAAATCTTTTGTCCACAGAGTCATTTTAGTGCATCACAGGACTCTGAGACCAGCTCAGCTTGAGCAGGACCAAAGAGAGGCACAAGGGGTAGACACAAGCTGTTGAGGTTCAGGAATGAGACATCTCATCTCATCTCATCTCATCTCATCTCATCTCATCTCATCTCATCTCATCTCATCTCATCTCATCTCATCTCATCTCATCTCATTTCTAGAATGACTTAGACAGAGATCTACTTGAATGTGTTACCAGAAAACTGTATTGACTCTTTTAAACTTTCTTAGTTTTGAGAATTTTCGGTAGTTTTTAGCATGCGTTTGATATTCAGCAGTCACTCTTCAAGCTCAATGACTGAAGAGATGTCGTGTTGTATTATTTCTGTTTCCTGAGTAAATGAGCAAGTGAGCAATGTTTTTGTGGTGCTGCCCAGTCCTGCTGCTACAACTCTTGGATCAAATGAACACAAATTGACTTTGTGCCAAACAGAATTTGCTTTCTCACTTCCTTGCAAGGAGTAAAGGGCAGAGTTATCACATGAAATCTTGTAGTGTTCAGATATGTTAGATCGTGTTGTGGAGGTCCACAAATTACTAAAGTTGAATTTCAGTTGTCAAATTAACAAGATCTGAGAACAGGATTCATGCTCTATTTTCCTCATTTTTCTAATTATGTCTGATGCTTACAAACTCATGTCAAATGCACCACCCTTCTTTTGTAAATTATCATAGGAATCAAGGGGAAGAAAAAGGAACAGAGCAGCAGAGCACCAAAGCTAACACAAAACTCTGAACCTGTAGAGACAGAAGTTGTACAAAAGTTCTGCTATGTACAGAAATAATAGTCCACAGCAGTGGAGAAATGAAACATACAGGCTACAACCTTCCAAGAGTATTTTAAGCTAATGTTGGAATAACAGAATTGTTAGTGAATGCAGCTGTATTCCTTGTTCATTTGTCATCTTATTAAGTACAACGCATATCTAAGCCATGTATCATCTGGTTTTGTTCATAAAATGGAACTTAAAAACAGTTATTGCCTCTCTAGATAGTGTTCACATCAGCCAACACATTTACAATTATATCTTTTAACTTAAAATGTCCATCTTGCAGCAAAACATAATTGGAAGAACACACATGTTAGGATGGAGTTATTTCTTTTCCAAACAGAGAAAAAACCCAATCACTGATGACATAAAATGGTGAAGGTATTGGGATAGGAAACCCACAGCCTCATTTCTCTTCTGAATTATAAACATCAGACACATGAGTCAGCATATGTTTTATCTAGAGAGAGTTCTGACTGTAGGGCTATTGCCTATCTAAGCCTCTGTCTGCTTCTGACTCTACATAGTTTACAAACACCACTGAGTTGTGTCATTTTCATCTTTTTCCCCATAAATGAACAACATTTTCAGCTTTCAGAAGCAAGGAATTTTTTAATGAAAGAAATAGTTGCCTTGCCAGTTCTAAGCATGCTAACAGCTTATCATTACAGTAATTATTAGTTTAAGAAAAAAGAGCTCCAGGAGGGACAAGTGGTTCAAGTTTAATACATTATTAAAACAGTTTCAGAGTGTATTACTGTATCAGTATCAGTTTGCAAATAACTGACAGCAAGGCTTGCCTTTCTCCCACACTTCACAAGAGTGGTCTCAAGAGAGAGAGAGTCTGCAGCCAACATGCTTTAATCTATGTGAAAGTAAAAATAGCTTTTGTGTCTAACACAGAAACATTATAGAGTTGGCTTTATCCTTCTGAAGGATGTACATTAAGGGTTCAGAATAATAGATCAATGTTCAAAATATCCCAGAACTGCAATGCATTTTTCAAACATCTGGTTTAGGATTGAAATTGTGTAATAGTAGTGTAATAATGTGCTCTCTTCAAGCTTTCAGGGTAATCTTTTCTGTTTGCCAGGTCATTTGCAGAACTCATAGGCATGAGTGGTTAATGTAAATCAGGATATGCTTTGATAATGAAGGAAAATTCAAGAAAATCAAAAGTTTTAGATAAAGACATACTTTTTTGGCAAAGCTGTTTTGATTATATATTTTTGATTGGGAGGGTTTTTTTCTAATTAGCAGCAGAGATTATGTATTATTTCTCTAATAAAAGAATTGGCTATAAATCCCACTTTTGTAATTTTTTCCCTCTTAACTAATAAAATTAGTTTTGTTAATTAACATTTTGTTAATTTTATTAAAATATATATCCCCTTGTTTTAAATTCGTGTTTCTTTCAAGATTGAATGGAATTAAGCAGCAAAATTTTCAGTAATGGAATAAAAACCAGGTAGCTGGGTGTCACTCCTGTATTACTCGTACGAGAAACATTTGCATCTGCAGATCTCTTCTAATCAACTCACATGTCAAATAAAAGAAAGGATTGAGAGCTACACAGATACTCTACAGATGGATGTTTGAAATTCAACAATTATGCATTTTACTTTGGTTTTCCTTTTTGTTTCTGGTTTCTGTTGCTTTTGCAATTTTTTTTTTTAATCATTAGAATTCATTGCAATGTTGTTAAAGACACTTATAGATTTTCATTTATTTTAAATGCCATATAATATTGGAAAGGAGATAGAGAGATGGGCAACAGCTGTTGACAAGGCAAGGTTTCTGGCCATATTATAGTGTATCTTACTCCAAAACCAAGCAGGTAGTATAGGGAAAGCATGATGGGAAAAGCTAAACAAGTTGAGTATACCTACATGCTATAAGAAATTTACCTTTCCTGATACATCAGTTTCCTAATGGTGATTACAGGACGTAAAGATTTCTCAGTGTGTTGGATTTCGTGGTTTAATTTAAGAAGATAAATAATTTGTAGAATTATTATTTAAGAAAATTATTTAAATTTCCATTTGATCTTCATAACATACCATTAAAACAAATTGTATGAATGAATACTAAGTCAAATATTTTGCTGTTAATACTTAAATAATGACTACAATGCAAGTATTTTTGTAATTATCAGAGCTTCATCTTGTAGAGATGTAACTAAAACCTCTAAACGCTCATTTCAAAAGTAGTTTCTGTTTGGAAAGTAGAAATGTGAACTAGGAAGAATGATTGTCCAAAAATTATAATCATAATAAACTCTAATTCTCAGTTTAAACATATTGAATATAATAAATACATGTAGTTATATAGTCGCAAAGTCATCTTACTTCTACCATTATGTAAAAATTGCCACATTAAACATTGTCCTTAAAATTACAGTACTGTCACATTGATGTATTCATATCATCAAGAAACAGGTAAAAGCAAAAGATGTAATTCTAAATGCAGAAGATAATAATTTTCCAAGATTATATGACTATCTTGCACCAGTTCACTGTTGCATTGGGCTTATATGGCCAGGTTTTGATCACAGGGGTGGCTTCAGTGAGAAGCTGCCAGAAGCTTCCCCCATGTCCAGCAGAGCCAATGCCAAATGGCTCCAGGATGGACCTGCTGCTGGCCAAGGCTGTGCCAATCAGAAATGGTCATAGCACCACTGTGATAATGTATTTAAAAAGGAGAAAAAAGTTATTGCACAGGTGTGATTGCAGCCAGAGGAGGGTGGGGTGAGAATATGTGAGAGGAACAATTCTGCTGGCACCGAGGTCAGGGCAGAAGGAGGGGAGGAGGTGCTTGGGCATTGGAGCTGAGATTCCCCTGTGGCCCATGGAGACCCATGCCAGAGTAGGTGGATGCCTGAGAGGAGGCTGTGAACCCCTGGGAGCCTGTTCTGGAGCAGGCTCCTGGCAGAGTCCTGGAGACCCATGGAGAGAGGAGCCCCTGCTGAAACAGGTTTGCTGGCAGGTCTTGTGACCCTGTGAGGGACCCACTACAACTGTTTCTTTATTTTACAAAAAAAGATGAAAATTATTATATTTTTGTTTAAATAAGCTCTATGGGGAGGAATGTGCATTTATAAAAGCTAAGACCTAACGATTAGACCATCTTCCCCTAGTGATATTTAACTTCCATTTCGTTGAAACTAATGGATTTTATGGAGCTATGTACAAAGGCAGAATATGTTTAGTTCTGTTTCTACCTTTCCATCAGTTTTCATATTTAGAAGACCAGAGGCTAGAGCCACGAAAGTGGGGCTTGCTCCCAGCACTCCAGAGCAATCTCACATATTAAAGCTATTGTAGGCTGACTTCAGATGGGCAGGTCACAGTCTAGTATTACTTTTAAGCTGGTTTTTGAAGCTGAGGATTGAGTGGAAAACCTGGTCCTATTCCACTGTACTTACACTGGGCAAGGAGAACGCAGAGTTTTGAAAACCCCAGAAAACCCAGCCATCTACTTCACTGAATATTTTCCCATTACAGAAACTGTTTACAAAAGATGCAAGCAGGTTCACAAGATGGGTGTCAGGTACATGGCAGGAGCAGAAAATATCAGAATTGATGCTGAGGATGAGAGGGTTCTCTGAAAGAGGAAATAGTACAAAAGTGCTGTTGAATTTTCATCTGCAGCAGCAGCTACACATCAAGAGTGACTATGTGTAGTATGCCCCCATCCATAATATTTCATTATCAGAAAGTCTCAGAAATAACTGAAAGCCACCAGCATAAGAATTCTGTGATGTATCACAAAAATCTCATGCTTTTGTATTTTATTTTTTGGAAAATGAAGAAAGAGGTTTTGTGAAAATTTTGTGCGTCTGGAAGCAGGAGAGACACAAGTTCCTTTACCCTCATTTTACTCTTCTTGAAGATTTTTTACTACATCTTATGAAAGTGATATAGCAAATCCTCATGTCACAACTGGCATGAATCCTTTTGTTCCTAAACACCATGGCCTGCACTCCTGCATGATTGAGAAATTCAGTATACTGATATTTGCAAGTGTAAAGACTGTGGAATCTCCTGGGAGAGATGAAAGTTGTGTTCTGTTAGATCTTGATGATGAATCATTACCAAGTAGGGAAAAAAAATTATTCACTCCATTAAATTTTCACACACACTGTGTTTTTAATTTAATAAACGACTATGTAAGGATATATAAAAATATGTTTATTTTTTTGGAAGAGAATGAAAACTACTCTTTCAGAAAATGGTTTTACTAGTTTTATAACATTAATCATATTTCACCAGTTTTCTAGAATTTTAGGTGTCATACCTTAAATTACTGACAATGAACCCTGCAAAGGATTCTTGTGTTTATGGTGCTGTTTACTCTAATCTCTGTGGCAAATGAAACACCAACATAAAAACAGCCACATTTCCATTTTTCATCAAATGTGTTGTTGATATTTAGAAGTAGGTGGGCATACTTCACATTTAACAAATGATCAGTTGGGTAATTTTAATGACAAATACACCTCTGTGTGGTCTGCCATTTTCCAGGCAGACCATTTATCCCTGTCAGCACTGCTGTGAATTTCAGTACATCAGCTAGACAAAACTGAACCCAATCTTTTACCTGCCTTGGGAAATATGCAAAACATTTCTGATTTTCTTCTAAAATGCAGTTGACTAGGATGCAGTGCATCTTAAATTAACAAGGATTAATCAAAGAATAATTGTTATCACTCTGACCCCATGACTCTTTCCCACTCTGTACACTTAGTCACGCGTGCTTGCCTGCACAATTCCTTTAAAGCATGCCATGCCACAAAGAATATGTGTGTGTGAGTGAGAAAGAGAGAGAGTTGGACAATCCTGCTGTTCTGACAGCTGTGGAAGGACACAGGCATCAGAACTCTATTGACACAAAAATGTTCAGAAGAATCTCTTGCAATGCTTCCATTTCACATAATAAATGCACATTTATTGTAGTCTAGTATACTTTTGTACAGAATTTGTTGATATACCCTTCTTTAAATTCTACCTTGTGCAAAAAAAAAAAAAAAGATAACCAGTGAGTTATGCCTTGAAATATGTTCTCACAGATACAGAAACCCACTTTTAATAACTTCTGCTCTCATTCGCATAAATGCATATTCCATGCATCCTCTGTAGCAGGCCTAGGTGTAAGCCTGGCATGTATTGATACCAGGCTGCGGCTGAAGTCTTGTCTTTTGCATTGGGTTTCTTGTGAACAGCTAAATGCTGTGAGTGGTGTGGACCACTGTCAGCATTAGGAGTTCCATGCAGGGAAAGAGAAGAAATGTAGAGAGAGATCATACAATAAAATTTCTGACAAAATGGAGGTTTTAGCTACAAGAATGGATCCTTGAAATGTAACTGGATTGTTTACAATCTGTAATGTTTAAACCAGGACAATGTTATAGATCATTGCTCTTATGGGCAGCAGAAAAAGTCTTAGCTTGTAGGGCCTCTTTATCCATGATTAGCAGAGATCTGAGGTTAGGAGCTAGAAAAACCCCAAGATTCATTCATGTTTTAATTGAACTTGAGTTCAGTTTTTTCAGCATTAAGAGCAAATTCTGTCCGTGGACATGGACACTGGAAAGGCAGCAAAAGGGTGGAAGGACGTCTGTATCATTGCTTTGATACTGAAGTACTTGAACTTCCACCTGTTGGTTTTCCTTCTGCATAATATAACAAGGTTTCTTTTTGACCTTTATCACAAATTATATTATTTTCTTTCCTGACCTATGGGTTGCAGAAAAAGAACAGAAAAAAGAGCAATGCATCACTTGGGTCCTGCAGTGTTACAAAGCAGCATCAATTCTTGATTTATCACCTTTCATTAGATCGGAATTAAAAAAAAATACAAATAGCTATGAGAAAATGGGACAAGAAAAATGAAGGTAGCATGGGCAGAAGTAGTTTTTCTCTACATTCTTGGCTGCAGATATTTAGTATTCTGCCCATAGCTCCAGTCTTTTATCCTTCCTGCCTCCCGTTTCTTGTTTTTCTGGCATTCAGCCTTACTTTGGCTGAGCTGATAAGAGGCAGCTGGCACAAAGACTTATTTGCATCTTTCTCCAGCTCTGCAGTGACTCAGTATGGTAGGTAGGCAACAGCTATGGAGGTGGAAAAACTTGGGATAAGCTAAGATTCTAGAGGAAAGGCAAAAGAGAGAAAAAGTAATTAGATGGAAAGCAAAGTCAGCATGGGCTACAGAGATCGATGCTTCCGAAAATACACAGTGGGGACAACAACACCCTTCAGACCTTCAGAGAAGGAGACTGATTCTCTCTTTAAAAATGTTCCAAAATATGGTAGACTAGACGTGGTGAAGGACGAGGGATTTATTTGGGAAAGGATTCTTAGGTTGGGGGTTTTCTTTAGATTTTTGTAATTGTAATTAATATTCATAAAAGCAACCATACAATGATGGTCTTATTTTTCAGGCTACCTTTGTATTTAACATAAAAGTAGTAAATATATTCAATAAATTTAGTAAACATATCTATGGTGATTGGAGGAAAAAGAAATTCTCAACATACATAGCAATTTGCTGTCTTTTCTAATCTGCAGTCTAGAATATTTCTTGTTTTCATTTCTGGTTTTGTTGGCTTTTAAATGAAGAAAGATATTTTAATGTGCCCACATTAACGATTTCTCCATCTTTCTATCTATGGTTTACCCCTTACTCTTTAAGGAAATGCATCCATAAATGTTCTTTAAACTCTTAAAAGTGTGGAATGTCCTAAACAGCAGGAATTACAAAAGTTAATGTTTCAATAATGAAAAAAATGAAGCCACATTTCTTACATTTCTCGTATAATTTCTTCCTGAATTATTCATAGGAACACTTGAATACCGAGAGCATGGGAAGTTTGTTTCTATCCATGATTTCACTTATCAAATCATTGCATAAGTTAGAAACCTATTTGATTCCCAGCTGATTTCTAGTGTCCTTAGTTTTGATTGGGGATGCTTGTTTTGCAGATAAAAGTCAGAGAAATATTTAAACAGAAGCTGAAGTTGATACCTTGAGCATGACTAAGAATAAGCCTTATCTTAGCATGTTGAAATATATGAGAACATAAAAAAAGCTTTTCTGGATCAGATCAAATGTTTCACCAAGTCCAGCGACAATAAGATAATGCTTAGGGAAGGCTCACACATCTGACCAATACCTGATATTCATTTTTCTCATGCTTCTCCACAGTCATTGTATTAATGATCCTGACTGCTCTCTTCAACATCTAGTTCACAGGCCTATTTCTGATTTTTTTTTTCAGTTCCTTTCTTGAAGCAGCTGATTCCATCTACCCTCACAATCTTCCCTAGAAAGAGATTCCAGAAAATTTCTGCCGACTGTGCAAAGAAATATATTCTTTCACCTATTTTAAGTGGATCTCCTAGTTGTCTCAATGGATATTCTCTAATTCTAGGGTTCCACATTCACTTTACCCATTTCATTAATGAATTTGAAACCATGATCTCACTTCGTTCTTCTGGTCTACAGACGGGTGCACAGTTGTTTTCATTTCTTTGTTTGAGGAGGTGAGAAGCCCTTCGTCATGTCAGCTGCCCTCTTTGTGCTTATTCTGTCTCCAGGAAAGCCTTTTTGAGATATAGAGAGCAGCAGTACAGGTGCCACTACAATACCTGCACAATTTAAAGCTTTCCAGAGAAAGGTACTAACATTTCTCCCTCTCTCAGGAGAGGAAAAGGAAGAGAGAACAAATGATATTTAATAGTCATTGTACTTAAAGCTAAAATTTGACAGCACTCAATGGGATTTGAGGAAGAGACCATAATAGAGCAGAAATAATTTTCAATTTGTCATAAAACCTGTACAAAGTGTGACTATGTAGTTATTTTGATTGCACATACGAATAGTTTTCCACGGATAGGCGATGTATGACTAGCTGTATGAGAAGTAAAGCTGCAGATTTTGTGGTTGATCTGAATTCTCTCTCCTTCTATGTTTGTGACAACTGCCAGTTATTTTGTCACAGAAAATTTTGGGATCAGACAGTTTCACAGTGACAGAAACTGTATCTTGCACGGCATTACAGAGTAATAGGAGTTCAGCAAGAGTGTAAATTGTCAAGATATCAAGAAAGGGTTTTAGAGTTCAGAAAGACTGTTCTCCTCAGAGACAGAGATGAGAATTTCTGAGGCTCCAATATCTTCAACTGATAAGAGTCAGGAAAGGCTCACACACCTCTCACAGTAATAGATGCTATTATGGAACTATCATTAGAAAATCATTGACATTCTAGCCTTCCCCTAAGTGTGTCTGATAATTTTAATGAGATCCTAAATAAGTTCTAGCATGAATAAAAAAAAGGGGGGTTCATATAATCACATGTGATTCTATTTGTGCAGCCAGTGTCTAAAAAACAAAATTACACACATAATTATGTATGCTATTTTTTTGTCAAATAAGAGAAAATAATCCAAACACTCCCCCTCCCCTCGCCCCAAAAACCCCAAATCCTCAACCAGACCAGAAAATACACAAACAAACCACCTTTTCCAAAGTATTTGACTTCCTGTTGTCCAAGACTGGAAGAAAGAAGTAAAAATGAGATTTCTGAGGAATTTCAGAAGGCTTTGCTTTTATTGTTTCCTTGTACAAGTATGACATTTTAAAAGTATTTGTAAAAGTATGCTTCTTGTATGTAACATCTTCTCTGGACTTTCTTATTCATCAGAAAATCTTATGGATTGGACTCTTTCTTCCTGACTGAAATTTTCAGCAAGACTTCTGCATTGTTGCACTTCTCTCATGATACATCCCTATGTTCCTTGCAATATGTTTCTTGCAACATAACTTTTAACAAGTGAGTGCTGGGACTCTTGTTAAGTGAAGATGATGTTTGGTCTTGTTATGTGTCAGGAACCATTTTTTTCAGGCTGCTGGATGCATTTTAGCTATTTTATTTCAAAGGCATGGATCTTTTGTCTTAGGTAATCTATTGTTTTTTGTGCTTAGGTTTTCGTGGGTTTTTACATAAACTTAATATGGTTAACTACTGACAATTTTTGCTCAGCCTCAAAAAGAATCTTGTCACATAGTGTTTTAATGTTCTTTTCATCTTCTTCTGTATTAATAGGATAAGTTGTGATTTTCTCCTGTACTGAAGTAAATACGACATAGGGCCCTTCCTGTTTTTTTCTTTAGTTCTTGCAGAGGAGTGAATTCTAAATCACACAGGAGGCTGATAGACAAGGAATGAATTGCTCCAGCTCACACAAGTCTGAGGTAAACCACTTTCAAAGCTATGCAAATATTTGTGATTTGCTGTTCCCCTCTTGAAGTCGTGGGTTAGGTTTATGTGCTTGGTAGAAAGGAATTTTCTTCCAAAGTGAAGCGGACAGGGAAAATAAAGAGCTGCTTTTGAGATACGATATCCTTCATGTAAAGATGTTCAAAGCAATAACAGAATAATTCTTTTTCTTGGTGATTTGTAACACAGTAAAAGGTGGGTGCACCAGAGATGGAATGCATCCGATTGTTCAGTCAGTAGATTCTTGGTACAAAATATCTCCGGGTATAAGTACTACTAAAAGACATATAGGGCTCACACTCATATTTCATGTGCACTGACAAACTAGTGGCACAATTGCTACTACTACAAATTATTACTGATCTGGAGAAAAATCTTATCTTTTCAGCAGAGATAAGGGAAAAGAAGATCTGAATGTCTCTGTGTTCGTGCTGCCTTTTTTTTTTCTTTCATTTTCCTTAAATATATATTTTCCACAATTTTAACTTCTATTTAGTGACCTATAACTTCATCTGTTTTCAAGGTCACTTCAATTTAAGAGCAGCAGCAACAGCAACAGGAATAGCAGAAGCAGCAGCAGCAGGGATTCTGCCTGTGTAGCTATGAGAAGTATTTCAGTAATGAAAGGGATAATTGGGGCTCCCTGCCTCTGCTGTAATTGAAAGTCTTGTATAGTGCCTTTTTCATTTAACTTTATTGCTTGAGTTCAAATTGTTGTATAGAAGGGAAAGCAACACTAGAATAATGTCTCTACTAGTGCTTTCCTGTCCGTTCACCAGTTTGAAACCTAGCACTAAAGTTAAAAGGAAGAGCAATTAGACATATTCAATTATTAAAGAGGAAAAAACTATAATTATAAATTTCAGTAATGAAAAAGGATTGCTTACCAAATATTTACTTGCTAGTTCTTACTATCAGGTTATCTCCACTGAGCTGGGAAACAAGTAACATGGTAACACAATTGTCCAGGTAATTTATTCTGAATTACAATGGAAAACCTTTTCACTATGAATTGCAATGACTGGTAAACTCAGTGGCTAAAGCTGTTCTGTCCACTGACAAAGCATAACCTTAAATCCGCAAAGTGTTGAAGTATTTTCACTTTCTAGTGTCTCAACTGCCAATGAAGATATGTAGTACATTGTACAGTACTCTGATAACAACTATTCTTACACAATATGTTTTTCAAACTTTAACTTTTTTCTGCTGATCTGATATCTGAGTCTCTACAACAGCATACATGTGAAGAGAAATACAAAGGGATTAACCATTCTAAATACATCTGAAATATTATGCTCATAATTTTCAGTTATTTGTATCACTGTGGGGAAAAAAACCTGATTTTGAAAATAGGTACTAGTTATGGATTTGAGAACTATGTTTACTGTCTTAAAAGAAACTTTAGACCCGTAATGCTCAGTCTTCCTCCCATCCTCACATGGTATCAGTTGGCTTCTGTTTTCAGAATAAAAACCATGTAGATAGTCTGCACTGATGAATCTATAAAGTCTGGTTTTGTCCCTATCAGTGCATACATTATTGTATTTCAAGTAAAATAATTGAGCTGCTATGGATGTACCTCCTTTAAAATTAGAGCAAAAATTTTCTTTATATTTAATTCATGGGCTTTGAGAGGGATACTTGATATTTTACAGCAAAATTCAAAATAAGAAACGCAGGGGAAGAATCTTCAAGGACATGAAATAAAAAGAAGCTATCAACAATCATCCTCTCCTGCCTTCATGAAAAGTGTCAGTGCCCTGTCTGGTTTTTGTGTTTGTATTTTTTATTAGCTGCTCAGCACTGTAAACTGTTTTGAATAGGTGGGTATTTCTAGTATGTGTAAAGAGATGAAGACTCATTTAGACTTTCCATTCTATATCAGTTAAAGATTTTTTGAGTCAATACATGTCTAATTCATGTCCTGAGAAGAGTCAGTCATCCTGTGCTAGTGTTAAAGAACTGCCATGGGAACACAGAAGGGAAGACAAAAGAGAAGAACAAATTGAAGTATCATTGTGATGTGATGTGATGTGATGTGATCTGATATGATGTGATGTGATGTGATGTGATGTGATGTGATGTGATGTGATGTAGATCTCTGACCAAGCTGAGATTGTGGGAATTTCATTGCTATGTAGTCATTAGCTTAATCAAAGCTAAGATGAAGTTGGTTTGGGTACAAACAGAGGAGTGGGCATTATTAACTAATAACTGTGTGAGTTCCAACTGATCTGCATAATGTGAGTCCTTGGACAAAAGGCTTATTTATATTTCTCATTTTGGTTGTCTACTACTTAAGAGCTATTTTCTCTCTGTTCACAACTCTGTGCAAATTGCTCCACTTAAATAATCTAGTTCTACTTGGATTATACTTTGATGTGCATCAGCTGCTGAAAGCACTCCCATGTCACTATCTAACATCAAAGACAATGGCCCCTGTCTCAGAGCAACTACTTCCTAACCTGACTCAGCAGAGCACGCAGAATTTCAAATTATTGGACAAATACAGTTGATCTCACGTCAAGTCTCTTCCAAATGGTGCTAAAAGATTCAGTGATAGTGAAGAAAAAAATGATTGTAGTTGCATTTTTTTTTATATACTTACTTGGCTCTGTTATGATAAGGAAGCTGGTAAAGAATGGCATCAAAACTAACCTTTATTTCTATACTAGAGAACTAGTGCTCTGTGGCCACAGATCATAAAGATGGGGTAAGGCTTTTGACACATCTTGTCATTTCTGCCCTAAATATCCTAGAAACCTAGTTAATTGAAATTCATGAGGAATTTTACTTCCTATGGCACGTGGGTTGGAACTAGATTATCTTTAATGTCCTGTCTAACCGAAACCATTCTATGATTCTGTGATTCTATGATCTTACAATAATTTTTTCAAGTTCCTTCTGGGCAGGTCAAATTAAATAATTTCCATTGCCATTAGAAGGTAAAATCTTGCCTCTACTGAGCTTCACAGTAAAGAATATTCCCTGCAGTGTCCTTAAAGACAGATATGAGATACAAAATCTGAAGTTTACTTGCTTTATTTGTTGTTTTGGCTTCAGTACAGTATACACAAGTAAGAAAGGTTGGTTTTCTCCCCTCTGTAATTTTTTTCAGGTAATATTTAGAGACTCTAGGTGTTTTTCCCAATTGAACGACTAACGGGAAAGTATAAAATGGAAAACTGTTTGAGATTTTTTTGAAAAAAGATTCCATTTTCCTGGATATTCCCAGTTTCCATTAAATCTGAAAAAAACAGAAAATAATGACTGTATAATTTAAAATGGGGACCTGAAGCATGGTTTCATTCCAGGAGAATGAAAATATTCTGGGTTCTGAAAAGCAAGCAGAAATGAGCAAATAGTAGAATTGTTTTCTGAGTATTCATTAAAACTTGAACTGTGGGGAAGCCTTAGCTTTCTTTCCACGGTGAAATGTTAAATCTCTGTTGATAAGGGTAAGAGTGTGAAAATTAAAATCAGTAATGGAATTGAAGAATGCATCCAATTATATAGAAAGAAATTTTGTAATATAGAAAAGAAAGCTTTTTATATGTACTGAACACAGCATCTGCATATCAAACTTGCTGAGGAGTTTGATGTTAGGCTGTCTATAAGGTACATGAGGTTTACCCCACCACCACTCTTAACATGCAAAACAGAAACTGTCATAAGTGTCATAGCTATTTTTAACTGCAAAGAATGCATATTCTGTGTTCTTGATAATATTCTGTGTTCTTGATGATATTCTCTGAATGTTGTAGGAAAGATCTATAAAAAAAAAGTGATGAAATTTTACTCAGTGCAGACTGAAATTAGAAGAAAATATGCTTGATATAAAGGTGGAGAAAATTCTTTTCTAGGGCAAACTGGAGAGAGTGAAATTGTATTTGGGATTATGATTGTGTGCACACTGCGCACTGGGACGAGGCAAGATTGCACATATTCACACACTATACAAAGACTGGATTTATTCCAAGATGTGGGCTGCATTTCAGATTGGTTACTCTTTTAAATGAATGATCTTTTCTCTCCTATTCTATTACTTCAACTTTTGGGCATGTAGTTGCAGTCTTGCTGAAAGCAGCACAGTTAAAATGCACATAATAATAGGTATACTTCCTTTATTCTACAAGATATAGAGGTCAAAAATGTTTATGCTGGATGGATGCCTACAAACTTATGCTTTTCCTAATGGAACAGTTTTGACAGCTGAGATTGGTTCAGCTTCATGACATTCAGAAATGCATCAGTACATGTCATATTCTTCACAGCAGGATACTTTATGATTGTGTACTGTGAATTGCTCTGCAAACACATAGGTATATAATAATTTTAAAATATTAGGAATGAGGAGACAGAAATCCAATTAAAGAATATTGTGACCATAAAATACAAAAATATTATATCTGGGGTAAAAAAAACTGTAAAAAAAAACCAACAAAAAACCAGAAATGAGAATTATGCCTCTCTGAATGGTTTTATTTGTTCAAATGAAAATCAATCTTATAAATAAAAATTAACATTATTTCATCAGGAAACTCACATATACCACTAATCTTGAATACAATTAAAATTTTATTTTGAGAGAAGTACATTGTCAGGGGCTTTTGTCTCTTCTGATACAACCAAGATGAACCTTAGGGATACTCTACCTTATTTCAGCTTGTAAAGCTTATGTCTTCAGCTACATGAGATGTGCAGCGTGTGTCATTGTGCACTGTTTGTTGGTAAGGAATAGTCACAGGAATGGGTAATTCTGCCAAGCATTCTCTGAGGTGATTATTTGTTACTCCTTATTTCAGTAAGTGACTAATTTATGTTGTCAGAGATTTACTGCCTGCTGTTTAGCATGTGACAAAGTGATTTCAAACTGTACTGTCCGAGTTACTTGAACTTCAGCAAGGCTGGATTAGTTACAGTGCTATATAAGTGGAATTTCAATGGAAACAGTATAGATAGACCCAGGAAAGTGCAGGGTGCTCTTTTTTTTCTCTCTCTATAAGATGTTGCTTCCATCCCAGAGTGCATCTGCAAAGAAAGAATGATTAATTGAATACAGAGATTTAATTAATTTATGTTTTTAAAATTCAATAGCTACTTTCAAAAAAAGAATCGTACATTCCTTGTCAACTTTTTAGAAATGCGGACTACCAGGAAAGGTTGATAATTCAGTAAAATGTGTGGTTAAAAAATTGAAGGAAAACCTGTATCCAACTGTTGCTACTCATGTCCCTTGAAATGGAGACTGGAACAGAATGTTAGTGTCAGATATAGAGACAAATTTCCATGTCTCAGTCACTTGCACATCTAAAAAAACAATAAAAGAGCTCCTACACACTCAATACTAAACAATAGTTTCTGTTCTTTATTTACATTTCTAAAGTCTTTCAGCCAATACCCAGTAGATAAATTTGATCATATACCCAGTTTTGTGTTTTACAGTCCTGTCTTGTTCTGACTTAGTACCTGAGAAAAATAGATAACATGCAATCATTTTTGTCCATCTCAGTTTATTCAAGTCACATTTCCAAGTAGGTTTTTTTCTGTAGCAACAGAGGACAGAATTTTTTATTTAATGGGTGGACAGATTTAAAAATATGCATTGGAGAATGCACATTATCTAAGCTTTTTTTCATTCTTTCACCTAGAACAGAGAGCACTGTGAAGAGAATAAAACAGAATTTTGAATCTTGAGCTAAATATTGTAAGATTTGGGAAGAATCAGATGACCCAGAAACAGTTCCTGTTTTTATGGAAATCAACGTTGTGGAAAAAAGAATTCTTCTGGAAATGTGGCATTTTCATTACTCATGTCAGATAGACAGGAAAGAGATGCATCCAAAAAAATTAATTGATGTTCAATATATGCCCTTTGAAGATATTGTGATGAACTAGTAATAGAGTCCCTCACAGACAATCTACTTTTGATCAGCAGTAGTATATGTCAGGGATTTTCTCCTCAAAAATAGATTCCACCATAGAACACCTGTCCAGAACCTTCTATGAACATATCCAGTTTCTCTGTACCAAAGCAAAATTGATAATCTTCATACAAATTTGAAAATAAACCTAATGTATGCTACTAAAATAATGTCTCTGACAATGAACTTTCAGTTTTAGTGACTCAAGAGACTTCTTTATTAAACTTGCTAATAAATCAAACAACTTTATATAAAGATCAGATTAGGGATTTTCATACTGAAAAAGGTTAAGCAAACACCTATGTTGTTAGTATTTTTAATTTACATCTTTAATGAGGTGTAACATCACTAGAATTGGTGGTTTGGCTTCCCTCTATTTGACTACATAGGACTTGAGTTTCCTTTGATGTACTTGCAGCCATCTCATCTATAAAAAAATAAAGAAGCATATTAATTTAGGAAGCAAAAATGGTAAGATTTCCTGCTTACCAAAAAAATTTGCACACAGACAGGACATTTCCATGGACCAGCCTAATGCAAATGTGTTATCACCCATCAGAATGTTGGTATTGCTTTTAATTACAATTTTGTAAATTTAATAAACTTCTTGTCAACATACTAAAACCTCAGGCTAACAATGTAATGTTTCTCTTTGCAACTAGGAAGTGTTGAAAGTGTTTTGCATCACTTTTCATAACTCAAAAAATTGTGACTCTGGCCTTTAGTCTTTTTATTCAATTGTGTCTTCACAAGTATGTCTTTCAAAGAAAGTAAGTATTATAAACATAAAAGCTCACATAACAATGGCATTTAACACATATATGATTGTCATAGTTCTGAATTATTACTGAAATTTTCTAACCGATTCTTTTTGCCTTTTAGACTTTTAATGTCAATATTCTGTATGATTGCTTAGACGAAAAAGTCATATGCATAGGAAAAAAAAAATAAAACTTACACATGCTATTTTGTTCATTTCTGAGAGGGGATAGGTGTTTTGACCTTAGAAAAAATTGAAATTACTAAGCTTTGCCTTCAACATCCTCTGAGGACTCAGATGTTTCAGCACCATGAAATGAAGCTGCCAGTAATTCAGATTTATGAAACTTGCTGTAATGTATAGAGTGAATAAGCTAATATTTTAACATGTTATATTTATAAAATTGATCTCAATGTCCTTGTTCTTAAAAAAAAGGCAAAAGCTAAAAAGGAGCAAAATTAGCTAGTTTGTTTGTTTATTTTGATATATCATTCAGTAAAAAAATCTGCATATTCAAAATAGGTTAGGTTTGGTAGAACTGAAATTTGTTTTCCTTTATAGTAGCAGCATACAATACTCTGAAAGAGAAAACTAAATAAAGAAAAATTTACTCCAGTAGGGTTCTTCTGGTAGCTAACACTGAGATAAAGAGAGAAGGACATTTTAACTCGTGATGGCAGCTGACAAAGGGGAGGTGGCAATGACACCTCTTGCTAAGCCCTGCTGGCTTCCTCCATGCTGATCAGAGAATATTGGCTATTGCATCTGCTTGGGACCCCCTATCTGTCCCGAGGTCTAGTGCCTGCCCTTCAGAAAGCAAGGTCCTTAGCAGGTGACTGCTTTAGAGGCAAAGCCATTAGCTCAAATTCTGCAAAGTTATTGGAGAAATCTGACTTCAACTCAAAATCCAAGAGTACAGGTGTTCTGGAAAGGTGCACTCTATAACAACAATACTACTAATCTTCTGCTGAATGTAAGATGTCCTTCAATTTAGGGTGTACAGTAAAAATTCATGCTAACACATAGATTATAATGTAGAATGATCCAGCATATCCTTAACACTCACTGTGGTTATTAATTGTATTCTTAGCATTTCTTTTTGCTTAACAATGTCATTTGCACTTGATTACAAGTACGTATATGTACACATACACACTATAATAAATCTATACCAAGTTCTGCTATATTACTCAATCACACTATGTTTAAGCAAAAGCTATTAAAAGTAAATAGGGGTAATAAAAATACGGCTGTCAGATCATGCTAAACCAGATTTCATTGCTAACAGTATTCATACATAGCATAATCTGAAATTTCCCACCCTCCTAAAATAACACAGACATACAAGGCAAAGGAGCAGCAGAAGATACTTTCTCCACACAGTACCAAGGTTTGCAAAAGCAATACTGACAGAAATGGGCTCACTGAAACAATGTGAAACTGGACTTAGCAGGGAATTTTATGGATGATTTCTCAAAGCCTGATCCATGCTGGGGGGAGTGGGAAAAAGGGGAGGGGAGACAATTTGAATAGTGGAAAAGATTTTAGATTCCTGTAAAAAAGAAACAGGGACAAATTAGGTGGATTTTAGTGGACGCTGACTTTCATACCATATGGTCCAGTGCAACAAGTGTAATCGCCTGCTGACTTTGGGCATGAATTAGAAATACTAAATAGTAGTGGAGTTTGAAAACTGATAGGCATCAGCCCAAGTTTCAGTCCGTGAGCCTCAGATCATGCTAAAGCCAGTCCTAGCAAGGGATTTTAAAACTGCCTGTGGCATTTTCAAATCAATCCATCAGTCTGTAGGTAGCAATGAAAAGAATGCAAAGCCAGCAAAATACATGTTCCAACCAGTGACAACTCTGCTAGTGCATTCTGAGCAAGCCACAAGCAATTCAAAAGTCCTGCAAGGAAAGAATCACAATAAATGAGTCTCTGCTCCCAAGAGGTTGAAACATGATTACAAGGATCAGGAAAAAGCAGTGCCACTTGAACGAGGAATAATACATTATAAAATTAGGTGCACAGAAAAAGTACTCTTGCATACAGACCACCCTAGCTTATTACAACACTCATCTTTCTGGTAACATTTTTTCTTCCTTCAAATCTAAAGCCTATTTTCTTCACTGTTGCTTTTTTTTTTTTAATTACCCAGAGAAAAACTGCAGCATTTCAGGCCAAACTTAAATTAATCCTATAAGGCCTGACCCATCAATGAAAATGTTCCTTTCTTTGGAAAGCAATGAAACCTGGTGCAGGTGAACAGCAGCTAATTGCTATTGAGGTACGATAATATGCTCTAAAAGAAAATGGTAAGACAGACTTTAGAGTCAGATTTTAGTGACGGTATTAAAGCAACAAGTTCACATTGGTAATGTTGCTTTCCCAGGAAGAAATATCTATAGGTGATCTCTAAAACTGGCTTTCATTTCTAGAAGATGATGTGCAATTGACAGTGAAAACCTATAAGTAGTGACGAGACAAGACTTGCATAAAGGATTCTCTGAATGTTAGTGGTTGAAAATAGCCGTATTTCTCTGTATCCTGCATTTCCTGGAGTCTTTTGGCAGAGACCTAGTTTATTTCTGTTCTATGAGTGGCCGTTTGGTTGATTTTTCCCAGTACATTTGGTATTTTTCATGTTACCATCATCAAGTACACAAACAGCCAATCCAAAAGCAGCATTTTTTCTCCCCTAGGTAAAATCCAAACAAAATGGAGAAAATTTGTTTTGAAAATCTTTTTTTCATGGAATGGTGTTTAACTCAACATTTTTTGTTCTTGAAGGCCAGCTTCTGCCTAGGTGTACAGTGATTACCACAACGATGAACAGAATTTTAAACTTTAAAAATTTCCTCTAATATAGAAAATACAACAATAAATAAAGTGTATCTCCTTACAAATGCTCTCTATTAAAAGAAATATTCACAACTAAAATAGCATTTTATCAGACCTTGTTAGTCATACTCATCAGAATTGTGGTTAATGAGACCATCTGAATTGAGCCCTACTGCCCATTTTCCACCATTGTCTTGAGTTCGAACTGGCAGTTATCAAGCTACAGAATATTTTTGTTTTATGTACTGCACTAGATTATTTGCTGGCATAAGTATTAAGGCAAATAATCTAACCAGACAAAAGGTAAGAAGTATTTGGATGTAAGTGGGAAAGTGTCAATTCATCTCTCCAACCTGACCGTTCCTGAAGATATTATTTGAAGAAATATCAGGAAATAACAGTGAATGGATTATCACTAAAATTGTTAAAAATGTAGCTTTTAGAAAAAAAGACTGGAACTAAATTCTACCTGTTATCTGGTGTAAAACCCACATAGTGTTAAGAAAATAATGGACTAATACTCCAGAAAATAGAAAAGAATGTTTGTTTTTCCCATTACACACACACACACATATATATATATTTATATATATATTTCACAATTTAAATTTTCCTTACTGATTTTTCATTTAAGCTTTTTTTTCCTGCATTTATCAAGGGAGTCCTAAGGCTGCTTGGATACCTGCTGGCATGCAAATCTGTTTGCATTTCACAGAAAGCCTCTTCCTCGAAAGGCTTACAATCTTTAGATTAAATTCCTTCGCCAGGTTATATGTGTATCACTGTGCCTCACATTCTTGGCAAACTTGGTTATATTATGTTATTCTATCTTACCTGTAAGGTGAAACTTTTAGACAAACCCACGACGTTTTGGTTTGTAGGGGCTCTCTTTGGTTTTGGGGTTGTTGGTTTGGTTTTATTATTTCACTGTTTCCTTTTTAGTTCCACTCAGCTTGTTATCTTCTTTTCCATACTGATTTAACTACCTAGATTTTTTGCAGTCCAGAGTGCTAAGACTCCATACAACTTTATCCTTAAAAATCATGTTTTGTATGGTCATGTGTTCAGTAAATGGCTTTAGATAATTCCCTTGAGATTACTGAAACATGAGGTCTACCCTAAATCAAAAGTAATAATGAGCAAGTACTTTCTTAGAAAATAGACCATAAATTTCTCCTGATTTTTGCAATCTGCAACATATTGTCACCATGTCCAGTTCCATTATTACCCTCTGTTCCAAAAGCAAATTGTATCTTATGCTGTTACATGAATATAGTTATTGTGACAACCCAGCATGTAGTTTTTATACCAGAGCAGCATGTGAAAGGTAAAAATAAGAAGGAAGTTACAGAAGGAAAGAAGGGATATTGAAATATAAAGCTCTTGTCAATTCTTTCTGTAATCTTTTCCATGATTCCATGTTCTACAAACTGCATAATTTTGAAGAGCATAGTATTTATTTTATAAAATCTAAAACAATAGAAAAAAGGAGAAAAAAAATTTATTTACTTAAATGCTGGCAATGTCCCCTCTGATAGCTCTGTAAAAAGTGACAGCTATGCTCTAGTGTTTTACAGTTGTGAATTACAATCATATTTTTCTACTGGCACATTTTATTTTTTGCTCTTTTATTAGGATAAACTGATTTTGAGTGACAACAAAATTTTTTTCATTTCACTAATGTTTGCTACAAATTTCTGCTTGTCTAGAAATTTGCATTAAAATAGTCTCTAGTCAGGTGTTTAAAACATGCATATTTTTAAAAAATCCATTTAGTGCAGTTGTAGGATTCAAGTTCAGGGAAACAAAGAGGAAAAAAAGAGTTTAAGAGAATAAAATTATACTGGGAAAAAGAATAGGCAATCAAAAGTGTTTCTAAATAATTTAGACTCAAAGGATGTAGATTAGGATTACGGCACAAATTACGGTCTCTTTCTCCCTCTGTGAGATGGAATAACAGAAACGAAACTGAAAAATAGGATGATTGTGTCTAAGTCAGGTTAGCAACTGTAAGCAGATCAAAGAAATCTACAATTTACAAGAGAAAAATCAACCTTCTCAGAATTTTACTGTAGGCACTTTTTGTTCTGTATACAATTCTATTAAAAAATGAAGAAAGAAAAAGGCTGGGAAATTTACAAATTAGCAGTATTTAACATGCAGAAGATGATGAAGATTTCTGGACTGTTAGGGCATCATGTACAGACTAAACTAAACCCTCTTACTACAATAAGCTGTTCAATATAGACACATCTCCTGCAGTCATTTTTAAGTGGAATTCTGGGCATCACCCGCTCTTGCCTGCTGTGGTGACTTGGAATGTGGGAAGCAATGAAAAAGCATCACTTCATGGATGATCAAGTTCTGACTTCTCTGTGAAAAAGCATAGCATGACACTTGAACAGTTCCAAGGTCTTGGGCACCTTGAGCCTGGGTGCCACAGCAAATTATTCTCCAGAGTCATGCTCTCAAACACATAGACATTCCAATGCTTTTAAAGCATTAGTGGTGTTCATCGTGTATTTAATGTAGGAGTGGAACTATGCACATCCATACACAGCCAAGTGTGTGTACACAAATACACTCCATACAGCAAGAGCCATTCCAGGTCTGGTCTTGACTCAGACTGTGCTAAATTCAGTGATTTGCAAAACTGGAATGGTACAGCACTGGAATGAAAAACAACAGTGTTCTCAAACAAACCATAGCTACATTGCCTCAGAGATCAGTTTAGGAACAGCTAGTGCAAAAAAATACAGCACAATAGCAGTTAACACTTACCGGTGTGTTATCCTTTATCCTTTTCAAAGCACTTTACAAGCCTTGACTAATTAATTAATGTGTATAACTCATCATTAGACAACATTGCAAGAACTCGGTATATGATTCTCTAATGGCTGTTACTAAGAAGTCCCTTTGGGAGGCACTGAGAAAGGTTAATGATTAGTGTTGCAGAAGCCATTAGCTCAGCCTTTCTAGACCAGTTGCTCTTGTATATACCTAAGGTGTCCCACATGATCATAATTTTATATGGATTTATGTCTTTGAAGCGTGGGGTTTATACATTTTTTGTTTTCTAGAAAAATTTCTAGAGGAAGATATATTTTTATGTCACTTTTCCTTATTATTTTGTAGAGATTTATTTGCATTTTACATTGTCCAGCCTGTAAGAAAACAAGCAAAGCAAAAACCAGTAATATAAGGGTGTAGTACAGTGTGCTTTATGTAAATCTTTTCAGAATTATGCAGTGTGAATCAGAAATGAGAAAATATTTGTTTGCAATGTTGTTGCTTTTTGACAGCTTTCTGAAATGCTTTTTAGAAACTTGCTTCTTTCAATTAATGATAAAATCACAAGTTGTTTGGCTGTAGCTATCTAACTCCAGGAAATACTGAGTTTCAGCCCTTTGGTGAGTTACAAGAGGAAATCTGTAAAATCTCTACTTTTAAAATTTTATTAGGGCAAAGAACTCCAAACTTCTTTTCTGGGCTTCTATCTGGGGATTAGGTTAATATAGTTCATTTGCCCTTTAACATGCCACTTAGCAATAGTGCACTGAAACAAACAGCTGGGGCACGATAACATCTTGTTTAACAATATTTTGCCAGTATTTCAGTAGGTTTATGAGAAAAACTGGCGTATTTTGTCAGTAGTGTTTATTTTTTCTCTTCTTGTCATATAAATAAAAGAGAAAAATCTGAAAAGTGTGCACATGTAAATGACTACTGCTCCAATTTAAAGAATTTCCGTTTTGAGTTTTCACTGAACAAAAATAAACCCAAAAATATATCCCTTGAGTTATGCCTGCTTCATTTTATGTTAATCATGCCAGGGGACACATTTCACTAGAGAGTCTGGATCTGTATCTCACTTCATCCAAGCCAATATTTTCCATATTTTCCTTCCAGTGCCTCAGTTTCCCTGCCTCAGGAATTAGTTGGTTTCTCCAGAACTGAACCAAAGTGAGAACTGCAATTTAGGCAGTATAAATGATTAGGTGCAGAGGAAGCCAAGCAGAGCTGACTTTTTAATCCCATGTTATATTCAGCTGCACTAAATCCTCCTACAGGAGAATTTTTTCTTGTGTACATTAGCTTTTCCTTGGAAAAAGATTGCTTACAATATTTAATCTCACTAGAAAGTTTTCCTCCCAAAAAAAAAATCATTACAGATAAAAAAATCTTGAGTGAGTGGCCTAATAAGTATTTAGAAACATTTTATTTCATGTTTTAAGAAAAAAACCCCATACATTTTTTACAGGAGACACTAAAGGTACAGAATCAAAACCTATAAATGAATTTGTGAAGCTAAGCCTGTGAACAAGAACATCATAATCTTCTCAGGGATGCAGACCTCAGTTTCAGATTACTTTTCTGTGGCACAGGCATAGTCAAAAGCTACTGCTATACCCTCAGGATCTTTTCCACTGGCAACAGCTATATTCACACATGCAGTCTAAAGATGCTATTTTAACTTAGGACTTGTGCACAAGAGTTAGAGAAATAATGGTTGTCTTTCTTCATGAGATTAAAAAAAGAATTTCTATATGCTCACTTGGCATTTATAGCAGTTATTTTGTTTATTTTTAGATTGATTAATTTCAATTTGTTTTATTTGTTCATTTTAATTTGTACAAAACCCTAATAAAAGATGAAAGAAAATATTAAGTTAAACTGTGTTCTGACTGTATTTTGCAGTGATAAAAAGGTAATTGTATTTAACTGCATGTTACATTTGCACCAAGTTTAAAAAAAAATACATTTTAGGAATGTAAGTCCAGATCTCTTTGCCAAACACTTCCCTCATTATTTTCCAAGTACATAAATTCCAGAATAGATTGGGTCAGTTTTGCAGGTGAAAGTTGCCAGTCTGGGGATATTTGAAAAAACCATTTAGTATGTGTTCAGCAATTATTTAGAATTTTAAGATTGCAGAATAAAAATGGATAGATACAGTAAAGAGCTGAAATTCTATAATTTCATGTGTTTTCTTATAACTTCAATCCAGACTAAGCTTAGTGTTTTATTTTATCCTAAATTAGATCAGAAATAAAGTGAACATTTGGTATAAATTTGGTTTGTTTGTTTGTTTGTTTTTTCTCTCAAGGAAAAGTAAGTTCGTTAATAAAGTTCTTTTGAATTGTTATGAAAAAATAAGGAGTATTTTCTTCTTTTTCCTTTCCTCATCTCTCTTTTCCCTTCTCTTTCTCTTTCTTTTTTTATTTTAATCCCTTTTTTCCCCCTTTTCTTTTTGCCTTTTCATTTTCTGGAAGGTAGAAAGAAGTAACAGAGGGACTAAAATTACCCCGTATTTAATTAGCTAAAAGCAATCAGATTAAAATAAACTTAAAACACATCTAGTAACTACATCAGCCTCCTAAAAAGGACTCTTGCTTGCTACTGACCTTGCCATTCTTTTACCACACTTGCTTGTGTAGGAGGTATCTGCTTGTACTGTGACATTATGATAAATATTCCCTTCCCCCAAATTCTTTGTTTGGAGAGTACCTGGATGGTGGCTAACCCAGTACCAGTGACAAATACTAAAGTTTGGAAACAGACACTATCCCACCATGATAGCCTGTGACATTGAAGGATTAACAGATTATTTAATCCATAGAACCCGTCATTTGGTCAGAAACTGGGAAAAAAGTCCTCTTCATTAATTCATGGTATTTTTTGTAGTAACATTCATCATAATGTTCCAATTACCTACTAATGTACATGTCACATGTGTTATTATAAGATTTGCACTGCAACTCATCACTGATTAACTGGACGATCATTTTAAAGTGCTACAGGAATTATACAAAGTAGCTGTCATCTGCTTTCAGCTATGTTTAATTTATGCTCATTACAGTTGCCAAGGATAAATTTTTTGCTGCATATGCAAATGATATGATGCTCTGTTATTTAATAAATCCAAATTAATATTTTGACAGTGAAAGATTCAAATCAAAAAAATAAGACTCATGCACAAGTAATGTAATATGTTGTTAAAGGGAGGAAAATGTTCCTACCTTCCTGTTAAATTTTAACAAATAAAAATAAAAATAAAAATAAAATAAAACTACCGCCCCACCTCCATTACTGAGTGCTTGGAGGTATTTAAAACTGCAGTTAAAACCCAACTTAAAAAATATCCAACATAATAATTAAAAAAAATCCAAGCCACCAGTGCAAATATTCATGTGCAAAGACAGTTAATCATGTTTCATTTACAGAAAATACCCTCATACCTCAAAAAAAGACTTTGGGACACTGATTCAAGAAAAAAAATTACTAAACTTACATGTCCCTCAGATGCCAACTGGACTGAAGTCATTCTGGTATGCACAACAGAACATAATTTACTACATTCTAAGGAGACTAATAATATTTTGTCAAATGATACTCAGACATTGCCCTTCTTGGTTGTGCTGCTACCTGGGCAGTATTTCTTTGAAAAAAGTGTTTGAGTATGTTCTACAAGGGCACCTTGGATCAATGAAATAGGACACATTACATATCAGAGGGTGCACAGATAGAGGGATAACAAAGAAATTCCCCAGGATATGTTATCATACAGGACTTTTAGTTTTCTTCAGAGCACAAATATTGCCCAAACTTATTAAAAACAAACACTAATGAACTGTAGGAATTAATGTCTCTGATGCAGATCTAAATATTATAAACACGTCCAAAAAGAGGGGTTTTTGCAGTAAATATTGAGGCATGCCTGAATCCGTCTTTAACGTACAAAGCCAGAGATCTAGGTGAAAAATCAAGGTCTTAAGTTTCTCACAGATGATTTTTTTTTTCCCTCTCTTTTTCTTTTCTTATGATATGATCCCTAACCGGGACTTTGATATTCATGGAAATTGAGAGTTCATGACTATGGGGTAATGGCATGAAACTAGCACCCAGATACTAGGCAGAAGACGATCTAGGTTATTAGCAAATTATGAGTCTTTCAATTAATTCTATTATTCCTTTGTAGTGAATTTAACTACTTAATTTATTCTTCTCCACATGAAAGAGTCTGGTCCATCGACTAATTGTATTTCTTCCTCTCATTTTTGATGAACATATTTTCATAATGTGTTGTAATTTGAATTCTGGTTTCTCCCTGATAAAATGGAATTCCATCCATCAAGAATAGAGAATTATTTTTTCTTTGTGATGGGGAATCTGTGTTGTCCCAGGAATTCTTTTAGCTACAAGAAAATAAATACATTACAAGTTCAGTTTCCTTAATTGCTACTTAGGACTGTTGCTTGGTTTCAGCTGTAGAAACAGGTGTAATGCTACCATCATCAGAAATTAACATTTTTAATCTTTTGGAAATAGAAAAAAAATTATGCTATTCTTTAATGATGTATTCTTCTCACAGATAGTACTTCATTCATTAGGTAGCATCACTAGTGGAAGAGCTAGAGTGAACCTCATAATCTATTAGGAAATGAGACTTGTAGAATTCTCAGAAGATAAAAAGTTCTTTTAAATGGTTCATTTCATTATTTAGACAAGGAGAGACATTGCATTATATATGGCATTTTGTTCATGAAAGAAGAAAGAAATAGGCTCCAAAGTTTCTGGGGAAAAGCTTAACCTGTATCAAAGTGATTAAAGAAATAGAAAAAAGTGACTACGCAATATGCATTTAAGCTAATCTTCTAGCAAAAAATGTTTCATGATTTGCTAATTCTACTTTTGGGGGCTGGATGGTGACTTAGCTGCATTAAGTCTGATTACTTTGGAATGCTCTTTCAAATATTTTAAATGAAAAAGAAAAAATATGAATGGCTGTAAAAATAACTTACTGCATTTGGACACAAGCTGGTGTTGAATTATTTAAAAAGGAAATCTATGACAAATATTAAATGAGAAAAAATAATCCAATTTTATGTATACTGGAAAATGAGAGAGATTTTTTATGAATTATTTTATGAAGAAAGCTTAAGAATTGACAATCTAAAACTACCATATGCAAAGTAAGATTAAATTGAAATAATGCTTCTTTAAGCATGTTAGTATTACACTGATTTAAGATGACATGGACTTAATATAAAACCATTTTTTCAATTAATTTATATATTTCAGATGCTTAACTGAATTTAGAAAGAAATACAAACTGTGGTAGGGTTATGATTAGCAAAGTAACAAATCTAGAACTATGGAAAGAAGGGTTATTGAATATCTGCAGTTATAATTACTCTGTGAATGTTAATATTGCCACAAATTCACTGGAGTATGTGAAAATATAAAATTAAAGAGATTATATTTTTAAAATTTTGCATAATAGAATCCCGCAGAAAAAGTAAATGTTACTCTAGGAGTTGCCTAGAGGGCAACTCCCTATGTAATACATGCACATGAGCTTTGAATAAAAAGATGCCTTACTCTGGGCCCAGTAAACCATATAATAAAATATTTAGGTCACTGTCTTGGTGTGACTTTATGATGCTGTATTCCCTATAGCCTGATCTATGCCAGACTTTAATCCTGTACCTTCCTTTGCCTTTAAGCTGGGTCCAGAACAAAAAGTGGGGGGGAAGGCGAGTGAATTCTTTGTCGCGGTTTTGTGTTCAAGGACTCACAAGCTCCCCCACAATTCTCACCGCTGCAGAGCCGAGGAAGCACCTTCCTGCTTTTAGCTAGCTTTCAACTCTGTTTCTCAGGAGAGAGACACAGGAGTTAAAGTTCTTTGCTTTTTAGCTAGCCTGCAAGCTGAGGCAAGACAGTTTTATTTTCCCTGGGACTGTGGCTTTTTCCTCTTCTTCTGGAACTGTTCAGCAACACCAGAACATCACCAGGAGGCCCCACGCCGCAGCCCAGAGGGGCCCACACCGCACCCCAGCTCCAGAGAGAGCAGAACCACATCTACAGAAAGGACTCTGAATTTACCAGGTTTTCTCCACAGCGAGAGGTTTTATTATTTAACGTTATTCATTCTTTTTTGCACCTGTGTGCACCTTGCTTGTTAAATAAAGATTTTTTTTCACTTTCCTCCAAGAAAACTCGTTCCAAACCTAAGAGGGAGGGCCTGCTGAAATCTGCCTTCTATTAGAGGATACTTTCTTTTGAGCGGTTTCCTCCAAATTTGTCTCAAACCAAGACAGTCACCAACAGCCATAAAACTCCAACTTTCATCTGATGCCTTAGGATTTAGCTTTTATATTTTCAGACCCTGTACTGGTTTAGTGTGTAACTCTAAAACTTCACATAGCCTGTTAGCTACTGTCAAACATAAAAAACCCTCTCTGTGCCTGGACACAAAGACACCTTGCTGTCCCAGGCCCCGAAATACATAAACTAAGCCTCTGGGGAGGGGGAGCAAACTTGGGTAATTACATCATTACCTGAAATTGTAATTGGATAATTAACCCTGATACGCAAATGGACCAAACTTATAAAACTGTGAAAAACCTGTGACTCAGGGTCCATCTTGAGTGCAGCCTCTTGACTGCCTAAGGTGTAGCTTTGAAGGCCCTTCAATAAATACCCACTTTTATTCTCTTAATGTTGTCTAGCTTCTGTTTTCAGGTAGCCACTCTTAGGCATCAGCTCTGGCGACCTAGATGGGACAAGGAGGCTTCTGGAAAACCCTCTGGACTGAGAGAAAGACCCAGGAGCTACCTCTTGTCCCCGCTGGCACTTCAGGGAGGCAGTTGCCACAGTCCAGGTGGTGTCAGAGGCCAAGAATCCTCCAAATTCAACACAGGGAGTGAGTGACTAAAACTGGTATTTTGTTGTTAGCACCTGGGTTTGGTGTTAAGAGATCTGATATAGTTTTGTTTGGTGCATAGAAAGATCCAAGAGGTTCCAGAGGGGGTTTTAGTTTGTTTGTTGTTTCCCCCAGATTGCTGTTTGCTTGTAAGAAGTAGGGAAGGATGCTTTTCGAAAAGGAGCTTTAGCACAGCAGTGCCAAAGTTTGGCCTGGGGCAGAGGGTGGTGTAGCGGTTAAACTGCCACTGTGTCATCCAGGCTTGTGAGTTCAAGCCGCCTGTGTTCCTTGTTCCTGTTCTCTCTCTCTCTCTTCCTGCTTATTAGTGCCTGGTTAGGTTGTTGTGTTTTTTTTCTGTGATTTCCTGTATATAAGTGCAGACATGGGGTGCATCTTTTCATGTGAAGATACCACTCAAATACCCCGAGACTTCCCTCTGGGCTTAATATTGAAAAATTGGCAAAAATTAACTGTCAAAAATCCATTGCTTTCAAAACCTGAATTGATCAGACTGTTTGAAATAATTTGGCCCACTTATAAATTGCACAACAATGAGGCGTGGCCCAAATTTGGTAGTTTAGATGAAGAACAAATATCAAATTTGCTATCTTGCATACGTCAGGACTGGTATTTCGGAGAGCTTCACATCTTGTGGAGACTAAGGACAGAGGACTGAAAGAAAGATCAGAGGCTGAACAGTGTCATGGCAACGTGCTACGCTGTTTGTGTTTCCCATTATAAGTCAAGATAGTGTCTCAGCAGGCCTTGGTGGTTTGCTTCTTCCCACGTGGTAGTATTCACATCTGGTATTATATCAGCACAGTGTAAAAGCTTGCTGTTGTAGGATTTGAAGGTGAACTGAATCTCCCATGTCACAAGTGATAGAACAAGAGGAAATGTCCTCAACCTGCACCAGGGGAGCTGTAGATTGGATACTGGGAAAAATTTCTTCACTAAAATGATTGTCAAGCATTGGAACAGGTTGGCTGGGGAAGTTGTTGAGTCACCATCCCTGGAGGTATTTAAAGGATGTGTAATTGTGGCACTTAGGGACATGGTTTAGTGGTGTACGTGGCAGTGCCGAGTTAGCAGTTGGACTTGATGATCTTAAAGGTCTTTTCCAACCTAAAATATTCTGCGATTCTTATACCTGTTTTCATGAAACGTGTTGGCTGATCCTTCTAATGTTTTTACACTGATGGGGAAATTTGAACACTTTTGATAAAAATGTCAGAAAGCATTTGTATCTGACAATGTAACATTTCAGTAAGAAATCTGCCCAGAAGTTTCAAAATGGAATGTATGATTTATTTTCCTTGCTGTTAATGTTAAAAATGATCCTACACTTCCTTAAAAATTTTAGATTTTCCCGCTTTTTATATCTTATTTTTCTTTTATTTTTTTTTTTTTTACTTTTTCTGCCTTTGTTCTGTTCAAGGCAGGATCCTAATGAGCTCTCCTGTTTTTTCCTTTACTCAGTAAGTGTACTGATGACCTGATCTGCAGCAGAGTAAAGCTTCCACGTTCTTCCAACTGTGGAAGTACCTTCATGCCTTGGAGGTTTCCCTTAATATATACAAAATTATTTGTTATATTTAATCACCCCAAATCCTTAAATATTTTGTTTCAAAGTCCAATGTTTCACTAACACTTTTCCAAAACAAAACTAGTTGTTCTAGTTAGCTGGACTGCTTACTTTACCCAAATGGTGGGGAAAAGACTTGGGTTGTACCATGCTTAAAATATGAAGCTTTTTCATCTATCTTTTGAATAAATGAGTTGGCACAGAGCTGTTACTATTCTAATAACAAAAAAGAGCAAATGTTCAGATAGCAACTCTGAGGAACTGACTCAGTATTTAAAAAAACATGTATGAAAGAGAAATATATTAACTTTGCTTTCATGATTTACTTATTGCAAAGTGGAAATTGCAGTTTTAACTTACATTAACCATGTTTCAAGGCTTTTTTTTAAAAGATGCATATTTATAGCTATGAATGATTATCCTCCATTCTCTGTTATTAATTTCTAAGACGACATGTACATATTCTAAAGCTGTGCACTATTAACAAAAGAGAAAGACTTTTGAGGTTAGACTGATGTGCAGTAGAGATATAATATGGCAATCTTCTCCTTTCTAAAAGATAAAGTAGTGTTGTTTGTCTCCAGACTGAACATTAAAATACAAAATAAAAATTGCCTAGCCTCGAGAAACAGATTGACTAGACTAGATTATTAGATGAAAGTTTTAAATTAATTTTTGGTAATGTCTCGTGAAATATTCTAACTTTATCTGTCAGTTTTCAATGACCACACTAATTTACTTTTACATATGTCTTGGTTTGAAAGACAGGTGTCTGCTAAGGAAGGCAGGAGCCTCCCTTGGAATGGAAAATGCAACCCTCTTCCCTCTGAATTATTATAACTTTGAAATTAAGGGGTTTGTCCTTTGAAGTCCCTCCAAAGTTTTCAAGAGGATCAAGCCTGGACCAGCAATAAATAAATTAACTGTTGCAGCCACCCAGTGCCCTGGCGGGCTGTGGCAGTCTAATGCCCATCAAGCCCTGGCTATCCAATGGTGGGAACACCAGGATGCTGAGGACTGCCCTGAAGGAGGATCTGAGGGCGGCACCGAGGAATAAAGACACTGCCTCCCTCTAGAAAGTTCTCCCCAGTTTAACACCCCATTTGTTCCCTGTTCTAGCTCCCGCCTCTGGGTTATCCCCATTGGTTGTAGTTCCTATTGTTCCACCCCCTTTGCTGTATCCCATTGGTTATTTCCCTTCTCTCCGCCCGTTTCCCTTGAGTATAAAACCCTGGACCCAGCCATTTTCCCTGTTCTTTTGTCCCTGGACCCTCTGGAATAAGAAATCTTCCGGAACCCATACGAAGGACCCCTCTTGTTCCTTTGCCTTGGGGAGACACACGCAGACCAGCAGCAGCTTGGTCTGGCTTCCTCTGCCGAGGAGCGAGTGTTGCTGCAGCACGGACAGCAGCTGCCCTGCACTCCCGGCTGTGTGCGGGAAGGACTCTGTGCCCCTTCGGTCTGGGGCAGCCTAACGCGTCAATAAACCAAGAATTTTTAAGACCAAGGCTAATTTCAAGGATACTAGCATGCAATATTTGTAACATTTATTGAATTACCAGAGTATTGAATTATCATGTGTCTTGTACAGCTCTCATACTTGTTTTTTTATCCTATATTGAGATGCAAATGATAAGCAGAATAGTATGTGATATCATTATATAATTAGAGCACTCACATACTAATTTTTACATGAACACACATACAATATTCTCAAAGTTTTTCTTGAAAAACTTGAGTAGAGGAGGAAATCTCTAGTAACTAATTTAGCAGATCATTTAACTATTTTGTGTAACAGTTTTAACACTACGGAATTTTACCTCCAACTATAATGGGAAGTTGAGTATTTGAAAGCAGGAGGAAGTGATTTGAAGTATTTGCTAACGTATAGGCTATTTACACATCTGGCATCCTTGGTTCTCAATACTTTCATTCGGCTGTCTGATTTTTTTATCAAACCCCTCCCCACTTTTCTTCCTCAGTGTAGTACTGTGCTAGTACTAGTTTTGGGGAACATTTCCGGAGTTGTAACAAAATAAGATTTTTTTAATGGGTAATGATTGTTGACCTTTTTGTAGAAGATGAAAACTACCCCTGAAATATGCGGAAAGATTGTTAATACAAACATGTAGGGAGCTGCATTATAAGTAACATGTAGGCAGCTGGCTGTAAGTTTTATGATGATACTTTCTAAAGGAAATTCTTGAGATATTGCAATTTGCATTAAAAAATGCCCCACAGTGTATAAAATTTAATTCATAAGCATTCAAGAGCACACTAGGTAGTATCCTTCAGTTCCAGTCCCATGAGATTTTCTTAGTGGTACAAATACAATAATTTAATTTTGAAAATTATAGGCCAGATCTTCTTGGCAGGAAAGTCACAGTGAGAAACTATAGATTTTGCAAACCATTAAATCATAATCTTCCTTTCCATTGAAAATTAGTTTATCTGGTTTTGATTTTAGCTCAAGACTCTGTGTAGCCTATTTTTATCAACATAAAATATGCCTTGAATATCATGTATATCCAAACATTTATTGTCCAATATAACACAGCTATTTTGAAAAACTGTTGACATGTGCAATACCTATAGTTCAAACAACTGCCAGTGCCTCACATTTTAGGTGAATTTTTTCATGTTATCAGACACTGTAAAAGTGTCTAAGAAAAATGATTGCAGAATGTACCATTCCTAGTATAAAGAAATATTACTAACTTCTCAGTGAAGCTGAAGAAAATGTAAGTGGCTCAGGTGAGAAATAAACAGACACACCATTACAGGCTGAGGCATAACTTGGAAAGCAGCTTTGCACAGAAGTTGCTAGAGACTGTGGAAGAAAAGTTAATCATGAGCCAGCAGTGTATCCTTGTGTATAGAGCGTCATGGAATGCATTAGGCGGAGAGATGCCAGCAACACTTGGTAGATACACCTGTAGTGCTGTGTCCGTATGTGGGTTTCTGGTACAAGAGAGATGTGGAATAAGTTCAGTGAAGGACCACAAAGCTGGTGAAGGGATTGGATTATTTTTCTTAGAAGGAAAAGCTGAGGGAGTTGGAGAAGACAGAGCAGGTCTTTAGGACATTCTAGTAATTTTTTATTTAACAGGCATTAGTGAATGTAATTTCTTTTAAGCATTATAAATGGGTCCTTTGTCTTTTCAAAGCTGATGTTTTTCTGTGATTGAGATTTTTACAAAAAACTCTGTGAATATGTGCACAAAATTTTGGGTATTGAATCAGGACCTTTTTGATTGCTCCTTTATAACTACCTTAATAAAAAAAAACTTGGTTTGATTGGACATTCTTTAAAGGACAACTAGGGCCCTGAAATTAATGGCAGCAGCAACAAAACCAACAGGTTTTCCATGTAGATGTCTGCAGGCAGAGGAGAAAATCTTGGCAAGGATCCTAGTCAAGTAGTGCTACTGTCAGGGATTGCCCCTGAAAGTAATTTTTTTTCCTCATTTCCAGTTGTTTTTTTGTCAGTTGCTGGCAAATATCTGTGCCAGGAAGAACACTGTGAGAGAAAATGAAGTACTCTGACAAAATTACAGATGGATAAGTGCCAACATATGTCTGCTTATTGAGGATTGAGGGAACTACTGTGCTGGCACATAACAACGTAGCATTACTCCAAAAACATTTACAGAGAAAAAGCCAAGATAGAAAAAATATTATAAAGGCAGTCTGCCAGTTATTTTAATATGATTAAATTTGCTAATTGAGAAAAATGCTCATGCAAGTTACTCAGCTTGCATGTGCTACGGCATCTTACCAGTTCTGAAGAAAAGGGGCTATCTATTTGAACAATATGAGTGCTATTAACTTGAAAAAAAGTTCTGATAGCTCATTTTGATGTAAACAAAGTTTCAGTACTTAATGAGCAACATTCAAGATGTATTCCTTATTCAGCTACATTTTATAGCAATTTTGCCCAAGATACTTTCCTGTCATTTTGGCTTCCAATTTACTAGGCGACATCTAGACATTCTGAAATCAGCGAGGGAAGAATGTATCATATGCTGTCAACTTCAGCAAAGAAAACTCCTCCTGTACTCACACATGGTGGGAACAACTGGCTGCAGAGCATATCTTCAGGAGAAAAAAGGGCCCAGGGGTTCTGGCTGAGAATGAGTTCAATGTGCGGCACTAGTGCACCATTGTTGTGATGGAAGTTCACCAGGTATTGGAGTGCAATTTGTGACAATTCGAAACAAAGAAAAGTCCAAGCACTAATAAAGAAAAATGTCTTCACCTCGGAAATTACTCAGAAATTACAGCCCTGGAGCAGGTACTCCTGAGAGGCTGTGACATGTTCATCCTTAGTGATTTCCAAAACTTGACTCCAAAAGGCCCTGAGCAACCTGCTTTAACAAGGACATTAGGGTTGGTCTGGGAAGAAAATTGTATTAGAAGTCTTCTTGCATAAAAATCTGTATTTTTTCATGGTTGTATAAAAAATATTACGCTACAGATAATTTTAATATGTTTCCCTAATGTGGAAATCTACAGACATGTTTTATCTCATTTTAATGAGATAATTTGATGATATCAGCCCATTTTTTTTAAATAATATTCTGTTGTAACTTTATTTACTGATTCAAAGATTCTTTTTTCTTTACTGAATATATTCAGAAAGTTTGAATCATAGAATTCAAGAATAAGGCATTTTGTAAAAGGCCTTTTCCACTATCTTAGTCACCAGGTCCCTTGCCCTACTGAGCTCCTAAATTTCCTTCTCATCAAGAGCCCTAAAGAAATCTTTCATGTTACCCTTCAGCTTCTTTGCCTTCATTAGGCAATATCTTTGTATCCCTTCCATGTAGCATGTCCCTGCTTCCAGCAGCTATGTATTTCCTTTTCATGTCTCAGCTCTGTCAGGAGCTCCATGTTATCCATGCACAGCTTCTGCCTTGCCTGCTTGATATCTTGTCCATTGGAATGGACCATTCTTGTTCTCTAGAAAGCTACACTTAAAGGGCAACAAATAAATAAACTAGGTCCAGGTTAAAAACCACTGTTTGCTTTCTTTTTTTATGCAGTGATTACCCACATTTTCTAAAATTTGTGAGGCATTTTAATTAATATTTGACCAATTTAAATGTTTAATTTTATTATGTAATTTATTAATTGATCTAATTTTTCTCAGACACTTTAGAATCTTCAGCTGAGTACTTTGAATACAGATAAATTAATACACTTATAAGCCTTGTGCACTAAATCTTAATAAAGCAGAAGGCATAATTACCTCAAGAATAATAAATAAATAGAAAATAATTCATGGGGTCACCTCACAAATTTATGTAGTTCATAAATTATGTAGTTACTGCTCCTAAACACTGAAAATGAAACCGGTAGATGCTTGTCTTATTTGTTTTTTAATAGTAGTCAGCCACTCATATTCCAGTACTTCCCCTGCCCTACAGCTCATTTCATTTTTCTTAAATTTTTAATAGAATTGAGTCACTCATATTCCAGTGCTTCCCCTGCTACGCAGCTCATTTTTCTTAAATTTTAGCTCATTTCTTTTTGTTCTATACCTCATAGACATGGAGAACATTAATTTTTGTGACAGCTTTTAGCATATAGCATTGTTATTGTATATCTTCAAGTTTTCTCCTTTCTAAATAAATGAAAGTCAATTCAGTCTTTTATTCTGGAGGTGTTTTTTTTTTTTTTTCCTGGATTGCTTCTTGCTATTACTGCTCTCTTCTTCTTTATTTACTACCTAAAGAGGGAGACATTCTCCTCAGTTACAAGGGCTAGAATTAATGAGTGTTTAGTTCCTGAGAATATCACCAAAACTGAGTGTGACCAGAGAGGCTGTGCAGGCCAGGTAGAGAATTTGTATTTCAGTCAAAACAGGAAGTGATTTTTCAGTGCTAGTCAGAAAGTCTACTTGGATAAAAGTGTTAGGGAACGTGCATAAGTCCTGATGTCTCCCAGGGAGTTTAACAATGATTATTGTAGAGAGAAAGATGGTAGGATGAGTACAGTGTTCTACCTAGTGGAATATTAATATAAGGTGCCATATTATGGAGCCATAAAAAAATATAAAATGGGATTTTTTTATTGCATTCAGTGTGGTGTTTCCTCCCTGTATGGGAAGAAGTTTTAGAACTGCATACAGCTTCTTGGAAAGGCTTTATTCAGACTCAAACGTAGAGTTCTACTGTAAATAAACTTAGAACATGAGTACAAGGAAGAGCCGCTGAAATAATAAAAGTACCGGTTGTCTTATATTGCAATATTAGAGAGTCTCTGAAAAAAATTCTAGAAATTGTAAACTTTGGGAAAGGTAAAAATAGCTTCCAAATTAAAGGGTGCTCGTGATACAGTTATAAGTAAGAAAAGAGGAAATGTTGATCATTAGTACATTTATAATAAAAGAAAATTCATAGCCATTTGAACAGAAAGAGTCTGGAATGGACCCTTAAAAAGGAAGAATAATGCAGACTAACAAACATTTTTACTTCTAATATTGGGACTAATAAATATATGGAAATAGGGGAAGATTTGGTGTCTCAGTATCAGGGACTACGCTCAGTAATCCACACAGTCACTCTTCTTTTGTACAGAAGCTGTTCCATGACGGCCTCCCTGCCTTTTCTCTTCACATTATCAGAAGTTAACATTGTCAGGCTTATATTCCTGACACCACATGCTTCCTTGTGTGTGTAGGAAGAGCAACTGAAAGGTGCACTTCTGGCCAGAGAAGCAGAGGACAGGACTGTTTTCCTGTGCCAGGGAATGGTTCTGATCACACTATATGTAGTAGTATAA
Organism: Oriolus oriolus; assembly: GCA_013400235.1. NCBI lineage: Eukaryota > Metazoa > Chordata > Aves > Passeriformes > Corvidae > Oriolus > Oriolus oriolus. The sequence goes on from VXBT01009159.1 coordinate 164,109, forward strand.
ACATACCCCATATTTCTTAATTTCTGAGATATAATTATTTAATAAAGTATACTGTTCTAATGCCAGTTATACATATAACAGCAGTAATATGATCTATTTTATTATTATTATTTGGGAGGGGAAAGAGGTGTGCTTGAGCATCTATGGAAGAGAGGAAACTTAGGACTGCTTGCCGTGTGGAGGAGGAGATAGTCAATTATCCTTTTGATCCATGGTCCAGGCCAAGTGCCATGAACCAGTTCTAATTCCAACAGCGGACTGCAACTTAGATAGGATTTAACACCCTAAATATGTAAAACATTACCTTCTGAATTTTATTGAAGGTTTAAAAATCTTGGAGCTTGACACATTTACTGACATTTAACATGATTTATTCTATAGGCTTTTGTATCTGTGACTATGTTTTAAGTAGGGAACAGCCAGTAGCACTGATTTTATCATGCAATTTTCTTCCCCCTTGTTGTGCTACAACAAAGTACAAAGACTCTAAGGAACCTGATTTGGTGTAGAATAGATTCTCTTATCTTCATCTGTATCTCTTGTCAGTAATTTTTTTTTGTGTTATATTAAATTTATCCAGATTTTACCATGTGAGGTTTGCTGCCTATTTTTAAAATTGACTTTAGGAATTTTGATGCTCAGTGCCACATTGCATACCTCCTAATTTATATGATTTATGCAAACAAATTTAGGATTTATTTATATTTTATTATTCATTCTAGATATGAAGGTATATCTATATGCTTATACTATTCTCTTAGTCATATTGTTATGCACAACAGCATTAAAGATTCATATGCTTTTGGGTGTACCAGGAGACACCTCATCAAGCTAATAATTAGACATTAGGGATAAATTACTGTCTCCATGGCCTGAAGCTCACACTTTTTATTTAAAATTATACCAAAGATGGTTTACAGGCATCTGTTCCTTTTGAAAGTGAGAGTGGATTTGCTATAATGTACTTATTGGGGAAAAAGCTAGAGTACAAAGTGATTTCTCTCACTAACTGCAGCTTTTGGCCGCTGATGATGCTGTGAGTGTGTGTTTATGCAAAAATAAGAAACTGGTATAAGTAGAAATAACATATTTGATTGGCATGCTGCACAGCATGTATCGGCATGAGTACAATACATTGAGTTCACATGAAAAGGAAAAGGATATTACTTTTGGCTTGCAATGATCCCTGGAGCAAGACAAGTAATAACTTAAATATCTACCATACATGCAGTGGTATTTTAACATGTAAATACCGAACAATGAAAATCTAGTGTTTCATCAGTTAAATGATGTAGAACCTATTCTTTATATTTTTATTTTGTCATGTTATTGTCTTGTGTCATATGGCAGTGATTTCATTATTGGATTATTTGATTATTTTTTCTTAATTTAATTTAGAAAACACATATTGCAGTAATCTATATGGTTATAGACCATGTTCTTAATTTTTTATGTAATTGTACAAATACTTGTTAGTACAAAAAATAAACATATACATGGTCTTACAGTCACTTTCATACATGCACATATGTTACTAAGGCATAGCAGTCAGGTAAGTCCCAGGTGACTGGAAAAAAGGGAAATTTTGTACTCATCTTTAAAAAGGCAGAAAGGAGGACCCTGGGAACTACCAACCTATCTGCTTCACCTCTGTGCCTGGGAAGGTCATGGAATAGTTCCTCCTAGTAGCTGTGCTAAAGTACATAGGGAGCAGGGAGGTGATTCAAGACAGCCAGCACACTTGACTTCAAGTGGGAAAGTTCCTGGCTGAACAACCCAGTGGCCTTCTATGTTAGACTGACTTCAACACTGGGCAGGGGAAGGACTACAGATGTCTTTTATCTTCTGTAAATCCTTTGACATGGTCCCCTACATCATCCTTATCTCTAAATTGGAGAGAGATGGAATTGATGAGTGGACTGTTAGATGGATAGGAAGGTGGTTGGATGGTCACAGGGTAGTGGTCAAAGGCTCACACATCAGTGACAAGTGGTGTCCCTCAGGGGTCTATTTTGGGACCAGTGTTATTTAGTAATTTCATTAATGACAGAGACAAAGGGATCAAGGGAACACTGAGCAAATTTGCAGATGACACCAAGCTGAGTGGTGCACTTGACACACATGAAGGATGGGATGCCATCCAGAGAGACCGGGCCAAGCTCAAGAAGTGGGCCCATAGATAACGTCACGCGGTTTAACAAAACCAAGTGTGATTTGCTGCACCTGGGTCAGGACAACCCCTAATATCAACACAGACAAGGGGATTAATATATCAAGAGCAACCCTGACAAGAAGGACTTGGGGATGCTGGTGGATGAGAGGCTGGACGTGACCCAGCCATGTGCGCTCACAGCCCAGAAAGCCAAACGTGTCCTGGGCTGCATCCAGAGCACCGTGGGCAGCAGGGCCAGGGAGGGGATTCTGCCCCTCTGCTCTGCTCTGGTGAGACCCCACCTGCAGTGCTGCATCCAGCCCTGGGGTCCCAGCTCAGTACATGTCCTCATGCACCTGATGGAGCGAGTCCAGAGGAGGAACACCAAGAAGATTAGAGGGATGGAGCACCTCTCCTCTGAGGAAAGGCTGAGAGAATTTGGATTGTTCAGCCTGGAGAAGAGAGGGCTCCAGAGTGACCTTACTGAAGCCTTCCAATACCTAAAGGAGTCCTATAAGAAAGATGAAGGATTTTTTTCAAAAGCATGTAGTGACAGGATAAGGAGAATTGGCTTCAAACTAAAAGGGAGTAGGTTTAGATTGGATATTAGGAAAAACTTCTTTACTGTGAGGATGGTGAGACACTGGAACACATTGCTCAGAGGAGTTGTGGATGACCCATCCTTGAAAGTGTTTAAGGCCAGTTTGGACGGATCTCTGAGCAACATGGTCTAGTGAATGGTGTCCCTGTTCCTTGCAGGTGGCTTGGAAGTGGATGATCTTTAAGGCCCCTTCCAACCCTGGCCACTCTATGATTCTAAGATTCCATGATTCTATATGTGTCTCTTAGATTTGAATACAGGTGTGAACAGTATCTAGTGCACTGGTGTCTTCCACTATTTATAGTAACGATTAAAAGAATCCTAATCTTTACATCATTCTGAGGATGTTTGTGAACAAAGAGGAAGTACACCTAGTATACTGGAGTCTGGAAGTTCCCCAGTCTTGCATAAAATCAAAGCATTCCACATGATGTCTCATATTTCTTGCTATGGGCCCAGCTATATACATCAAGACACAGCAAATTTGTGCCACATATTTTACCTCTGTGGATTTGCACTAGGTACATATCTGATTTTGGCCATTAATCATTCACAACAATTAACACAAAAACTTAATTGTTAGATGGGGTCATTTATAGTTTTGCATGTAACCCATTGTAGAAGCAATACTGAGAATCTATAGCAATTAAACACATCAACCAACACTGAAACAAACTGTGACAGAGTGATGCCCAAACAGAGTAATACTGTCAGAGGCAGGATTAGGTCAATGTCTCGAGCCAATGCCTGTGTGTGTGGCTGGGGGCAGGTCAGGCCTTGCTTTCTGGTGAAACAAGGCCCCATGAGGTAGGCACACGTGTTGGACCCTGACAGCTCCCCTGGAGTTCCTATCTTGCGTGCTGGAACCCTAGGAGTTGGTAGCTATATGTGTCATTTTCTATATTTCTTCTGTCTTTTTTCCCTCTTTCTTTTTCCTCCTTCTGATTATCTTTCATGAAAAATTTTTGGGTAACTTAACATCTCAGAGGTTTAAAGGTTTCTAGATTAAATGGGCTAAGTTTATGCTGAGTTAATACTAAGTTAATAAGTGGTTTATATTGAATTTGGTGTTGTATTTACTCCTTTGCCAAATTATGTTCCTTAATTTTCTATATTTTTGCAAGTAAACTTTTGTGTGATTTTTACCTCTTACCTCTGGTTGGGATTTCTCCTTGTTGCAACTACAGTAAAGGAACCTCAGTTTAACTCCTGAATTTAAGTATTCCAGGGTGTTACAAATACTCATCTTGATTGTCATGACGACGAGCAGACATACCACTACCAAGGTTTGAACTCTCATTTAAAATGAATTACATGATCTGATAATATTACCAACTTTTTTCAAGTGAGGAAAATTGCTCTTGAAAAATAATGTTGGGTGTCTTTTTCTCACTATTTGATCTTTTTATTGTGCATTTGTCATTCTGTAAAGAGATAGAATTGATCTCAGGTGTCTACACTTATACATGGCATTTGGAACAGTTGGCAAATACACTGCTAATTTTCCATCTATTAATTCATGGAATGTATATGAGAAACAGTCATAAAATAGATCCATTACTAAACAAACTATATAAGAATGTTTTGGCCTGGGACATTGCCTTTTGGTTATCTTTAGAATATAGCCTTATCTGTGATAATATACAATATTAATATTGGAAGCTCTTCTACCCAATACCCAAATTTAAATTTTCCTGGATTGGATAATTTATAAATAATATATATACCTTAGGTAAGCCTCTTCACAGTCCATAGCTCTTTTTCAGTGGAGATACAGATCTCTGCCTTCTCCTTTTTGAGCTCCTTGAGGCTCCTGTTAGCCTATGTCTTTAGCCTATAATAGGTTTCTAACATACTAAAATTTATAATATTCTGTTATATGGGTGATAAATACCTGTCCTTCATACCAAAAGAGCTAGCAAATCTCTTTCTCACCTCCATAAACTGTACTCTTTCCAAAACCTTCATTGCTTCCTTGCTACAGACACTTCCTCATCCAGTATGCTACCCACTAGGCTACACAATCACTCAAATCCAGCATATTAATTTTATATTGGTGTATTTCAACTCATGAACTCTTTCACAGAGAAAGGTGGCATAGCTTGCTTCACTAAATTCAGATTTTATGAATGAATATACTCACAAAAGTGTGTAAAAGGGGCTTTGCAGACTATTGTGCTATTTAATAACCAATTGGCACCTTAATTTTTTGTTTTCAAAGGAGAAGGATGATTCTGTCAAAAATGGCAAGACTCCCTATACTCCAGTAGTTCTCCTGGAAGTCCCTTCATACACAGCCAATTTAAAATCCCTAATTTTTCTCTGATTCTGACACTTTTCAGTGCCTGTGGACTACATTTTTGTCTAGCTCTATACTGAGATTGAAGATGTTTTATGGAGAAAACAGTTTTTGCATCATTCCTTTAGAACAAATTCTGAACTGGAAAACCATGAAGTTAAACTATGCTTATACCTTATCATTTTTCTTGAGAAGCTGGTAAAATAACTCATTTCTAGCAGATGAAGTTTGAGCTCAGATATCTATAAATCCTTAGACATGAAATTCAGGATTATATTTCTTTTCTTAATGATTCCCCCATATTAACAAGCATAATGTCTGCATGAAATATTTTGAGGGTCAGAGGTTCATAGTATTTACTGTAAGGTATGCATACTTTTACAGGAAAATCAATACAGTCACCAAGATTATTTTTTTTAATCTGATGTGAAAATCACCATTAAGATAATAACCTTTAATTTAGAAATGCACTGTCTTCTAAACAAAACCACATAATGCTTTTAAACATAATAGGTTTGCCTTCAATTTATTTTAAAATAATACTGCATTTCATTTTACTATGGTTAAAAGTTAACAGTAGTTTAAACACTTATTGGTTATGCAATTCTGAATCGTGTTTTTATTCTGCTAAGACACTACCTGGTGTAAGTCAAATAAATGTGTGTGATTTCTTCTTACTCTTACATTTATTTAGTGCATAATGCCTTTCTCTTTCTTTATTTTGAGCAGCTGAATTCCAAAATTAAGATGTTTTGAAGGAAAAGGAGCAATAAACAGTGAAAGAAAAGACTTATAAAATCTTGAATTTTTGCAAACTTTTTATTCTCTGTGGAATATGCAATAGAATTTTGAAACACATTATAAAATCAATATTTTACACTCACTTTAAGGCGCTTACATCTGGAAAATACTGATGTGATTTATGGGTCAAGTGCAGATTATTTAGGTCATTTGTGGTCTGGTGATGAAACGTCATAGTTCTTTTCATGCTCTCTACTCCTAACTCCTTTTAATAACTACAAAGAGAGCTAAATATTTCAGTTTTATTTCTTCTAATATGCAGAAAACTACCAAATTAATTTCAAGTTTTATTTAGTGATGGATAGTACTAACAAAGAAAAAAAATCTCAGTATTTCCTGACCTCTAAATGTGTTGCAATTTGCATCCTCAGGCGTGAGTGGAAGAGTTTTGAATGCAAAGGAAAAAGGACAGAAAATAAAACATGTTAGCAAGAGGACAAGTTATGAGCCAGGTTGATATCAGAGATTCTCAGCTCACTTCTCATAGGCATACATATCTCTCTTTCTCATCTTTCCAAGAAGGTTAACCGAGGAGATGCAAGTTCTTGGATAGCACATGTGGAATAAAACAAAAAAATGAACAGAAAGTTAATAATAATGGTGCTGTAATGGATTATAAAAATTAGGAATCTTTAATATATTTATGTTTTCTCATAATTTTACGCAGAACTTAAAGCAACCTTTTTTTTTTTCTGTGCAGGCTATATAGAACTGCAACAATTTTCCAGGTCAAGAAACTTTTCATCACTCTACCAACATCCTTTCATGGATCTGTTCAGTTTAATATCCTTGCAGTTACTCAGCTTCAAGTAGGATTTTCTTTCCTTCACTAGGTGATGTGGAGTGGCTCAGTCATTATTCCCCAAGGTCAGAGTTTGCATTTTACACTGATTTTATACACTTTGCCTTGTGCTTTGAATTTTACCTTTTTTGCCTTGTCTGATGTGACACATACACCTTCCCTCAACAGTACAGTCTGATATTAGTTTTGTGCAATACACTCCACTAATCTATTATCTGTGACAGCTGTGTGAAAGTTTATATGGACATAGAAATTTTTTTGTTTGAAAAAATATCTTTCTGTAAATTTCAATATTACCTTTTTAATAACCATACAGCTCCTTGATTAATTTTCTCATTCTAAGAAGTGAATTTCCATTACTTAAATACTTGTACATATGTAATAAGTATATGAAATACTAAAATATTGGTGACAAGAAAAATGCAGTAAAAATTTTAAAAAGTGTGGGGTTTTTTCAGTGCAGACTGGTGAATCATTTGCCATTCTTTTGCATTCTGAAGCAGTAGAAGTTTTTGTGGACTTAATTCTTTTATGAATTAACTGGGAGTTACATTTCTGGAGGCTTGTTTCTTTGGTTGCTTTTTAACATCTTTTCAGTTATTTTGTGTTGGCAATAGTAAAAATATGCTGCATATCCATTCTTCAGCAAGAAAAAAGGAAACTCAGAATCAGAGAATGCTCAGAGGGTAGCATCTGATTCTTCTTCTGCTTTGAGAGATGTATGCCTATATTCTTCACTCCATAACAGTTCACAGAATTTTGGTCTTTTCCAGGCACACAAACATTTTAAGTTTGAATTTCTGCAACTGTGGTCTTAATTCGTAGATCCTTTTCTGGAGGTTCACTGAAAGTGATCTGATTTAAGTGGACATCTTAGTTCCAAGAAAGTCTAGGACTTTTGTTTGCCTATGAAATATTTGTTGGCTCTGGCACAACTGCTGTGCTTTTATCTCCCCTCTGCAGCAGTAAAGTGGATTTCTGTGTGTTCAGGCTTTGGTCCAGCACTGGTGTAAGACCATGGAGGAGGAGACTCTGCACCAGGGCCATAAAACTTGGAAATGCTCCAGGTTTTACCAGCTGAGGTACAGCCTGAGGTGTATGGTTGCATGCAGCTGTCTATTTTTATTTTCTAGTTGCATGAGGAAGGAAGGGATTAAATACTAATTAAACAAAAAAACAAACAAACAGCAGGAATTAACATAAATATATTGTGTAAAAGACAAAAGCATATATCTCAGTAGAGAAACAAAACCACTGAAATACTTCCCATTATAATTTCAATTTTATTTTGACTGACTATGCACTCTTTCAACCTGTCATGAGGCGTCAATTGCAAAACAAAAGGGAAATGAGATCTGTGCCATTGCCAATTGAAAAGGACGAATATACAGCACAAAATGGACTGTTGATGAGAGTTTCAGAACTCCTGTTCTGCTCCCTTAACTGCTGAAACCATCAGTTCCAGAGATCTTTGTCTTTTGTATTGGTTTGTGTTGTTTATGAAGCATCAATCCTTATGATTTCAGCAAAACTGCATTAGTTTAGGTTCAGCCATTCTATTTTATTCTTCATACTTTGTCGCTATGAAACCACAAAGTTTTAATGAAACTCCTATACCATTGTTTAAGACCCAAGAAAGCAAGCCAGACTTTGTTTATTAGGGATGCGGATGAAGTATTTCATATTTCAGTTGGTCATATACAATGTCAGTAAACCTGCAGTTTCACATACCTATTCTTAGTCAAGTGGGCAGTGGTTTCCAGGGAGTTTAGCTGTCCTATATACTGAAATAATAAACTCGGTCAGAAAAAGGATATAAAATTCATAAACAATATTAGACAAAGAACAGTCTAGGAAATGGAGTTTCACCTATAAATTTCTTGACTGTAAGTGGTGAAACAGCAGAAATCATAAATAATACAGGATTTTATGTTTTGCATTGTGTGAGTTTTATAGAGTTCAAATGGAACATAATAAGGAAACAGCAAAGCTCTCCCTGGGTACTTTATAAGTTGTGGGTTGAATTTTCTTCATTGATGCCAAGTGAGCTTTTTTCCTTCCACTGCAATATTCATATAAACAGCAGGGATGCATTTAATTTCAAAAAAGCTATATATAACAGCTTATTATAAATGACAAGGATTGATTAATGTATACCTGATCTAGCATAAATTCTGTTTAAAAGGATAACCCTCTGTGGTCCAAATACTAGGTTTTGAGAAAACCTTTTTACCTTGAAAGTGCATGTCTGTTTTTTAAGATTTAAGTGATAGGTCTTCAAAAGCACATTGGATAGAGACTGAGATTATACAGAAAGACAATTAAGAAACTATTTAGTAAGAAAATAAGACAAACTGCAGACATAAGGAACAGGGCTTAGTCAGACAAGCTTACTGACCAGCACCATTTTACAAGAGACCAATCCCTTCCATACACCTTTCTGCCTGTTCTTTCTTTGTTCCTGCTTGGTGGCCTTTCCCTGCACATTCCCCCATCAGTTTACCCCAATGACCTTCTGTAATAACCTGGATCCTCAGGTTTACATCTTAATCACCTGCAAGCTCCGGGTTTGCCTGCAGTTTCTTGATAGCCCATCAGTTCATGTGCCTAACCAGGATTATTTCTAGGTATTGTCTCCCTTAGTTTGTCTTTTAGCTCTGTGTCTTTGCATATTTTGTTTATTATTTTCGCCTTCTTGTCATACCATTTTGACAAGGTCCTTGATTGCATAATATTACAGAAATAAATTTTTTTACATTCTACATTCTCTCATCAATTTGTGACTAAGCAGCTTAGGTTCTCCTTATTGCTTCCCTTACCACTTGTTGGTCATGGTTGTGTCTTGGTTTTCTTGGTTTTGATGTCTCTTTTTTCTTCTGTTCCCCTTTTACATTAAAAAGGTCATTGACCAGATACAGTAGGGAAGGAGGAAACAGACACTTTCTTCTTCCACATATCCTTACACTTAGACTCAAAAATTTCTTTTCAATTGACACAATGTCTTCCCTTTAGCAGAGCAGTGGTCATGCGTATAAGCAGGTAGAATCCCAGAATGGCTGAGGTTCAAAGGCACCTCTGGAGATTATCTAGTCCTACTCCCTGCTGAAAAGGGTTCAAATAGGACAGGCTGAGCAACCTTCCCAGGCAATGTGATCCAGTGCCCAGCCACTCTCAAGCTATGTTTTTTCCCCCTGTTCTGACACTTAAATGGAATTTCTTGCATTTCTACATTTCTTCTTGATCTCTTACTGGGCACCTCTCAGTCTCCTTTGCCTTCTTTACCACCATGTCATCAGGTAATTATACACATTCATAAGATCCCTGTGAATTTCTCCATATTAAACACTTTCAGCACCCCCAGCCTCCCTCACAGATGTCCCAGTCTCTTAAAAATCTTTGTGACCCATAGTGGAGTGTCCTACTGCCAGTTCACTGAAATAGTGGTATTCTGTGTCCAAAGAATAAGATTTTTTACACCATCAGAGCAAGGGTAGAATAAAGCAGTGGGGTAGGAGGTAGAAACTTCAAAAAAGTAAAAGTTTGGGAAATTTTCATTTTAACCTGCAAATGAGTAAACATACTGAGCCAAGTACTGGTGCTGAAATCCCACAGTTGAGTCTCACCCTGTTTGAAAAAAAATCAGAATACTCCAGAGTTCAGTCTGAAAACTGTAATTCTAACTCTGGATCAGTTAATTGCTTTTCATGGTGATCTTTGAAGGCAGAAACAGAATTTTTTTTTATTTTTTTTTTTTAGCTTCCCCTCATCCCTGCTGCATACCTCTCTCTATATTTATATATTTTTTAACATTGAAAGCTAGGTTAAGATTGCCAGATATTCTATGCTGAAATGCAAGGGAAAGTAGGAGGTAAACAGCATTTCTTTATCAGCCTGTGAAGCAAGTGTCAGTTCCCTGGGAGCACCCACAGGCCTTGCTGACCTTGCCTAGACTACTCTGGATCTTCCCCCATCGCTGCCCATGGCCCAGGACCCCACTCTAGCTCAGTCCTAGCCCTGTTCCTGAACTGTCCTGTTTTAACAGGGGTCCCGGGCACAGGGATGTGGGTGGTGGATCCCAGGGGAGACGGGGTAGGGACCACAGCAGTTGTGGCTGCCCTGACGGCCCTGGCAGGGGCCTGGACTCACCACCCTTGTGAAGCATGTAGGGTCAATTGCTGGGCTTTTTAAGACTTCTGAGAAGTTGCGTTGTGATGCTTAGAAAAGTGGTCATTTTCACAGGCTTTTTATATTCTCTGGGACTGCACAGTCCAGTGTGGGGCCTTCTGAATGTTACGTAGCATATTGCCCACATGGCCAAACATATAGACCAAGAATGGATCAGTAGAGAATCCAGGACTGCTGGCAAGGTTTGTTGATATCTCAGATACAGCAGGGCTGGAAAATTCTGTAACTGTCAAATTCTAGAATATCCAGCTCAGATTTTTTTCTGCCAGTATGACTTAGAGAGTCAGTAGACTTTGTTATCATAAATAATCATTCCAACATTAAAAACATGCCGAAAATCCTGTCTCTGTGCTTCCTTATAGAGCTAGTGGTGATGGCATTTTAAGCATCCACCTTCAGATTCTCTAAAGATTTAGCTGGCAAATATAAATACATTGTTAATAACTAAATTTCTTGGATAAAGGAAAAAATAAAAGAATACATGAACATAAGCCTAGTAGTCACACACGACCATTAGATTTATTTACATAGTCACACAGAAATGTATATTTTCCTTTGGTTTGACTGAGAAATTGCTTTCCACCAACCTCAACAAAACAGGACACAATTATCTATGAAAAGCATGTGGACATAAATTGAGTAAATAATTACTTATAATTTGAAGAATGTAAACAATTAGTAAAATTAGTTCTATGTAATATTCAAAAAGCCAGACATATCTCATTACATAACTGATAAAATATAGGTATTACCCTTTTTTCCTCCCACAATGTTTATTCTAGATGAGAAAGTAGACTTCCAAATGAGTGTATTTCTAAGAAAACAAAGGGTCTATGAAAATGCCAAAATTAAGCACTTATTTTTTTAACTACTTTCAAGTATTTCTACAATACACTATTTTACCCCCCACAATTAGCATTATTCTGGTTGACATTTTAGTTTTCATAACCTGTTTTTTGGGGTGGTTTTTTGTTGTTTTTTTTTTTTTTTTAATGGGAAACAGTCCTTTGGAGAAATTTCATGCTTTTTATCTCCTGTGGTTTGGGGTATTATGTGTTAGACATGTTTAAGCACACTGTAATTATCAATCTACTTCTGACCTTTACACTCATTCCCTCTTCTGTAATGTGTGTTCATTAGCAATACCACTCTAGCTCTTTTGGCTAGCTAGTTAATGTTATTTTTCTTTATCAGGAACTGGAAAAATTTCTTTCTTCTCTCCAGATGGGGATTATGTAAAATATAAACTCTACACTCGTGCTCCTTTGTGTACATAAAAAAGCTTTACAAAGTCTAAATCTTTGTAGGCCTCAAGGTAAATATATTTATTTTTAAATAAAGGAATGACAATTATAAATTTTGAAACAGATTAGGGAAGTTTTTGTAAATCAAGTTTGGAGGTACTGTCAGCTTTGAAGTATCATTGCACTACTTCTCAGAATACTTTTAATTGAAATACAGATTTGAAGTAGAAGAAAAGTTCCTTGTATATTTTCTCCCTGAAGCATGCACTGTTTAAATTGCATTGTTTAGGCAATCTAGATTTGAAACTGAGGTAAATTAATGGCATTTTTAACAGTGAAGAGGATTTGATGTAACATCTTTTCTCCTATGCAGGTGATCCTCAGAGAAGTTGATCATGTTTTAAATTATGGGTTTGCGTTTGACAGACCTCTAAATGAAAAGGGAAGAGCTACCAGAGTAATCACACAATAAGAGTATGTATTTGCAAACAGGAACAGATCTATGTTAGCTCTGTCTACTGTTAAACTTGTGGAAAATCAGCCAATTTAAGCACACATAAAACTGCATTAAACTGTACCTTTTTCTAAAAATCGTATCCCTGTGGTTTATTTTTCCTATTCCCTGAAGTTGTTTAAACTCAGGATTCAATACTAGAAGATTTTACTTTCAATATCATTAAACAAGACAGATTTATTAGACTGACAATCACAATAGTGATAGTGTAAAAATTTTTGTTGATAAGTTTATAGTCGATAAATTTATAGTCTTATGTCATGGAGAAAGGATATTTCTGGTTTATGACCATTTTAAAAAATTTCTTAGAACTGTTATGTGTCATTATTTTTTCAGCCTGCCTTTCTTATTTTGATTTGAGATTTTGCTGAATTTTCCCCTAGAAGATAGTTCTTCTATCATAAAATTCAATGGTAAATTCCAAGTGCAGAGCAGTGACAAGGTTAAGGATGCTTTGGTACCAAATGTGTCCTCAGAAGAGTTAAGAAAACTTTGGTGGTTTATGGCTTTAAAGTATAAGTGAAACTGGAAATTCCTCTCATAAATCAAACCAAAATTAGATCAGTTTTGACAATTCCAGCCTTGAACAGAAAACAGAAGGAACAATCTTGAAATCAAACAGAGAAACCTCTAATAATTAAATGCTTTTGTTGCTATTATCAAATGTTGCTTGATTGTGAAGTTAGCTGCTTACTGGGTGAACATTTAATTACTTACCTGGTATGTCCAGAAAGAGTTCTGAGAATGAGGTAGAAAAGGAGACTATTCATTGTGAAACAAATGGCTTTCAGTAGAAAATAATTGCTGTCTAAGTTATGTTTTGTCTCAAGTATTATTGTTGCCTGGTGGGAGCATTCTAAAGTGATGTGAAATTCTCTATCTGTGTGAAGACGGGTTTTCTATATTACTTTGAAAAAAAAAAAGCTGTATTTTCAAATGGAATGCATTTAATGAAATACACTTAATTTGCAAACAGATGAAAGACGCAAAATTTGAATCATACAAAAAATGTGTCACAAAATTTAGGCTTCCTTAAACCAAAATTTTATTCCCTCTTTTAGTTGATCAGACTTTTTTAATCAAATACAAACTGATTCTAAAAATTTTGTTTCTAGAGAAAAAACCTCTGCTACTTTTTTCAGAAATAAAGTCGTAGGAGAATGATGAATACAGAGAGAAAGTGAAAAATATTTTTTCTGTTTTTTTAGTCACCAGATGAAAACATTTTGTGAAACAGCAGGTTAGTGGTCTTTACTGCCTCTCAGAAGAGATCCTCTTCTTTCAGGTTAAGTGTTTGTTCTTTGAGAAAAATTGTCTAGACACCTGGTAAGACCATCTGTCCATGTAGTTCTGTTTCCTCTGTGCTCTAAAAATGTCTTCGGATGTCAGTTTGTGGAATGTGGAATATTACTTTAAAATAGTAAAAATATAATTGCTCCTATGTCCATAGTTATATCTACCCTAGCAACCTATTAAAGGTAGTACTGCATTAAGCTAAAAACAGAGGCCACAAAGCATATGAGACCTTTTTAAAATTTTGGCTTGTCTGGAGTTGTGTTTGATCTTATTTAGCAGTTACGAAAATTACCTAAAGCCCTGACTAACTGTTATTCACCTTGTTTTATCTGTTGCATCATGGTTGCATAATGCTTATTACTGTAAAGAATTTTTCTTAACTCTTAGATACTATTAACTCTTGTTTCTTATGTACAGAATGAACTATCTACTACCCTTGAGTATAATGCAGTGTGTTGGAGTACTCTCCACGGTGTTACAGCAACAGACTCCAAAGTACGGGCACAAGATAATACTGGGACTGCAAACAGCTGACCAGTGGTCACTTACTGATTACCAAAGGGATACAATCTTAGGAACTGCAACTGTAGTGCTAATAAGAAACCCAAAGAACAAGTATTCAAAATGTGTAAAACACATGATACAGCAAATTTGTATGGAATCAGTGAAGAAAGTACAAGTAATGTCTCTGTGTTTGAGAACATGCTGCAAGTGGACCTATCAGTGAGGAAGAAGAAGCCATGAGCACTGTAGTCCTCCTGGAAAAGGATTTTGTGTACAGATGACCTTTTCGAGACTCTCACAGACCTAGAAGGTAGAAAGTTCAGCATAACACAAGAAGAAGGTATATAATTCACAAATTACGAGGGGGAGCTACACCTATATTATCCCATAAATGCTCTACTTGGTCATTGATTACCTGCTGTCAAATAAATGAGAGGCCTGTGACCTCCCACCTCAATCCTTTAGAGGCAAATTTTTCATTTACACCTTATCTTCAAATTCCACAGTTTTATGACTAATTCAAGTTACCAGGTGCAGTCTGAAAGAGTATCCTAATTATGAACTACTTTAGAAAATTAATAGAACATTCATTATCTATTCCATTATGGGAAGGTCAGAGGACACCAAACAATTCTCTGTACAACTGTGTTTTCTTTTAATGCTAAATTCAGATCTTGGCTATACCTTTGAAACTCAGGTAAAGAAACCTACACAGCAGTAGATCTAATTTTGTATGCTTCAAAAAGTATTAAATGAATTAGAATGTTTCAAGTATGGAGGAAGTACCTAATTTTACTTTCTCAGCAGCTTCCATCTAGTATTTCAAAGTCTTACTACAAAATAAAATTCAGAAACCTATTTTTCATGCCAGAAACCTGTTTTTCATGCCACTCAAAGCCAGCTTGAATAATTTGATGTCTCCCTGGTTTATATATTGCAACATGGAATATTTTATGCCCTAAGAGTGACACGCCCTTTACAAGTGTGCTCCCAACAAAAACAAAACCAAGCCAAATTTTGCTCAAAGTATTTGTATTGCATATACGGAAAAAAAAAAAAGAACCACACCACCTTCCAAATACAAATAAATGTCAAAACAACATGGAATAAATCTCTTCAGTCCACACACCAACAATGGTAAATATCCTGCCTTGAGACAATAAATATATCTTTCTTTGAGAAACGTCTTTTCTAAAGCTAAATTGTGTTATTGAAGGTAACTAAATGTTTATATTTCTTGTCGTTTAAACTTAAGCCTACAAATCTTACATCTAAACTCTTAGAAATTAGACGGTGACAAGTGGGAAATGCATTGATACTTTTGTGCTGCCCTGTGAGACTGAAGATTGACAAATTTTTGTCTCTCCTGCTTTTTAAAACCTGCTTTCAATATGTACAATGGAATTTGCATAGAGTACGTGAAACAGCCATTAAAAGTACTGTGGCAGCACATAGAAGGTTGAAAAGCCTCTCTAATGTATTCAGGCAAGGAGAGAGGCACATAGTTTGAGAAAGTATTAGCAAAGATTATAAACACTTCAGAAAAGTTTTTCAGTGTAACATTTTTATCATGTTTATTGGAAATGTTTGCCCTAAAGCATAAAATCATTTCACTCTATCTCTTCCGTAACAACAATTTTTCAGTGATAAGAATAAATTAGCTGTGTAGGTGTGTCTGCTATTCTCTGACAGCAACTTCTATGAAGATCAGAAAGACCATAGCCTTGTCATTGCAGATATTTCTCTGGGAAAAAAAAAATCCTAAATAACTATCAAGAGACAGAATGATTTTAACTCACTTTCCACTAAAGCCTTATCCATCCACTCTAGCACAACACAGACTTCAAAACAACAGGTAATTTGTTGAATTACAGTACATGCTGTCTCTCTGTTCTGTGAGAATCCATTAAGCTCAATTAGTACTTCTGTTTCCATAGAGCCTTTAATAACCCTTTTCTCAAAGTATTTTGCAAAGATTAATACTGTACATTTTCCTGACACTTATAAATCACTATTTTGTCATTTTTCACTTCTATATAATCAGTAACATTCTAAAGTTTACGTTCTAAATTATCCTGGGGCAAAGAACATAGTGGAATTCATTTAGGATGCTTAATAACATAACAAAGCTCTGGTCAAATGACTTCTTCCTCCTGCCAAGATCGTGGGTCTGAGTAGAAGCATCTGGCTAAAATTCCGTCGACTATTTGAGAGGATGGTGAGAACGAGTAGGTAATTAAATGAATTCATTCATTAATTTTACTTTTCATGGGCATACCTGAGTACCTGGGGATGTTTGTATGGGTTTGTAGTGTGGGTATTTTATTGTTGTTGGGGTTTTTAAATTTATTTTTGTTCAGTTTTTTTCTTTGTTTGTAAGTGCAGGCATGGCACTATAATGATTTAATGTTTTGTGAGAGCTTCACTGAATTGTCACACCTGACAAATGCAATGAAAAGCCAAAACCTCCTTCACTTTCAGTAGCAGTAAAAATCTGTATTCTTGCACTGCTCTAAGTAAATATTCTCTTTCCACGATTTATCTAGATAAGAATCGAAAGACTACGGAAAGGACGTTTTGTGTATACAAAATCTCTAAATTTCTTTCAAAATTGATTCTACTGCACCTTTATGATGCTGCCGGTGAATTTGTTTACTACATGAAAGGTAAAATATTTTATTGCAAAACTCAGATAAAAAACCAATTAAATCACACTGTGTATTAGAAAACTTAGATAATATATGAAACAAATACAGAGGGATAAAGTTTTTCAGCCAACAATCTCGTAGAATACTGTGGTTTATCACACATTTAGTTGGAATTTTGAACTCATTCTGATGAATTCACAGAAACAAAACACAGTAATACATGTCTATTTTCCCTTGATCATTGGCAGGCTCATGATCATAATTTATATGGGGAAAATTTTATGAAATATTAAACAGGTATGAAGAACATTCATAGGTCTTCACCCTGCCCATTTGCTTAGGAATGCCAAGCTGCAGAGCTGCAGTACACAGCTGCAGAATATCCTTGCTTAAAATGGTGGATGGTGACACTTCACTCTTGTATATGATGTGCAGAAGTACTTCTGCTGATCTGAGAGGGGCAAAACAACTTGTATATTCTGTTCAAAGTCATAAGCTTTCTTTCAGTTAAAAAAACCCAAAAAAACCAGAAAGCGAAAAAACAATCAACCGAAACCAAACAAAAACAACAAAAAAGAAAAAACACCACCACCAAAAGCCCCCAACTCTATGTATGGAGCTGTACCTACACGAAATTCATTAACTTTACTAAAATTCAGTTATGCTGGTTGTCTTAATTTTAGCAGATTTTATCTTAAAATCAGTGAAGAAATAACTGATTTTATAACTTGATGGTGCTGGTCTTGTCACTGTTCTAAGATTTTAGAGTTACTGTATCCAGATATGCATATTAGACTAATTTCTTTACTTTCTGAAATCTGCAAAACTTTTGAAAATAAAACTCACTCGGGAATGTCGAGACCAGTCAGTATTCCTCATCTCTTCGCTAGTGTAATGGTACGATAATTATCGCCTCCAAGAGGAACACAGTTTGATAACAATGCATTTTTCAGCCCTCATCTGCCAGCTAAATCCTGTATTCTTTCAGGTAGCTGTTTCTGTAACGAGTATGTCTTCAAGCTCTGTACCTCAAATTTAAACACGTCTGCCATCTGACTTACTCATCTAAAAATCTGCTAAAATAATAAAAGAGCCTTCTGATTCATAATTTAAGGAAGTCTTTAGAGGAAACTATTACATTTCTAAGTGATAAGTGGTAAGAAAGGGATAGTTATTTTAGATTGCCTCTGGGAAAGAAAAATGCAGTATGAAGCACTACAGTCTTAAAAAAATACATGTAAAAAATAAAATGTAGCAATTACATTACTACTTAATTTTTCATAAAACTTCTCCAGGTATTCTAAAAAAATAAGTGAAGTCTTTCAGGCAAGTCCATCAAATTATAAATGATGACAAACAGCAGTGCAAAACCTATTGGGATAAAAAAAAAGAAACACACATCTTCTTTGCACAACAATGGCTAATAAAAATAATTTTTAAAACATAGTAATTGCACCAAAAAGTTTCTTTTCTGATGCCTTGCAATTTCTGTAATGAATCTCTTCTAATAGTGTAAGATATTAATTTTTTTTTCTATGTATTTATGTTACCTACTGAGGTAAAATTTACAAAAGCCATGGACTATGTGTTTTATATCTTGCTTCAAAGACCACTCAGTCTTCAGTTGGAATGAACAGGAGCTTATCTTCAATCATGCCTTAGAATGCAGTTCTGGTTTTAATGAAGACAGAATCATGTTTGCAAATTTTTGAGTGAAAGTTTGGTATTTATAAATTAAGTTTCTAGAAGAGAAAGATAAAGGAAATTCACTATCAAATTTTTTTTTTTCATGTATAACTGTGGAATGAGCTGTTACTAAAATTGTCAATGACAACTTAAAGCCTACCTGAAAATTGCTTCTAAAATGTTTATTAGTGTTTTGACCTATAACAGATAAGGGCAATGTCTGTAGTCTCCAGATAAATATGTATTGATAAAGCAGGGAATTCCAAGGGATATATAAAGAAATGCATTGTGGTAGTTCAAAAGGAACTTGAAGAATTCAGTAAGTCTTGAGTCTAAAATGACAGAAGCAAGATATAGTCAGCTACATTAAAAAACAAACATAACCCATAATTTTTTTTCTTCTCATTTGACTGTCTTTCTTAAATTGCAGTTGGCTATATCTTTTTTCTTCTGTGATTTGTCAAGCCTCTCAACTTCATATAGAATCTAAAATTTTAAGCTATTTTAAGGAAGTTTAATGAACTAAGAAATTGTGGGTAAAACCATAATGATCTAAGTAGTTTGCAGTCCTGTTTTATTGCTTTTCTAAATCTGTTTAGAGCCCTGTTTGGTGGCAAGAGACATACTCCTCACTGTCAAAATAAGGATTTTTTAAGAGCATTATTTTCATCATCTGCATTACCTCAGTTTTAAAAAGATTTGTGCTTTATTAAGTAGTCTGAAAATACCTGTTGCCTTAAAGAGTGAAGAATCTTGGTATCCACCTTAGCATTGGTCTTAGCATTGTTCTAGACATTATAGTCTAAATTGACATTTTATACTGTTTCTTGAATTATCGTTTCTGTGTCTGTGTATGGATACTGATGCCTTTCTAAGGGGCTGTTTACTGGGATTTACTTTTTATGATAGTTTTGATGAACTGGAAAACCTTTCCAACAAACAATTTTTATTTAAAGTCCAAGTCACTTTAAAAGGCTGTGAAGGACTAGAATATAGTCATGCTATAGATGCAAATTATTCACTGGCCTTTGCAATAGATTGACATTCACTGAAATTTGTATTCAACCTTTGATTGCTTTAGCTTACAAGCATTCACTTTTCCTGCTGCATTTTTGCCTAAAGAAAACTGAAATAAGGTAAAAATGCTGCCGCTGAGACATGTAGCAGATTTCAAATCATGCAAAAAGAAGCACCCGTGTTAAGAGTAGATGGCTTCAAGATTGCAAAGGATTTAGGGCAACACCTTACAGCTAAAGCAGAAGGAGGGATCATGGATCTGGTCTTCTTCAGGGAGCTGCTACATAACCAAAGATTGCATCTCTTGTTCTTCTGTTACTCCATTTTATTTCTCTAAAACATCTCTGTTTTTCCAAAAGTACACTGTTTGCAGGGAGACAATCCTACATCAAAACGAAGCCAGCCTCATATGGGCTGTGTACAGATGGAAGGGGAAAAATATTCTATATCTTTATTCATAATACAAATGGCTTTCACGTAAATTCTTTCTTTAGAATGTTTTTGTGTCTTTGTAAATTTGTGGATCTAATATTGTATAAATGAATACATTTCTAACAGCCACAAGAGTGCTGTTTTGGATTACTCAGATTCTGTCCCAGCAAAATGTTTGTTTCTGTGTATCATGAAATGCTTTGAATGTATGAATTTGTGCAATCTAGAAACCAAAGTGTCAAAAATCAGTGTGAAGAGATAATAAGTTAAATAAATCAGCTTTTTTTTCAGTTACTTTTTATCTACTTTCTATTTGTACACTTCAGCTCCTATCCAAAGACTTAATAGAACTTTAACTTCTATATGATAATTTTCAGTATCCATCTGTAATTATTTCCACTCAGAAGATTAAATAGCTTCACAAATTGGTGCCATTTTTCGAGATATTCACATGCACAGCTGCTAGACCTACCAGTCCTTAAAAAAACCCCAGTGCCTAAAAATAAAACCTGAAAAAGAATTCATAAACTTAAAAGAGACTTATATTAGATAAAATCTTTTTATGTCAACATCATATAATTTCTAAGTATTTAAATGTTTAGAGCTTTAATATTTAAAGCTTTAAAAACACATTCAATAGTCTCACCTATTAAACTTATCTGCAAGGTAAATTATTCTAAATAGGGTATTGTATCTTTATTACAGAATTTAAAATTTCCTGTTTGCTATCCACTAAACAGTGGAATTTGAGTTTCAAAGGCCACAATGTTAAATGAGTATGCAGAGCTGTTTACTACAGATCACCTTGCCAACACACTTATGTTTCTGTTGGTAAAATTAGGATGTTGTGTACAGCATAAGGACAAGTCTAAGAGATATGACTGGAAATATTGAATTTTGCTGATTGCTACTTTTTTAAGCAGCAGGAAATCTTCAATTTCCAGAAAGTATAAGAATTATACTTAGATTTAAGAAGAAATATTCTGTAATGTTTTACATAAAATAAGTGGTGGCCTTTTTTTCTTTTATTTTTCTACTGAGGAAAAGGAATGAAAACATTAAGAGATTTATACATCTCACTAGGAGACAAATTCTCTTTTGAAGACTGTTTGGAACAGCTAAATCTTATAATTTCACAAATATTATAACACAGTTTTTAAACTTTTTTGGAGGCATAGGTTCATGCTACATTTTAAGCAGAAACACACTCCCTCAGAAGAAGTATCCAAAACCTCTATTTTTTTTTTTTTTTAATCTGCTTCTACTCATGCTCTTCATAGTAATCATATCCCCACAGCAGACTCTATGTAAAGTCCTAGACCCACCAGAGTTTCTAAACCAGCTTTTCCCAGTATAATTTGCATGGGTTTTTTGCAGTTGCCAGCACTCTTGACAGATCAGGCCCTGGAGACTTACCTCAAGTTTCTTCACAAGGAGTGAAGAACATTGTCAGACACAAGCAGGAAAAATGATGTTTATTAAAATCAATGTTTTCTTCCACGTGACTTGTTAAGTGAAGTGGGATGAGACCATTTGTTGAATGTTGGACATAATTCCTCCTTCATCATGCACCTCCCATTACTGGCTGCACCAGTACCTGAAGCACAGTCTAGTCTTCTCCCTGTTTAATATAGTAACGAAGAGTTCTGTCTCTGACTCATCATTCTCATTTGGGACAGTTTGCAGCAGGACCAGAAGTTCTCTGTAATGTAAGGCTTGCCAGGTGTTCAAGTAGTACTTGCCTTCTGGCTTTATTCAAAATTTTCCTGAACAGTGGATATTCTGAGGACCTCAGATAGCTTCATGTTTTCACATAAAGTTTATTGGCCATTAGTGGTCATAGTTATTGCTGTTATTTACCTTGCAGATGTCACTGCAACCCAGCCTTTGTGCCTTTTCTTCAGCTTCTCTCATTGTAGATATCATCAAGACTGTCATAAGAGGAAAATGAATAAAATTGAACACTCACAGTAACTACAAAAGTATGTGTCTTTATGGTCTAATATGGATTTTTTTGTCCTGAGTAATAATTTCTGGTCACTTAATAATAAAAATTTTTCTTCCATTGCCATTTCTATTAGTCCACTAACAATGGATCTTGAAGAGATACCAAAGTTTGCACTCTAGCTGAAAAGAATTCACCAGTGCTTGAATATCTGAGGGTCCATTTCCCCACTGGAAGAGTCCAGGAGCAAAAAATTATCATAATTTGGCTTGGGGTTTTGCTTTTTCCTTTTCAATTACATTTTCACATGGATTAAGAAAATAACACTTGTAATTGGTAAATTGGACATTACTGATGGGTTTTGCCTAATATGACTTAAATGTTAGAAATCCACAGCTTTCTGCAACACAAGCTGACATCTTAAGCAGTTGTTCTGGTGAATTTGCTCTAGAAAAATCCAAATTAAAAAAATTTTCAACAGCAGTCAATGACTAAAATCAATTAAGCACACAGGGGAACAGACAACAGGGTCTTGGAAATGTTATTCTCCTATTGTTTATTCTGCCAAACAAATTCAGGCTTGAGGGGTTTTGGATTTGTATCAAATATTTGGAAACAATTCTGTCCATTTCCTCACTGCATCTGATTTTCTGCATGTTACCAAACAGGGCATAACATCTGACAATTCCTCTCTCACAGTGAGATTTTTTTGGGCTTGCAAATTAGAAATGGTGGAAACATGAATGACTTGCTTCTGAAAGCAATATCGCCAGAAGAAAAAAGAATATTTAAGTATATGTGGCAAAACTATTTTTATTTAAAAAGGTTGAGTGGAAATAATCAGTTTTTGGAGATGGTCTGGAGACCTTGCTACTTAAATGCAGAACTGACAATATGCATTTCTGTATAGAAACTCATATAAAGGTCATACTCACAAAAATGACATTAACAAATAGAGCTATATCCCATGAGAGAAGTAGTCCTGAAATACTAGAATTCCACTTTTATCTGCTACTCTCTCAATATTAAAGTGCTGTATAATAAAACAAATAAATGGAAAAATTGAGGCTAGTGCAGAATTTATCAGTGTTCTGGCTAAATAAGTTGACGTGTCTAGGAGCTACTGTGAATCTATTGTAATCTACATTTTGGGTTTTAAGTAATACAAAGGCACTGAAAAAATGGGGAAGACACTAATTTTTATTTATTTTATAAAACTCAATAAAATATTAATTGAGGTGAGAACAAAATTAAAATGTTGAAGATTAATTTCTTACTTCTGTTCTTCCCTAGATGAAGTGGATAAAACCTTATCCAAATATATGCTTCCATACTTATATATGAAGTTCTACATGAATATGACTCCAAATATGGCTGTCCAGATAAGCATATAGAATCTTGTCCAAATGTAATAGTTAACTTTTGATAATTATACTAAGTTAAAGACAATTCAAAGCTGTATAATTTCTGGGTCATTAAATTATTTTTAAATTGTCATGGAGTAAGGTAATCAGTATCGTGGAGCATGAGAACAAAAGAGGAACAGAAGTTTCTGTTGCTAAAATCAAATACAGAAAATGAAGTATTTTCTTTAGTGAATAGCAGTATTATTTGGTAACCTGCAAAGAAGTAAATAGCTTTCTATTTCTGTGAAGATGGAAAGATAAAGAATTACTGCTGTTGAGGCAAATAAAGATTTTCAATTAAAGGAAGGGCTTCACACATTAAAGTGTATTCCTGAAGAGCAGGATATGAAATATCAAAGGGTCATAGCAGAGATCAGGGTTTTTTACATGCTGTGTGCCTCAGCCATTAGTGCCAGGGGTGATTATAAATTCTATCTTTGACAGAAAGGTACAAGACTTGCAAAGATTTTTGTTGCTAATAGGTAGATTTTTTTTTAATAATTAAAATATGTTTTTAGACATTTTTTAGTATTTGAGTTCAACTATTTACTTATCATATTAAGTTGCACCCACAAAGAAAGGCTTAGAAGACAATGAAACTTATAAAAAGCTAGAGAAGTATAAGGTTTAACCACTTTAGCAGTTCCATCACAGAGCTAAAATCCAGTTGTGCTTCTTAAAACTATTACTGTTCAATACTTTCTACAACAATGAGGAGTTTTGGAAGCAACTCAGCAGCACAGTATCCAGTTTGAGGGGTACCTAAATGTTTCCATCTCTGCTGAAGTGAGGCCTTCATGAGGTCAGTAACATAGGTAAAATGAAGTAGGTGAAGAACCATGTGTCTTGTTTTTTGGTTTTTTGGTCAGGACATTCAGAATTCATCTCCAATAGCTTCTTCATAGTCAATTATAAACTTGTAATGACTGGTGTGTGTATGTATATATATATATATGAAGACACTCAAGGCTATCATAATGCAGATAATTTGGAAGCTGTATAAATTCTGTCCATTTTCTTTCATCGTTGAAAGGAAAAGGAACAAAAATCTTGTTACAGTATTCTCTCCAGTAAAGCTTGGGCAGAGTTAGAAACCACTGCAGGATTTTAAGTGATCTAAGAAACTGTAGCATAGGTTCACTTCATCTCATAGCCGTTCGCTTTTGATTTAAGGTTGCTTTATCTCGCCAGAAGTGTAAAACACAAATATATAATGATGAATGAGCTATGATGTCATATGGAACTAATGGCTATTCAGCTGAAAAGTTTAATTAATATTGCACATAAACAATTTTATCTGTCACTGTAGTTCTGACCTTGCAGTTTTCAGGTATAGGCAGATAAGTTAAGAAATAGGAATACACAATCCAGAAGTAAGGATATTTGTATCCTTGACATGTGACAGGACAGCAATAAAGGTAATTGAAATATATGATGCATTTGGCATTGATGCAGATACCTAATTCTGGTGGTGTAGGAGAATGACCGATGTGACATTTTGCTCATTTTCTTCAGCTGGAGCTTGTACAATTTCTCAAGAGTAAATGACCTTACAGTACTAGATAATATAGTCTTGACCCTGACTGTCATGGAAGCTCAGAGTGTGAACATGCAGTCAGCAAAACAGCCCTGCTGAAAGTTAGCTACATCTTACAGTGGGGCAAAATCAATTAAAAGTTTCAATAATGATGTCTGATAGCCTTGACACCCTCAATGTTCCCTCAGCTGCATCTGTTTCTGTCCCATCTGCTTCTGGCATTTTCTGTGTTTCGTAAACATGTTTTAACTGAGATGGCACCAGCTTGTCTGAGGAGCTCAGCTGTGCCCTGGGTGGGTTTCTTGGAGCCAGCTGGAGCATTTGTGTGTGACACAGAGCAACCCTGGCCCCTCCTTACAGAGGCCACCCCTCAGCCCCAGCTGCCAGTGCCTGGGAAGTACTCTCAGTTCACTATTTTGGATAGCGAAACACACAGTTAAAGTCTGTCTACATTTATTTCTACCCAATGTCTGATCCAATAGGAATCTCAGAGGACACCTGCCTTATTAAGCTTTAAATAAAGGACTGGAAAAATGGGGTGAAAATTCCTCCTGTATATATCATTCACCCATGTGAAACAGTAATGTAGAACAGAAAAGTCATGAAATTAATTTACACCTTTTAACTAAAAATACAGAAACTTTTACTTTCTTTAACTCAGGAGAGTACCTTAACTGAAAGCTTATGTCAGATTACAGGTCAGCTGATTTCAGCCTGACTTATTTACGGTGACATTTTAAAAAAGCTTTTTTGTTCCAATATTCTTTTTCACCATTTGAACTCCACTAAGTAGATTTGCTGTTAAATTTTTATATTCACTATGCTATAGTGAGTCTAGAATTAGGACTTTGGCATCTTTGGATAACTTAAAAAGTTAATGTAAATAAATGGGCGTCTTAAAAATTAGCATAACAAAAATAGACTAGAAAGAATGTTATTCCAATGCATTACTTTTTGTCTTACCAATAACTTAAATGACTATTGCTCCTTTAAGAAGGATTTTTATTGTAAAACATGAGTTCCATGTGCTCCTTTTAAATACTGTTCTGAAAGATTCCAAATCAGTAGTCAAATAATTAATTTAGTTGGTTATCTAATTTAAAATAAAAAGTACCCAACTTGCTCCCCAGAATTCATATTTTCTAGGTATTACAGTCAAATATATTTTTGTATGATATTTCATTGTTTATCCGAATAACTACAAACATAAGGTGAGATCACCAGCAAAGACCAGCAGCCAGTGTTACCATCTGTCAGCGTATGGGCCCTAGAATGATGGAGTGCACAATACACATTTATTTTAAAACTCCTGAACTTTAGCATCCATAATGAACCAGTCTGCCTTTCTGGAGGCTTCCTTGTAGTAGAGAGGGTTAATTTTACAGCTGCAACCCTTAATTGACAATGGTTACATCTAAAAACTGTAAAAATGGATGCTTTAGCTAGCAAGTATTTTTACCTACTGCAATGTTTTCCTTTAATATATTCCCAATATTTGGACAAGGATTTTTGTGGTGGGTTGACCCTGGCTGGATGCTAGGCATCCATGAAAGCTGCTCTATCACTCCCCTTCTCAACTGGTCGAGGGAGAGAAGTATAACCAAAGGCCCACTGGTCCAGATAAGGGCAGGGAGAGATCACTCACCACTTACTGTCTATCTAGACCCTGATTTTCATTTTGAAATTTATGCCCTTTTTTGGAAATCATAAAATCACTTTAAAGGAAGCTAGATAAGTTTTTGGGTGCTATATGTTTCTCTTGAGCTCTAACACGGATATTACGTAAATTAACTTTTGCAGTGGAAAATAATGGTCGCCAGTAGTGAACTTTTGTAACGGAAGCGATCTTATAAGTGGGAAGATTGTTGTAGGAAATAATATTTTTCCATTTTGTAAATGCAGCAATATGAGGATTTTCATTGTAAAAAAATAAAGAATAAAATTAATATTATTCATAATATCTACAGCAGATATTACTATTTTGAATTATATTTCTTTTGGGAATTATGTTTTCTGATCCAAATTTTCGTTCCTTAATAAGTTGCTTTTTAATGATACTGAAAATTACATAAGCCGTTTTAAAGACTCAGAGAAGTTCCTTAATCCAACCGGTGGACTCTGTGTATGTGCTCATACACAAAAAATTGCTTAGTAATAAAACAAAATAATAAATGAATTGAAGTAAACTGTAAAACAAGTTCTTGACCATTCAAGTGAAACTCTCTGTCAAGGTAAACTGACTAAAGATGAATCAGATCCTGGGCTTATCAAATGGCTCATCTTTACATTGTGTTATTGGCAAGAAAGAGCTGATTAGGCCACTGTATATAATTATCTGCTGAATCAAGGCTTCTCTGTGTCCACTATGTTTGCTGGACTGTTGTTGTCTCAGTAAAGGTTTCTGGTTCTTAGTACCTTGTGCAATTGGTTTGTTTGTTTTTCATTCAGTTTCTGAATATAAAACATCAAACTAATGTGTGGTAATACTGTATTTAATCCATATGTATTCTAAAGTGTTTTAATGTGCCTAAAAAACTACCTTAAGAACCTGTAGAAACAACATATTTTAGGATCTGTTTTGCTGTAGAAGTAGTGAGTGCCCAAGAATAAGCCCTATCTTGCTTTGGCTGTGTTACCCATTTTGTAATCTTCTCTTTCTCATAAATTAACTGTTCAGCTGTCTAAATAAATCTGCCTAATATCATTTGATGAATCCAAGGGTGGTTCAGACATCCACTTAAAGTTGACAGGTGCAACACAAGCTACATTTTTTTTTTTTTTTGGACCAGTAAATGCCATCAGGTAAAATAAGCTGGTAGCAATTACTGGCAAAGTAAAGCTAGTAGCTAGTACTTACATTTGGGCAATCAAATCCAACCCAAAATGCAATTGTAGCTTCAGACTTGTCTTTATTGAAGGGCAAGAGTTGGAAATATAGGTAGAGAATGGAAAGGAACAACAAAAAGGAACAGAAATGCTAGACTTCTACACCTTTTTCTCTCCATGTTTAGAGCACTTATTTATGTCCCTGTACCAATATGATATACCTGATCTTTCTTTGGTGATGGAATACTTTCCAGTTAAAGTTAATTAGAATTATAACTGAAAACCAAATGTCTCTGATCTTGCAACACTAACTATTAGGGTACAGAGAAGTTTGATCATGTTCTTTTTCATATATTTTTAAGAAGTATATATTTATTCTTTTGAAGAGGAAATGGGTTTCAAGAAGAGTGAGAAGAGAGGTGATAGAAGTAGAAGGCAGAAGCTCAGAATGTCACAGCACTGAATTGCTCAAGTTATATGCCACTACTTTAGCTTGGTGACTAGGAAGCCTTAATGTCAAACATTGCCAGAAAAAAACCTCATTCATCTCGTGGATGTTTGGTATTTTTTATATTAATGGTTTAATTATTCAGCGTTTTTTAAATGTAAGCATGAAAAAGACAAAGTTTATGTTGTTTTGTTTAACTTACCAGATTCAAATCAAAGAAATTTCTGGTATCATATTAAAAACATTGACCTTCAAATGAGAAAGTAAAATCAGCATAGAATTTCAGACACATTTATTCCTTTTTTGTTTTACAAAACACTTGTTATCAACTGACTTGTTAAATGTCTTGAGCCATTTGAAATATGATCTGTTCTTCTTAGTGGACTACCTCTCACATCAATATCATTTCCATTGTATTTTACCTACAGTAATATCTTTTCTCAGTCCTGTTTTGAATGTTATTTTATATTCCTAGTTAAGTAATATTTTCCTCTTACTCTTCTTGTTTTCTACTGCATCACATACTTGCACATTCCCTTTTTCTCTGACTATCTTAATAAATCCCTTAGGTTTCTTTTACTTATGTTTTTCTTGGAACAGAAAGCCTGCTGGGGTAGTTAAAAAAAAACTTCAGAGCTGTATTTTTTGTAATGTCTGTTTGCTTGAGCTTGCTATAGCACAAACAGCTTACTCTTTTTGTACCAGATAAATCACTGGAAAAAGGCTACTCTGGTTCTTAAATTTTATGTCAGCTAAGTTGTACCCTTTGGTGTTTTAATTTAATGAAAGAAGTTAATTGATACAGAAATAGTTTGACAAGTTACAGGCAGCACCATTATTTGAAGAGTCTGAGACAGACTGAAGGATGATTTCTCTAACTTCTGAGTCTAAAGTGAACTTGATTATGAACCTGTATCTGCTGAGACAGAATAGAGTCATCACTTTCTTCTAGTGTTCATTATTTTGGTTTGTGTCTTCATTATTTTGGTTTGTGTCCTCTTGAGGCTTTCCCAGAAGTGCAAGTCTCTAAATTACAGTCCCAGCCTTGACGCTGTGATGCATGTTAGCAGAAACTTCTGCTGGCACAGTGGCAGACTTAAGTCAACAGTGGTCTGTAATAGTTTGGAGATATTCCTGTGTGAACTGCTTTATGGTATTAGCAGCCAAAGTCAAAGCAAATGTTTACATTTATTTCAGAAAAAAATGGGTTTACAGCATGACATGGATTTATATAATAAGTCCTCTACTGGTCTTTGCCTGCCTGTGGATGGATCATTCCAGGAGTTGGACTTTGATCTTCCTTGTCCATCCTTTCCAGTTCAGGATATTCTATGACACCCCGCTTTATCTTTGTTCTTTTTCTTTGAATGGCATGGTCACTCACCTTTTTCACCTGCCTTTTTAGGAATCCTGTCGTTCTCATCCAGCTCTTTGTCTAGGTCTGCAATTATAAAGAAATCGAATCTGCTCTTCAATGTATTTTATCTGACACTTTTTAATTATGGATTATGGGAAAACGAACAAATACCAGTACATTTAGAAGTCTTCCACTGCTTTGTCAGAACTGAAAAAACATCACTATTGTGCTATAGTAGGGAAACTGCATTACTTGAATCAGGATGTTCCAGCTCATTGAATCTAAACTTATTGTATGCTCAAGTAAACTAAGTCTACTGCATAATTACAGAGAATAATTCTTATACTGCATGTATAGGAAAGTTTAAGTTGGAGATGTAAGCAGAGAAGCTTATTCTTCCTTCTACACATTATAATTTTTTAGTCATTCCTTTTTCATGCCTACTTAAAATATTATTTGAACAGTAAGAGCTTTGCTAATACTTAATTTAGTCCTTTCTCCTTTAATATGAGCTTTTGGGGGTTTTTTAGCAGAAAAATTATTTAGGATCTCTTGTACACTGAGGCCCTCTGACTGGCTGGTACTTGACAGGGACATTTCTTTGGCAGTACTACATTAATTATACAGAAAAAATGAAATGTGGAATATAGTTTGGAATGCAGATACTGATAACTGAAGAAACATACTCATTTGCAAGCATAGTTTGTCATTGTAATTCCCTTAGTGCTGTACATAATAGGTCACATGTTCAACAATAGTTCATATCTAACAGGTTTTTCAGGTAAAGGAAATGCCAACCATGAAGTTTTCAAAAATACAGAAGTAGGATGTTGATAACTTACTAATTTCAGGAGTGATCAGTGGCAAGTCTTCTGGAATGCTGCAGTCATCCTGTGAAGGATAGGAACACATTCAAGAAGGAAAGTGGATGCATCACTGAAGTGAGAGGGAAGAAAGTGGCGCAAAGGAGTCTATGCCTCCTTTTCAGTTCTCTAAATTAGCATCTCATTTGAAAGAAAGGAAAAGATCCACTGAGATCTTCAGGTGTTTAAGTAAAAGACTTCCGTACTTTTCAAGAAACTCTATATATGTTCAGAAAATAACCAAAATTCTCTTGTTAAAAAAGCATTTATTTTATTGCTTCTAATTTCCTTATACTTTTTTGGAAATGTTAAAATGAATATAAATATTGTACATATAATCACATACAAATAAAATAAATATGATTTTTTTAATGTAGCCTTTACTGCAAATCATCTGCACTGAAGTATTCAGTATATTAGAGATTATTCTGACACTCAAGAAATGCTTTGACTGAATTCCTTTTACTTTTCACAGAAAGAATTAAGGGGGTTTTGATTATCAAAAAATTACAAGAATATTATTCTGTAGACCAGTACTGGGAGAACTTTCATATAAAGGAGTAGTCTCAGACTCCAAATGTTGTTAAAAGATATCTCTCTCTCTGCTTTATTTGTTATTTAGAAGTGGTAGCATTCAAGAGTTTGCTTTTTGCAGTTGGGAACAAAGAATCTAGATTATTTCTTTACAGTCCTCAGTAGAAGCTAAAGACCTCCCTTAGGTGTTCCTGAACAAAGTTCAGTAATGTTTACTTGGGAGGGGAGGAAATCATAACTTCACAAAAATAGAAATATTTTACAATCGCACATAAATTAATATTTTCCTAAAAATTAGGGTCATTTGCATTACAAAATTATGGCTATTAACAACTTTATATTTGTGTGATGAACAGCAGATTTGCATCCCTTTTTTGTAACATAGAAATAAATGCATGAGGTTTTTCTTTTGTCTGGTTTTGGATTTCATTTGGGATTTTAGCTGCAGTTTGCTACTGTGTGTACATGTGAGTTCATCAGTCTTTCTGAAAAGATACACACTGAGGAAACTGCTGTCTCAAAATAAATTTCCTTATTAGTCACATACTGTGCAAGCTAGTGTAGTGTTAACACTGATGCTAGGAGCACTGCTGTAAAGTAAATGCTACAAACCGGAGCATATTTATCCTTCAAATGCAAACACAGTTTTAGTATCTCTCTGTGAATTTAGAAATGTAGCTTCATAATTTGTCCATAAGGAAATAAAATAAACAGACAAAGAGAAAAAAAAAATAAAAAGCAGTAGCCACACGTTAGAACAGCTGGAAACTTGACTTAAATTTACAAATGCCTTGTAAAGCATTTGAGCTGTTTTCTTGCACAGAAGAATGAAAAGAGTGAAAACATAAAAAGTACTCAGTAAAGTTTCTGTAGCACCAAATGTTTTCCCTACCTTTGGGCCATTGTAAGAATAGGTGATAGTATGACATTCCTTCACTGATGTTGATAGTCATATTTTTCTAAAATACAAATTTATTAATGTCTTTTAAAAAGAAATCTTCATAATTTCAAAGGGATGACCTTTATCATAACTAGTTGCAACTCGGTTTAGTAAATGAGCTATGTGGATGATTTGGACAAGCAATGTTTTGAATTCATATGTCAAATATAGTGAAATTTCAGTAGCTTGAAAATATGATGGAAAGAAATACATATTGCTTACCACTGATAATGGCTGTCTGAAGTAGTTTATAAGAAACTTAAAGCAATTTGTTTTATTATTATTTATTAAGTACTGCTAAGTACTTCCAAATTATCTACTTTAGCAGTATTAAATACCCATGTTGCAATAGGACATAGTAAGTAGTACTTGCAGATGTAATTACAAATTAAAACAAGTAAACATTCCCTTAAGAAGGTACATTCTTATGGCAAATTTACAACCGATTACTATATAGATTACTGGTTAACAAATGAGTAATCAAACTGACATCAAAATTAAAATTAAATAATACATTTCAAGTAAAAGTAATAGCTAACTTGACCTATTTAGTATTTTTATCATCAGCGGGCAACATAATTAAAGTATGCAAACATCAATGTTGTCATATAAAATCAGAAAAATACAGGCAAATTACTCAAGCTGGCAACAGTTGCATATTATATTGATTCAGAAGGCTTTTCCCCTAGGCGCATTAGGTCAAAAATTTACTCCTAAAATCTCATTGCTAGGTCCTTCTTTGGTAATTTTTCAACCTTCCTCCACAAAATCACTTATCCTTTCTGTGAGTTTAATCAAAATGCTGTTCAATTAGGCAGATGGGAAAATAAAATAATAGATAAACAGAATTAGGAACATAGAATCATTGGTTATCCTGAGTTGGAAGGGACCCACAAAGATTGAATCTAACTCCTGACTTCACACAGAGCAACCTAAAAGTTAAGAACATTGTCCAAATGCTTCTTGAAGATTGACAAGCTTGTGGCCTTGACCACTTCCCTGGGGAGTTTTCCAGTGCTTGACCATCCTCTCAGTAAAGAACTTTTTCCTAAATTCCAATCTAAACTTCCTCTGATATGTCCTTAAGTCATTCCCTCGCATCCTATGACTGGACAGCAGAGAGAAGTGATCAGCACCTCCCTCTTGGTCTGCCTCATGAGGAAATTGCAGATAGCACTGTGTTCACCCCTCAGTCTCCCCTTGTCTAAGCTGAAAAACCCTCATATCCTCAGCCACTCCTCATAAGTCACTCCAGCCAGTCCTTCCACCATCTTTCTGCCATTCTTTGCACATGTGTGTAGGAGTGACAGGAAAGAGCATCTCTGTCAGAAATTTTCAGTGCCAATTTTTTCAAAGTGAAAGGAAAAGAAATTCCTAAAGTAAGCCAGTGTTTTTAATGTATTTTTTTAATATGTGCAGGTAGAAAAGGTATACAGGGATAACATAAACTTTCATGATCCAATAGTCGCTATAGGCACTTCTAATTTATTATTGGAAAGTGAGAGAAACTGAGCCTTTTGGTAACTGCTACTTAATGCCACCAGTGCACACTGGAGGCCAACCAACCTAAAGAAACAGCTTTGTGGAGAAGGACCTTGAGATTCTGGTGGACAAGCTGACCATGAGCCAGCAAAGCACTCTCATGGAAAGGAAAGCAACAGCATGATGGGCTGTGTTAGGCAGTGTGGGCAGCAGGTCAAGACTGGGGGCCTTCCTGTCTGCTCAGCACTGATGATACGACATCTGGAGTGCTGTACATTCAGACTTTAGTCTGAAGACTATCAGAAATGTCCTTGATAAATTAATGGTAAATAAATCCTTGTAGGGAAGGAGGATGAAGACAGTCTATGCACTATCATCATTACCCTCCTTATATTATAGAGTGTCTAAATAACCTCATCACCAAAGTTGTGTAAACAGTGGGAACACCTGCTTCAGGCAATTTATAAAATGATATAAGGAATAATTACCATAGGATACAAGTTCATTACTCTTACCTAACACATATTTCTCATCACATTTAGGGAAAAAACCAAAAAACTAACCAAACTGCTCCTTGTGAAGCTCAGACTAGACTCTAACTTTATGCCCTTCATTTCTATGGTTAAGGATTAAAAATTAATTCAAAGAGTATTTTCTTTCCATAACAGCTCACAGAAATGAGCAGTAATATATATTTAAAAGTATGTTTAAATGTATATTTAACCTTTCATATTAGTAAAGTCTCATAAAAAAGAGTCTTATTTTAAGAAGCATTATGTTTTTATGTATTTAATTCTGGGTTTGTTTTCTGTTGTTTTGTTATAGTACTTTGTATAGCTAAAAAGGATTGAATATTCCTTCTAATTCTTCATGCTTAGGAATTCTTTATTAAGACCATTTATTTTCTTTTGTCCTGCTTGTTATTCTTTGAACTTATGTCTCCTCAGGCTCTCGATATTTTCTATTGACTCTTCTCACTTTAATTTAATTACTTTTTCTTTTTCTGAGACTTTGCAGAAATGGAAAGTGTACAGGCTGTACTGAATTGTATTTCTTGCTTGACCTTTAAATATTAAAAGATGAGCAAAAAGTATCTTGAAAAAGATTCAAACTTTGGATCTGTGATTTTCTTTGAATCCCATTAAAATGTGCATTCTTTTTGAAGTAGGGCTGCATGCAGCAGCTATGAATAAAATCAATAGCAAACAGCAGATTTAGTCATAATATAACACGAAAAATGGGAATACTTGTAGTGGTATATGAGCTCTGAAAGTGAAACAAAATGAGGTGGGGGAGGGGCAGGGTGTTGCTTAAAAAAACCACTTAGAATTAATCCATGAATCCTGTAATGAGTGTTTCTTCACAAAAGATCTCTACTTCAGCCAAAATTTGATTGTCATAGAGTCAATGAAGAAAATAGTTTCGTTTTGGTATCTCTTTGCAATGACATGTGGTTAAGACTCATAGACATGACATTTGTAACTCCTGTAAAATTTTGTAATGAAAGAATAAAACCAGAGAAATCCCCATTTAGAAGGAAAATTTTCTTTTTTCATGATCATTCAGTGAATAGCAGTCCAATTATACTCTCACGCAAGTAAAATAATTTAATTAAATCTCTCCTAATTACTTCATTAGGTGGTTTGGGGAGGCCATTATTCATACAGGAAGACACTTTAAACATGAAGAAAAAATTATGCATGATTTTTAGTAAAACATAAAGTTTGGCAAGTTTAGGGATTAAAAAATGGTAATAACAGATCATTTTCTGATTGGATAGGCAACTAACTACCAAAAAAAATTACGGTTATTCTTCTTTGATTTGAAACACTGTGTAACTCTGACCATGAACTGATGCTTTATCACCTCTGAAAATACTCTCAAAGGAACAAAGAAGGAAGCCTGTGTAAGCCAAGGGGAAATGAGTGGAGGTGTGCTACCCCACCTAGACACTCACAACTCTGTGGGGTTGGATGGAATCCACCCAAGAGTACTGAGGGAGCTGGCAGAAGAGGTGTAGGGGGAAGGTGTTTTAAGATTTGGTTTTATTTCTCTTTATGCTATACTGATTTGATTGGTAAGAAATGTCATTTCCCCGAGACGAGTCTCTCGGCCTTGACAGCAATTGGTGTGATTTCTCCCTGTCCCTAACTCAAGCCACAAGCCTTTTTTTCTGTTTTCTCTCCCCTTGCCCAGTTGAGGGCACTTACAGAGACACTGGTGGGCATGAGACCAAGGTCAACCCACCACAACCTCCAATGGACAGGTCATTCCTGCCAGCCCCAGGCAGATATTTCAGCTACAAAGGGACATGTAAAACACTTGTTATGCTTGGGTTTGGTAAAAAAATCACTCTCCAGATTATTCCAGTACTGACATTTGT
This sequence comes from Oriolus oriolus, assembly GCA_013400235.1. Taxonomy (NCBI): domain Eukaryota; kingdom Metazoa; phylum Chordata; class Aves; order Passeriformes; family Corvidae; genus Oriolus; species Oriolus oriolus. The sequence goes on from VXBT01009159.1 coordinate 200,011, forward strand.
CTGTGGCTGAATTTGAACTCTGAGCAGAAGATTATTATTGGGAAAAGAAGAAAGCATATTAACAATTGACATACACATTGTCATTGTTCACAGAGATTCATATTTAAAGGATATTGACATATCCCCTACTCAGAGCAAGGTCTGTGTCATAATTAAGGGAGGAAGAACCATAGGAGCTCAGCTATTTACACTCTTGAAAAATCTTACTTAGCTGACACCTAACTCTCAACTTTTAAAACATATTTGTAAAATATTCCAAGGACCAAATGTCCCACTCAGCTAATATCTGCTTTTGAAAAATGAACTTCTTTCTATTTAATGTCATGAAGTCTATTCTTTTTAAAGTTGTGGACATCCTGTGAGACTGTGTCTGTGCTCATATAACTCAGTGTCTGGTTAGAACTTCTAGGCAATTAGTTATAGAAGGCTGCTTAGAGGACTGCAGGTGTTTACTAACAAATCATAGTCACCAGTCATGGTGGGTTACCTCTTATATTGCAGATATTGAAGAAGAATATATGGTTCATAGATTGTCAGTTAATTATATGTCAATAAGTCATCAATAGACTGCTTTACTCCTGATTTGGTTTAAACTACACAAAGTAAGCATTGTTTTCGCTGCAACAGTATCTAACTCATAGAGTACGTCTACTCAAAATGCTATGGTAATTTTTTTACTCTCTCTGTTAAGATCTTGAGTCTGCAAGCTCCACCATTCGGGAAAGTACCTAAGTGTCAATTGCATCAGTACTAAAAATGTAACATCTGTGTACTTTTAAACTTTGAACTTGAACTAACTGGGAACTAGAGGAACTGCTGTCTACAAAGTCTATTTCCATGTGAGACCTTGGGTCTCAGTGAAGTTGATGTGTGCAACTTTACTACCTGTTTGGCCTATGTTGGTATGCATTTGCTGTGCAGCTATCAAGACTGCTTACTCTTTTATTATTCATCAAAACACAAGGAAATAAAGGAACCCCACAAAATCTGTTACAGACTTTTCATGGCTTCGTTTTTCTGTGAGTCATTTTGTTTTCCTGGAAAAAAAAAACTTGTATGGAATCAGTTGACACTCCTTGGGTGTTGATTTTTTTTTGCTTTTCTTCTACCTCCCCTTTCTTTTTTCTTTTTTTTCACCCTTCTTTTTCTTCTTTTTTTTTGAGTGTCCTATACAGCAGTATAATTCATTTAAGCATTTATGAATTTGTCACTCAGAAATAGTGGATAAAAACCGGACTGAAAATTAAAAGTATTTATTGGAGATCATCTATTCGGATTACAATTTCTCGCATAGTTTCTTAAGTTTAACTTATTTTTACCTAATTTTTTAATGTCTAATTTTATGAAATACATGACTGTGTTGCTGTAAGACGTAAGCCAACTTTCAAAAAACCATGCTGTATAACAAGGCAAATTTTGAATCCAAACAGGTTACTCAATTTTCTGAGTGTCCATTGTTTGTTCTAACTTGCCTCTTAATTTTCTTCTTTGAAGAAAAAGAATGATTTTATATTTGACATGCCTTAAAAATTATATCTTACATTTTCTAAATTATTTGACCTCTAAATTAATGTAATAAAATTAATATGTATAATATATCACACTAGAAAATAACACCAAATTTGTACTAATAAAGTTACCAAATCCAGCATTATGCCAAGGTTAAGGTTCTTTATTGTAGTCCTAACACACAGAACTTCAAAACCTTTGTGAAGTCTAATGTAATCACTTCATGTAAATAACATGTATCATATGCTTGTTAAAAAATTACATTTTTGTCATTCAGCATAATGCTTTTGATGATGTTAAAGTCTTAATTTCATGTTTTAAAAATTACTTATATCTTACAAAGAATAAACAACATTAAAGAGCCATAAATACTATCAGTCCATATCAAAAAGCCAAATCAGCAAAAGATCCTAAGCAAACGGGCAAATGTTAGGTGTGTTTTTGGATAAGAGGCAGACTTTTCATTCTTAAGTTATTTTGAATTCAATCCAAGTTTTGCATATGCTTCTCTTGTTTAAACAAGGTTTTATCCCTCCACATGCCTTACATTTTCCCTATCTTCTCTCAACTTGTGCTGCTATTTGTAATACACTTTCCTAACAAGAACAAAATGGGATATGAAGAATTCTGTTCTCACACAGACTTTTTTTGTTTGTGTGTCACTTAGCACCCTGTGCCACTAAGCAGGCTCCTGTCTCAGAAATTACCTGTTAGATTTGAGACTATATGTTAGAACAAGTTCTTTTGCTGTTATGGTTTGATAGCTTTAAGAAGACATTTTACTTTAAGCTTTTTTTTTTGATAGCTTTAAGAAGAAACTTTACCTACTGGCCTGCTTTACTTGCAGTTCCTGACATGTCTTGGTATTGATTAGAGGTGTGTAGGGCAGTCGAGGCCAAAGTAATGATAACTATGTCTACTGATTCACTGAGGTAAGCTACATATAACCAGCAGGGAGCAAGACTATTTACAGCTGGGTAACCATATCAGCAATGAGGTATGGTTTCAGCCTATAAGGCTGAAATTGCTTACATACTGGTATCAGAAGCACCAAATTTAGGTGTACAGACTCTTATGCCTTGATACTACTAATGTTTCCGTTTTTCTAACTCTTCTTTTTGTCCTAAGGTTGCGTATGTGTCTGTAAGAATGCATATGGCATGCATGTTGGATATGTAGATATCTGTTATGTCACAGAGCTTATGCTATAATCCAGGCAACTCAATGAACCCCTGTGAGATGTTGTCTTTTCCTGTACAAATTCCCTTTCATTCATTCCATTCCTCTAAGTGTGAGCAAACACCTTTCATGACACTGTTCTGTACTGGCCCCATCCTGACGGTTCTTTTATGTATTCTTATAGACCGTAACTTCAGATGCACAAGGAGTCAGAACACAGTTCATTTTACCAGTGGCTGAACATTGTCTCTTTGTTCCCTCCTTCTCTGCTGAAAAAAAAAAAATTAAAAATATATATATATACATTGCAGCATATAGTATTCTGTTTTGTAAATTTCATCTGATACTTAACTTCAGTTATGACTTTTCCCTAACAATGAAAGTGTGATAGACCCTTTTCATATTTGTCAGTGATCACTAAACTCAACAGTAACTTAAACTTTGGAAGTGCTTTATATAGCTTTCATCATATTCACTTTTGAAAACTTATAGGTTCATATTAATATGTTCACTATATTGTTTTCAAAACCCGATATTTAAAATTGTTCCACCTATGTTTTTATTTATGAAATGCAATATACTTCAGAAATGAAAAGAGCAGTGTGGAAATATTTCTGTGAAAATGTAGATCATCACGGTTACAATGTGCTTTTGAGTGGGCACACTGTAGCATGAAAGCGTTCAGCTGATCTGCTTGAATATGTTTTTAACATCCCACTCTTTAGGAACATTTTGACAAGCCTTTCCAGCTAACACTTTATTCTCATTACCATAGCAAGGAAGTCTGCTACTCGGAATGGTCACAGCTCAAAACAAGCACAGGAGATCTGGAACAGAGTACTCAGAATGGATACTTGAATCAGGCCCTATATGCATCTTCTACACTGTGCTGTGCCATTTGATGATCTTTTAGTCTCCAAGTTATACAATATCCTATGAAGCTCTCCACACAATTAAAAAAAAATTATTTTGCAGTTTGGAATATTATCTATGACCTCATCTGATCATTGCATCACAGATCAATTTTGTGACTCAAAATCCCTGTCAGTTTATCTCTGTTTGTTGAGGATAAAGATGATTATTCATCAGTTTAAATTATGCCTATACCTTTCTTCACTTTAATTCACTCTAATTTCTTTTAGTATATGGTATTTTCTTCTGAGAATGTATTTTCTTCAGTTCGCTTTCAATTTGTATGTTGCCTTTGATTTCACATGTTAGAATACTAAATGTCTCTGACATAGCTTTACAGAACTGAAAATCAGCTCATTGTAAACTAAATACTCCCTTTCAACATATGCACATACACCCTCACTGTGAGGTTAATGTATTTAAAATAGTCAGGGTGTTTGCATGCTCCAAACATACATTTAAATAAGATGGACACACAGTTCAGGTATTTTCAAATCAAAGAATACTTTTAAATTTATTAGGGATGAGTGTAACTAGTTGGGAGAGAATATGAATATATGGGGATTGCCTTCAAGCTGTCTTCTTTCAGCTGATGTTCTCAAGTGAATTTGCTAATAAAATAATTGTGTCAATATCTACAACTCTCAGGTTATCTTTTAGATCAAATACCTTTATTCCTTATATGAAAAAGTTATCCAAGAGCATTAGTGTAGCATGAAATGCACTTTGAATTGTGTAGATTAAAAGGAGGATCACCTTCTTATTTATAGGAATTTGTTGACATCTTATTTTAGACTCAATTTGGATAATTCTATAAAAATATAATACAAAGATAAAATTTAAACTGGCAGTCAATAGGGTGGTTATAAAATAAAATTCTAACTGACTGAATTGAAGAATTCAAATTTACTGTCAAACTTGGTTTCAGGCAAAAATTGTAGAAATAGTATATGAACTCATTATTTTAAATTATTCATATGAAACTGAATATGAAAGCAAGTAAATGTCTTCAGATGAGAAATCACAGTGCTTTGCACTTTTTTACAAGTGAAATCAATTCTGATTGAACAATTACCATGCAGTTTTATGAATTTAAAATGAGCTAATTTCACATAATACATTTTCAACAAAATATAGCCAAAGACCTAAAAATCTATCTTGAAGTGGAACAGTGTTGCTCATATCTTGATGATTGCTTATACAAGCTCAGTGGATTCAACTAGCTTTGTATCTGAAAGAATCATGTTTATGAATTCATGTTAGCATTTGCTATACCCAGTTCCCAAAGGAGTAATTAATACCTCAACTTAGATCATCTTTGGCAGATGAAATACTGTTTTTCACATGGCATCTTAAGCTATTACTTTGCACAGGTGTTGGAGGAGCAAAAGGTTCATCAGTTTCAATGTCTGGCACATGTGACTGATGCCCAGGGGACTTAAAAGACAACACTGAAGAAGCTTGCGCTCACTCACTGGTTACACACTTCCATACTCTTAATGGTCTCATTAGGCAGACTACACAAAATGTGTGACTTATTGATTGTGGCCTCTCCTACATGCAATTGCCTACATAGATTTGTTACTCTTTGGAACATCAAATAATTTTTAAACCGTGGAGTCGTTACGGTTGTTGTATCATTGCATTGTCACCAGAGAAACCGCTCTAGTTTAAGATCTGCCTTGGTATTTTTAATTACGCATTCTGAATTATATCACAAATGCGCTATCTAGCATCTACTTTAAACATTCTTATTCAAAAGAATGGAACAATTTGCTTATCTTCTAAGTTTAGGAGTTGAGAGTGCATTTCCAAAAAAATCTTCGTAAAAAATATCTTTTATTCTGTCACAGAAGTTTTGACTGACAACAAGTTAAATGTTCCCTGATGTCTTAGTATTCCTTGGTAATTTGAAAAAAAGTTATATTCAAAATTCTTGAGACTTTTTTGAATGTTTTGGAAACATCCAGAGTAAAATTCAAAGATAATATGTACATCTACGGTCATTTGTTTATTAATTCAACATGTCCATCTATTCAGGTAAGTACATTTTTATTATTTTTGTGTTTTTAATTAATGCTGTTACCAAACACAATCAGATTAATTTTTAGAATTTTAAAAATCTTCTTTAAACAAAGAGAAAATGTGAAAATTTTCTGCCTCAAACAAAAGGTTTGAGAAAAATGTTAAGAAATGTATGACTGAAATTTTAAGCGGTTTTTTATCTGAAATTTTTAAATAGCTTTACCTGCAGCTGCCACTGTGTATTCCAGATAAATAATCATTTATATAAATAAACATGTGGATAAACTCAGAGTATGTTTGCCAAAAGAAAAGAAAGAAAAAGAAAACTTATTGAATTTCAAGAACATTTCAGGTGCGTATAAAACAGAACCATTTTTTTTCTTTTTTTTTGGTGTCATTTAAATACTTGGTACAAATGTGTCAAACACTTTTATAGAGTGGGAAGATCATAATTTAAGCTGTCAAAGGGTGAAATTATTTTGAGAGGTTTCATCAGCAGGGGGTTGGAAACAGTTTAATGTAAGAGTGCCTGCAATTAATAGAGTTATATCTAGCCAGAGGGTTGATTTATTGTGCTCCTGTTGTCTTTCTTTCTCTTTCCCCCCCAGCTCCACTCCCTCCTTTTGGAAAATTCCTTTAATGAATCCTGTGTGTCCTCAATAACATAAATCGGCATGAAGAGTTTACAGCACTCTTAGGTATTCCTTCCTATTTTCTTTCCAGGTATTGCTAAATTAAGGCTTTCAGATCAAATAGGTTTAATTTAATCTCAAGAGTGTGTATTTGGCAGTAAATGAGGACCATTTCCAGTGTATTTCTGATGACTTAAATTATTTTAAAATTGGTTTTCCATATGAAAATTGAGAGTTTGTCTCTCAAACAAACCCATTTTTTCCTATAAGAGGTGGTGTTCAATTTTGTATAGACAAGATTTATTTGCGCTGCACAGGTAATAGGTTTTTTATCGAATTAATCAAACCCAGAGAGACAAAGAAAGAGTCTCAATGGAGCTTTCATTAAGAGATTGTGCCAGTTAAAATTCTTGTGTGAGGCTTTTTTTTTTTAAAAATTAGGTTCCCCAAATCTCTCCAGCATATTAGCGTCCTTCCTATTACTTATTAAGTACAGCTTCATTAGGATAATGAAGTCAGGTGAGTGGCTCTGGAAGAATAAGTATCTGAAAATTTAGATTTCTGAAAGACATGCCATTGGTCATTCCACACTATATTTGAGACTGCTAGAAAAAGTTGCTTTAACATGGCACCGTTGATTTAGTTTCCTAGCATTGAAAACAGGAGTACTGACAGCAAATGTGTGAGTACTGCTGAATTTCCTGCACACTTCACCACTCTCATCTCATTTCTAAAGCACGTACAAGAATTTTCCTCCTGAGAAGACACTTTCAGTTTTCAATCAGCACTAACATAGAGATGTAGAATTGACAGCTTTCAGCCACAACATGAGGAATGGATCTATCATACACACCATGCCTACTGGACCTATTGTTTTTCCCTTTTTGTCCTTTGTTTGAGTACAGCAATTCATCCTGCACATAGAGAGTAATCCTGAAGTAGGAACTAGACACTAAACTCAATATTTCAGCATCTTCTAGTTTTCTGCTAAGGTCTTAATTAAGGAACTCACCCAGTCTTCCTGCTGTTAGAAGAAACCTTAGCATGCTTATATTACTTCTTGTCTTATGCCTTTTGTAATTCATAATAAGTAACAGTATTAAAAATTACAGCCAATGCTTTTATTTGTCACTTGTTTATATTAATCATGATTATTATTTAGGTCTGTGAGAGATCTTGGGAAGAATGGACTGTGGAACTAGGGGAGATACATTAAGATCAGAAACAAAAATAATGATTTGAAAAATAGAGCCTAAATTTTTTATGGCTTCACCTTGCTGTAAGTGTACTTTATATTTTTCTGTGATGCATAAAACAGGTCCTTTTTTTGAGAGACAGTTTAGTTAGCTGATCCCTATGCTCACTTGCATAAATAAAACCAGAACTTCAGAAACCCAGAGTGTGATAATCTTGAGCTCATTGTTCCATAGGCCTCAACCACCAGCAGCTGGGTTGAACAGCTAGAAATGAGAGACTGCCAGTGAGATAATTTAACAACAACAATAATAATAATAATAACAGCAACAGCTAATAATACCCTAGGAAATTATATGAAATCCATACCTCCTAAAAAGATCTACCAAAATTATGTATTTCAAAATGTTTATCTTCAGATGAAGACAATTCACAAACAAATGAGAAGGAAGAAAAGAATAAAAAGACAGAAGTTAGTCAAATGAAATGCACAGAAGGCCTTTACAAAGGAAAATAAATTGTCCAATGTTGAAACAAATATCTAAAACAGGTATAGTCATCATACAATTTTAGGAATGCATTCATTTAATCAGGCAGAGGATGTTAGTATGTCTTTGTAGTAATACAACTTTTTCTTTTCCAAATACAAAAAAAAAAGGGAATGTGTCTGATTATTATCAAAAAAGTAATTTCCAAAACCTTGGTGGAAAGTGAGATGGTGTTGTTTCTCAAGCCTTTAGTGAGGACTTTTTAAACACTTTACTAGAAAGGCCAGGTAATTTCACACTGCAAGGCCTTTTTGCTTATGCTTCTTTACTGCTCTGCCAGACAGCAACAAGGAACAAAATATTTTTCAATGCAAGTGAGGATCAGACAAATGAAAATACATTTATATCCACAATATCTGAATGAAATATGACAAGTGATGTCATCCTATATTTTGTTTGGTTGGTTCTTCTTGGGTTTGGATAGCATTTTGTAGTGATAGAAAAAACAAGTCTATCTTTTTGTTTCTTTTTATTCAGTGCCAGTGAGTGGTGTAGATGGAGAAAATCCCAAGCAGACTGAAAGCACTGCTAAAAATATCTTACAAGGCCAATTGGTTAAATATAATTATAACCATAAACTAATTTTCTTCTGTATACTATATTCTATGTACTACATACTGTGTTCTGTTTTATGATGTCTCTATGTACCCCAGATCCTCAGATAAGTTTGGTTCTCAAGTGGTTTGTTATCAGCACTGATAGTGTTTTGAGGTTTCTGTTTTTCCCCTCCCCAACCCCTAGTCTATAGGGAAGTTTCTCTAGAGAAGATTTAATTTCCTATTTTGTGTGAAAAAAACCCACAATTTTGAAAGTTTCAGTATTCAAAAATAGATAATGAATTTGAAGGTGTTTTGTTTTTTTTACTGCAGTACTCTCCAAAAAATTACAATCTTCTTACAGTTTCTATCAAAAAGCTCAGTCTCAGTATCTCATACTCTGAATGTGAATGTAAACGCTTGTTTATAAGGATTATAAATTAAAAATTCTTCCCATTAATACTGTACTCATTAGTATTGTAGCAGTGATTAGTAAACCCCAATCCTCTTATGATACTGTTAGAAAAAGCATATGATAATATTTACAAAAACAATTATTAGATCCATAAATCAAGATTTTTAATGATTTCAAATATGAATAATTCTTCTTGAAGTATTGTGTTTAAAATCCTGTGTCTTTTAGTAGAGAAGGTTTTTGGCTTAGTATTTACAAAATGACACCAATAGCGATAATAAATTATATCTAGTCACACAGTTGCTAATGATATTTTTAGACACCCATTGTTTAAATTAAAAAGATTTAAGAATAACCTTTTATAATACTTTCATAAACACAAAGAATATGTTATTTGTAAAAAAAATATTTTCAGTTTTAAAAAACTGTGCTAACTTAAAATGTTATGTTTTTAGTAGCCTTTTGATTAAGAATGGTACTTGAGTGATTGCTACATTGCAGTCCATTGTATGAGAAATGGCGCTTCAGTCTTTGAAAGATGTATAGAACTCACCATAATTATATTCTAGATTTTTAGTTTTTCATTTATTGCATCCCCAAATATATTGAAACTTGAATAATAATTTTTCAATTTATCTATTAAAATACTTTTTTATTTTGGTAGCTCTAGCCCATATTGGCAATATGAATACTTTTAAAGTAGGAAAAATAATTGGTTTGAAAGCAAAAGTAATATTTTCCATAGGCATAATCTTTTGATAGAAAAACTTGTATTTCTATACATTTCTGAAGAAAACTTGTAAACTATTGTTTTCTTCAAAAATTTGTGGATGGCATAAGCAAACTTGGCTTATTTAGAAGTTCTTACTGAAAATTAAATCTTTGCCCAATTGGCTCTTTCTGGGTTATATAATACCATCACAATACTGTAAACTGTTAATTGAATGCTGCCTGTGTCAGATGCCAATTTTTGTTTAAGCTTCACTGCCTCATAACAGCATCCAACAGCAAGGGGAGCTCTAAGACAAGTTGGAGTAAACTGAGAAACTTTTGAGAGAAGATTATAAATACTGTCAGGAAAAGATAGAGTTTGGAGAAAGGATTTGGAATGGGGGAGGGACACAGCTGTTATTCACCATAAGTGAGGCAGCCAGAGGTGTTTACTAAGTACATGAAAAAGATTTAAAAAGTGTAGGAGATTATAAGAAGCAGCCAAGTGACTAAATAGAAATGATCCAAGCACACTGAAAAAATCCAACTCGCATCTCAAGCGAGATGTGCCAAATAGCTAAGAAAACCACCTAGATATGATATAGTAGGTAGAGAGTGGTTGAAAGAAAAAGTAAATCAGATGTAGATTGATCTATCCAGGATATGATAGCACCTATGAATTACAAATATAATTTACCTTCGAGTAAGCCTGAGAAAAAGGCTGTATGGAGGTTATACTTTCACTGAAAGGCATGAGGATTGTACTGACTAATTTTGTCTACACAGAAACAGTCTTTCATAAACATGCCACACTAGTCCATTTTTCCAGCATTCTTTTTATTAAGTTCAAGATGATAACTTCTGACCCAAATCAGAAAAAAGTCTGTGATCCAGCAAGCACTAGATTCGTAAAAGCCTATTAATTTCCATTGACATTAAGGTTCTAATTGAAAGATTTTAAGGATCCATCCTGTTACTTAAATTTGTGTCTAGCATATAGATAAATGAATAGTAGAGCACTGTGAAATATTGATTATACAAAATTATTTGACCTGTGCCGATTTTGAATTTATTTTGCTCATCCAGTGTATTTTGCCCATCCAGATTTATTTCCAGCCACTGTAACCCATACTGTAGGATGTAGCAAGGATGTTTTTCCTGATCAAAGACTGCTTTTTTCACAAAGGCCATGTACTTTTATATATAAGAAATATATAAGTAGAGCCATTTATTGTATGACTGTAATGGTACACAAGATTTTTTATTCCAATGTATTATATATACTGTGTATGCAAGAGGCAATTTTTGTTAAGCCAGGCAAGACAAGGGACAGCAAAACCAGAAGCAGAAAGGAATATGTAGCTCTATCCTGTCCCAGTACTTGGATCATCAGTTAATCCTGAAGATGTACATTTACACTGTAGACTGCTTTATTGCTAGCCTCTTTCATCAGAAGATGAAACTTCTGTATTTGATGCAACCTAAACATCCTGAACTGAAAATCTGAGAGATGTTTTCATAAAGAATGGCAAAATTAACCAAAGATTGAGAAACCGGTTAGTATACAGAACACAAGTTGTTGACTGTGGTATTCTGAAAAGGTTTAAAACATCTTGACTCAGACCTTTTCTATAACTTCTGCACTCAGCACAGCTTAAAAGGATGTCTTTATTCTCATTCGGACTTCATAGCCCAAGCTAAACAGATCAAGCTCTTTACATTTGCTTTATGCTAGATTAATCAAAATAAACTTTTTTCTTCTTGAAACACAATATGTTATTAATGTTATCAAATTCATTTGAAATCACGAGGTATGGATCACATGTCTGTGATCTTAAATAAAAGTGTCCATTGGATAAAAAGAAGCCATCTGATAGAAATCAGACTAAAGTAATGTGAGTTATTAAAAACTTTTCCTGTGTATTTGGTAGTGCTCTATATAGCGGTCTATCAGATCATTAATTACTTCAGTGAATTTTTTTTAGCCCAAATGTATATTATTGGAATACTTACCAACCTTGCCCATGAGCTAAAAAATATTATGAAAGATGATATGATCTTAGTTGAGCATGTTACTATGTTAATGACCAAACTTGTCATTCTTATAATATTTGTGCTTCTAGTTACATTAAAGGAATTTTTTTTGTCTAAGAAAGGGATTCTTTTTGTTTGGTATCTGAAAATTACATAGATTTTCTTTTCTTTTTTTTTCTTAGCTATAAATACTCAAGCTTGGAAGAGTGAGAAAGCAAATTTGGTTACAAAGTAGAGTGACTAGTAATGAACAGCAAGAATACCAATCAAAATTAATTTGAATCATGTTCAAGGCAAACATTTATTTAGGAAGCCCAACATCCTCTGGAAAATATTGTGTTCAATGCTATTTAAAGAAAAAGGACTGTGCTGTCACAAGTCAGGAATGACTTCACAGCAAAGACAAGAATTCATTTTAAACCGTCGGAATTATTAAATAGAAATGACTAGTACTAACCTTACAGTAGTGTGAGTGGTAAGCAAGATAAAAAGATTCAATGTGCTGGTTCTTTTTCCCCACAATGAAGCATGTATAGAGAAATGTATATTTAAATTTATATAGGAAAATATGCCACTTTCCTACCGTTAAAATGGTATAGAACATTTTGGGCTAATAATTCTAGCTACTAGAAGTTTCTTAGGTACTGGTAGTTTCTGATAGATACTCTGGATTGTGACATAAGGAAAATTCTTAGGGAGAGCTTATCTGAAATTTTATTACATGCTTAGAATGTGTGTACTGAAAAAGTTAATTAGACCCATGCCAATTTTCACCACATGGGGATGTGTCTGTGAATCCCGGTTCAGAATGATCAAATATATGTGTTATGTAGCCATCAGTTCAATAGTAGTCCTAGCTAGGGGATGATGTCCTAGTCACAATGTACTGGCTGGATACAATAAAATAACCCGTGAGATGTCTTTAGGAAAATGCACTATATTGTTAGTGTTCTGAGGTGTTAATTGATAAAGATCTTATCATCTACTCTGCAGGTCTGACTATCCACAGAGTTAAGTCTGGCCTTCATGAAGCTGTGGTGATTGTATCAAACATATTCTCTCAAACTAAGGTTGCTTGTTTTGATTGTGTTCTTTGATTTTTTTTGTTGGTTTGGGTTTTTTTTGTGGGAGTCCGTGTTTTTGTTATCTTGTTTAGTTATCCTTTTGTTACCTCTCTTGAGAATACAGAAAACATAAAAATTCATGAACATTTCGAGGTGATATTTCAATTCAACTAGATTTTGGAATAGATAAGAATTTACTTTATCTTTTCCTTGTTTCCTAATGATAAGAAATATTCTTATAAACAGGAGAGGTAGCAAGTGTAATTCACCAACTTAATAAGGAACTCTCAGAGCTCTGGTCTGTTTATTTAAACACATTTCCAAAAATCAAAAGACTGAACACTGTTGTTTTACTAAATGCCAGCAATCTGATGATTTCATAAATATTTTTAAAATTTATTTTTGATTTCCATTTATGTCATTCGGCATGGAATTCTCTTTCAGAAGAAATGCACAGAAAAGGGACTGAAATTTTGACAATTTTTTAATATAACAAACTGAGAAAATCTAAAATAATCTTTCAGTCATAGTTTGGTACCTAATCTGCCACTTAAACATAAATATAGATACATTGACAATAACACTGTGACCTGTCCTTCACTGAGGCAATTAAAGGCTATCAAAATGTTGATAAATATTTTAGTTATGAAAAAGAAACTGAATGTGACAATGTGTGAATTCAATCAAAAATAAGGAAGTTAAAGAGGAATATAACTGCCTATGAGCTGGGTTACCAGGTTGAAACATGTCTGGTTTTGAAATTCACTGTAAAGGTGAGGGAAAAAAATTAATAGGCTCATTCAATTCTCATTTGAGCATTTTAAGTTTTATTCAAGCCTTTTCATTTCCACAGTGTGTTAGTGTGCTAATTTACTGGAAAATGAAAAGGTCCAGATATTTTTTTCTCACAACCTGATTCTGTTATTCACAACCAAGAGAGAATAATTGTTTATAAATTTCTATGTACTTTTATACATACATTTTACAGGACCATGTAGTGATAGGACAAGGGTTAACGGCTTTAAACAGAAAGAGAGTAAATTTAGATGTGATATTAGGAAGAAATTCTTTATTGTGAGGGTGGTGAGACACTAGAACAGATTGCTCAGAGATGCAGTGGATGCCCCATCAAGTGTTCAAAGGTTGAATGGGGCTCTGAGCAACCTGGTCCAGTGAAAAACATCCCTGCCCATGACAAGAGGCTTTGAACTACAGGGTCGTTAAAGTCACTTCCAATCCAAATCATTCTATGATGATTCAATATCATAAACTATTTGGAAAATTAAAATATTTAAAAAGATAAGGCATGAAAAAATTGTTTGACAGATCTGCTTTTAATAAATTCCATCATTCCTACTCTCAATTTCTGCAGTGTAGAATTTTTTCTTTGCCTTAGAGCCTTTAACTGACATAAAATCCCATTAAATATGAAAGAACTACTTTAAAAAGGTGTATATATATATTGAGGTTATTTCCTCATATATTTGTGTAAGTAGGAGGGGGTTGGGTTTTTTTGTTTTCTTTTATTTAAAGCCAGATGCATTTTATTTTCAAAACGGGATTCATTTAAGACCTGATGAAAAATATATTTTTTGTATTTTTTGCCCACATAAGCGAGTAAGCAATCTCCTGTTTCAGTAACTATAAAGCAAGAGAAACTACTGCAATCTAGATAGCAATAACTGAATCCTAACTTTTCTTCACTGATCTTGGAAAACACTACGTTGGGACTCTCTTCTTTCTTGTGAGAGGTTTTGCTATAGGAATCCTGTTCCTCCTGAATCTTCTTCCACCTCCTCCTACAATATACCTTTCCAGTTAGCTCAAGTGATTGAGTTCAGCCTCTTGTCCTCCAATAAATTTCTTGCTTGCTAATGTATGCCAAGAGAGACTTCTCCGGACAAACCAGTTCTCATGGCTGCCAGTTTAGACTCACTGACTTTTGAGTCTGCTGACTTTGAGCACTCCTTGGAGACTAAACCAGCAGGCTCATTTAACATTCCTGTTAAATGTAACCTATCATGAATGGTCCATAGTACCAGTCATAACTACAGGGAAACTGAAGACTAATTTTTATTTAGTCATAGGTACAGTTAAGGAAATGGTTACTAGATTTGAAAATAGAAATAAATGCAAACAGTATGGTCTATGTAGGCAAGTAGCTGATAGAAAGTATTATTTGTGGTGTTAGAACCAGGATGTGCATGTATGTCACATATCTAGGCAGAGTCTTCCCTCAGAAGAGTAATTTCTTAGAGCAGTATTCCAAGAACACAGTTTTGTTCTGTGATGAAGCT
The DNA here is from genome assembly GCA_013400235.1 of Oriolus oriolus. NCBI lineage: Eukaryota > Metazoa > Chordata > Aves > Passeriformes > Corvidae > Oriolus > Oriolus oriolus. The sequence goes on from VXBT01009159.1 coordinate 215,067, forward strand.
GTTGTCAGTCTCTGAAAACATTCCCAGCCTGGCAGGGAGATTTGCCTCCTTTTGGCCACTGTCTGCACAACTACTAGCAAAGCCACACCATAATATTCTGTATTACGTAAATACTACCTCTTCCCACTCTCAATGCAGAGTTATTTTTAAACTGAATCAGTGAATTAATCTCACTGGTAGAGCAGACTTCCAAAAAGACAGAGGGCAGTGAAGTTAGAGTTTCACTGTTTACTGGGAATGAAAAGTCTGAGAACTTTTAAAGAAGGCAACTCATTAAAGACCTGTTGATAAATAAACATTCAAAAATTTCTCATCTATATAATTTTTATTCCCTGGAAGGCTACTGAATGCAAGTGTACTTCTGTACCTTTCCCTTTGCTTTCCTCTGCACAGCTGGAATGCAGTGTCTAGTTTTGGGCTCCCTAATACAAGAAAGATAGGTATATACTGGAGCAAGTCCAGGACAGGACCACAAATATGATTAAGGATCTGGAGCATCTTTCATAAAGGGAAAGGCTGGAAAAGGTGAAACTGTTCAGCTAAAAAAGAGTGGTCTCAGGGAGAATTCTATCAATGTGTTCAACTCATTGAAGTAAGAGATTTTTCTCTGCAGCAATAGGAAAATTTAACCATTGTTTTATGCAAGAGGAGAAGTAAAGCTAAGCACTTTTCTTAATGTGTTTCCTAATGCAGTAGTAAATGAAGTATGGTGAATTTGGTTTCAGTTTCCAGTCATTTCGATTTTCGTTTTTGGATGTTACATATTTATGAAAGTTGCATCATTTTACCCCAAATTTCAACAGTTTAGTGTGTAGCAATGCTAGCTTTTTCAGTGTTATGATTGGGAATTTAAAAGAAGTTTATGCATTCGCTACCTGTATGCTGAATTCAAGTTGTCTTATGGGAGAATAGTAAATCAATGTGTTTTATCCAGTGGGATGTGTAACCAAAGAAGGACAAGCAGTTCTATTATAGTTAAGTGACTAATAGTCTTAATTACTACTATCTGTTTACTACAATAATATTGACCTCATATAGTCTGACTTTGTCCCTTACTTTTAGAAAAAGAAGAATAAAAAAGAAGAAAAAAAAGAATAATTAGAGTGAAGAAACATGTTTACTTTAATAATGGAATTCACCTCAGATACATTTGTATTAGATATTTTGCACCTGAATCTAAGCCTTGTTAGCATAAATTTCATTAAGTGCTCTTCTGCTTTTGTGCCAAAGAGAAGCAGAACACATTTCAGATTTAGCAGTAGGCTTGTACTGGCAATTCATAGTAGATAATAAAAATGATGAAAATAAGCAAGTCTAGAATCAACAACTGGGAAAAGAATATAACATTGATGAAAAAATTGAGAACAATGATGACAAGCTTTTTTATATACAAGTTCACGCTTCCACATCACAAAAGATCAAGAAATATTGAAGAAACAGGGTTTAACATCAGTGGAGCAAAAGCAATCAAAGGAATTACTTAGTAAGCTTATACTAGTGGTTGTTTTTGTCTGTTTGTTTGTTTTATAATAGCTGTGGTTTTTTCTCCAGTCTCCTGAAAATTAATGGCAAGTTGTTTTCTAAGATACAATTACTGACTGTGTGGACAGCTAACTGAATCTGACAGTGCTTTGTAGCACTTTCCAGTTACTTGTCAGTGTTAGAGTTCTTTGTTTGTTTTATCTTTTTCTGTGAGTGTTTACTTCCTATTTTCCTAAAGTTTGTGTCATGAATAAAATTTGGCAGGCATTTGAAGAAAATTTCTTGAATTCAAAGGCAGCAGGAGACCGGCTTTAATGAGCAAGAAGCTCCTGACTGAACTCAGATGTACAAGGAAGATACAAGAGTTGGAAGCAGGGGCACGTGACTCAGGAGAAGTCTACAGATGCTGTCCTGTCATGTAGGGATGGAGTTAAAAAAGCCAAGGCTAATCTGAAGTTAAAAATTGTGAAAAAGACAAAAAAAAAAAGGATTCTACAACACTCAAACTTGCAATTTTATTAAAATAGTTGAAAAGATGGGGGGAAAAATGACCATGACAACAATATTACTCTGAGGGCCTAATTGTATCCCTTCTTTCCTTCTCTTTTTCTAATTGTCTTAAACAAATTGCCTCTACTTTGTTCCTGAATTATTCCCCATGCTTGCCAAGCCTGCTAAGAGTCTCATAAGAACTGAGCGGGGTTTTCAAAAGACTTTTGAAAGTGAAGAAAGAATGTTGTTCTGCAAGATAAGCTCAAAGAGGATAGATTTTTTCTTGAAGGATATCATCTAGAGATGTATCAGACTGAGAAATTATTCTGTATATCACACTGTGTTGTCTATACACTGAGAAAAATAGTAATAATTTCAGATTAGTAAAATCTGATAATTTGAGAAGCACAAAATGTTATTTGTAGTTGTGATAAAATCAGTTTTTACTGAATGCTTTTACAATGAAAAGATGTAGACAAAAGCTTGAAATAAGGCAAACAAGTAGCCCAAAATTAGGAGGAATATTATGTTTTTAGTTTATAAGATGATAGGCTAATTTGTTTTAAGGGATCTAGGGTTGTCTAATCTAACCTCCTCCTCAGACTGGGTTTATCTGAAGCAGGTGCTCTGGGCTTTATCAAGGTGAGTTCTGAGCACCTCCAGAAACTGAGATCCCAAAACCTCACACAATTATTTTGAGTAGCCTGTTCTAGTGTTTGATCACCATCAGGGGGAAAAAGTTTCATCACAGAACTTCCTCTGGTGCCCACTGACCTTTTGTAATATATTCATGTCCTTGTTTACAACAGTGCTGGGAACTCCAGACAGATTCCAGTAACAGAAGAGGAATCTTGGTCTGATCTGGAGCCTTCTTATAAGTGTGCACTTGTGTAAGCAGAGAAGAGAGTGCAGAGAAAGAGGCAGAAGAGAGTGGGGTCAGTAAACAAAAAATGGTAGAATTTAGCAGGATTTAAATATATTCAGAACATATGATGTCTTATTCCTCTGGTAACCCCACAAAAATCTAACTATACGTTTCAATAACCACTTTATTCTTTCAGGAAACAAGACTGTTATTTTTTTAGAGACATCAAGAGAGAACTAGCTGTTTCTCTTTGTCCTGTCACTATTAATTATATTGCAAGAAGCTACTTCATTGCAGTAAATGCACCAAGAATGTTGCTCTGTAACTTTTGCTTAGTCATGTATGCTTCTTCCTATAAGTCAGTACATTAAAGTAGAGAATAAGATGTAGAAATATGCTTTTTTTCCAGAGATTCCACTTCAGGAGCAAGCAGTAAAACATATTTAGTGGCATTCCTCAACAGCAATTTGTTGTATAAGAAAACTGGCATTGATTTTTCTGACAAATATGCCTCTCTCTCCAGTCTTCCATAAAAATCAGTACCACTAGTAAAAGGATTGAAGATGCAAAACAGAGCATACACAAGTGTAAAATAAGGTTAGCCCTTCAGTATCTATTCCCTTTTTATTAAGTTATGAAACCATTTACTTTCTGTGACAGGTGATAGAATCTGTGCTTTTTAATGGAAAATGTGTACTGTATTAATTTGGAATCTCTACTGCTAAAACAAATTATTGCTGGTTTCATTTATTTAATATTTTCTGCATAAAAAAATTGAATTTTTCTTTGCTGGCACGTAAACTTGATAAAACTAAAATACAAAGCTTAAAGAGAAGAGTATATTTTAGCAATATTTGCATAACTTGTGTCTTTCAAGACTCAAATTTTTAATGAGAAATTTTAACAGACAGGAATTTTTTACACTTTTTTCCTATTAAAAAATAGTAATATTTTGTTAAGAAACTGAAATGAGAAATATATTTTTGCTCCAAATTGAATTTCTTTTTGTTCTAGCCATAAAATATTTTTAATCTGTTCAGTAGGGTATTAGACTGCATTTATCTTTTACCATATACTTTCAAATATTTCAAGTCTGTTTTTCCATTCCCTGCTGACTTATGTCTTCTAGTGAAAAATGCCCATGACATGATATCCAGTAGATAAATGTGAGCTATACATCTAGTCATAAATGTGTGTATATAAATATATATTTTAGCCATGAATGGGGAAATGAAAAAGGAATCTATGGTTTAAACCGCAACCTACAAGATTTTGGCTTACTCTTTCAAAGGTAAATGAGGCTAATATTAAAAATTATTTAATAAATTTTGAGCACTTCAACAAATGAAAATTAATTGGTTATATTTGATAAGACTGAAATATTTTATTATGAAAAAGTTTTAACAAAAATGTTTGCATGTTTTTCATGCTACTTCCATAATTGCAACAGTTTTTTACCCTGATTGTAAATGTATCGTCAATTTGTATGAATACAAATGCTAAAAATATCTTCAGAAATTTCATGTACTGTAGTGCAGCTATGTGAAAGTTTTTTGCATGTTCACATACTTGAGTATATTGAGATAGCAAGGCACAAATGTAATTTTACCTTAACTTCCTATCCATATAGACAGTGAATTTTAGAGCAACTGGACAAAATTTCACAGCAGTACTTGGAGAAGAATGCCTTATTTTTTCCATAATAGCTTATACACCACAATTTTGAATGCAGTACATTCCTGCCTGTAGACCTAAAGCTATTCTCAGTTAAATTAAGTTGAAGAATGTGCAACCAACACAATGTGGATTTTTAATTGTTTTAGTTCTCTTGAACAAACGTTCATAGAACCATAGCATAGGACGGTTTGAGTTTGAAAGTGACTTTAAAGATCATATAGTTCTAACCCCCCCTGCCATGGTCAGGCACAGTAGAACAGGTTTTCCAGCAGACGCAAACGCAGAAATTATTTACACAGGCAAAGAAATGTGTGAAATAAATTGGCAGGAAACAAACCCCTTAGACAAGCTTAGTCCTTCCATAATAAAGACCTGTAGGCAGAAACCCTGTTCCCACTGCAGTAAGTGACATAGTATAAGTTGGATTTAACTTTTCCATGTATCAAAACTAAGATCTCCCTATTATGGGAGATCAAAACAAGCCAAAACTGGTTTTATAGGAATGTTTAGCAAAATCAAATTCTGTTAAGTCCTGTAGTTTCCATTTCTTTGCTGTAAGGTTCTTATTCTTTCTTAGTAATATAATCACAGAGGTGCTACAGGCACTGCTGATAAGCTCAGCTTTGGCTAGCAGGTTCAAAGGTGACTGGAACTGGTGGTGCAGTGGGGGCAGCTCCTAATGTCTTTCCACAGCAACCACCCCTGCAGACCACCTCTGCCACCAACAACTTTTCACACAAACCAAATATACACATGCATAGAGGACTCAGTTCACTGGGGAAAGTATAAAAATGTCCAGCTCTTTCCAATTGCTGGCATTCAAGCCTCTCACTCGTACGCATGTACCACACACACCCTGGCCTCCCCAGCTGTTGGCTCCAAGAATCACAGCCCATGTGATCCATTAACTCTTCTGCAGTTGCTTGCAGTTAGACCTTGCAGCCCTCACACATAGCACAGAGATTACTAGGAAAAATAGTTAAGAAAAGGATTTGATAATACTTCACGTATCAGGCATAAGATTTGGTACTGACCAATATGTGCTTACATGCAGAGAATTGCATTATGTCTTCTTCTCTGTATTTTCACATCCTTTTTCCCTACTCTGTCCACTCTGATTCAAGCCCTTCCTCATCTTTGGTCCTTTCAACAAACATCTCATAATGAATTTTATGACGGGATGTCACAATGCCCCTTCTGATATCTCATAATAAGTTTTTTACAGTCCCTCAGGAATACTTAACTATATCATAATACTGTGATAATCATGTTCCAGTTCTCATCAAATACTAAGCCAGACTGACCCTTCCAAGGCTGTGTCAGGGTAGTGATTTGTTTAATGGCACATCAGTCAGGAGCTGAAGAGTTTTGTTATTGCCTCCATTATCACCTGCTCATTAACTTCTGTGTCTTTGTGTTTAATTTCCTTGCTTTTTTGTTATATCTTTTATAGAAAATAATCCTTTACTAGGTGACACGGTTAGAATGTTCCACATACCCTTACAAAACATTCAAAGATAAAGGAATACTAATACATAAAAATGGGAAAAATAACTTTTAAAAGGAGGAAATTAAAATAATAGGACAAATAGCTTAGCACCAGCTAAATTTTATGAATGAAAAATACTTACTTCATGATGAGCAACCAAATTTACTTAGAATTATTCACCACATAACTCATCTGAATAGTTCCTGTCATTTTTGTGAGTATGAAGAATCAAAAGTTTTGATAGACATAGCTTATGTTGAAATAGGGAAGAGAAATACAAAAATCCAAGAACAGTTCAATCTGATAGAATTAAATAATATAAGTACAGAAAGGAGATAAAAAACAGTGTGTTGAAAATAGATTAATTCTGCCCTCTATCAACATTGCAGAATAATGAATATATCTTTTTGAGGTTTTACCTCAATTTGCAATCTTCAGACTTGTGACAGTAAAGACTAGCATACATGTAATACCATTGAAATTTCATGGGCACGTAAACATAAGAAATCTCTTGTGAAAGTCTCTGGATATCAGGAAGACAAAGAAGGAACATGGAAGTTAAATAACTTAATGAATGTCTGAAACAAATTTGTGACTGCAAATACTTTGGCAGTCCACAGCCGACCTGGCATGAGAGATGATACATCATTTCACTGTAGGTCATTGAAAGATAACCAGAATATGCATTTTGAAATGGGACAGTGTCCTAGTTTTGGCCAGGACAGAGTTAATTTTCTTATGGTAGCTGTGATGGGTGGAGCTTGGAGCAGGTGGGTGCACCTAGGTTGTTATTCTACACCCTCACATCATCGCCAGGGGTCAGAAATAAGGGATTCTCACTCCCAAGAAGGAAGGGAATGCAGAAAGTGCAGGGTATTCTTTGTCTCAGAAAGCCATGGGGCACTGGTCAAACTTTGTGAGCAGTTTGCCTTCTTCTATACATTGTTGTGATTAGGATTGCTGCTGTTGCTGTCCATTTTCTTGTCTCATTGCTGTTTCCAGTATTTTAGTTACATTTATATGAATTTTATTTAATATTAATTTGTAAACCGGGAACTAGCCTGCATCACATACTGAAACAAATGTCATATATCTATAAAAGAATATAATCCTGTTTTAGAGTCTTTCTAGAATGGGACATGTTTGTATAGATCAGATGAAATGGAAAAGGAGCTAATTCATCTTCTGGGATGACAACTAGGAGACAAGTTTTACTCTGTGGAGAATTTTGTCACTGGAGGACAAAGGTAGCAGTACAAGGCAAATTTATTCTCCATACTGTACCTTTCCAGGTTTTTCCAATCTTTGTCTTAATAAGTTCTTCAACAGAGATTATTGCTTTCTGTTTGAATACCCCTTGATGGACTTTTTTTTATTAAATGTCTAATTCATGTGAAGCCCTTTGATACTTTAGGTCTGTGACATCCAATGGCAATTAATTTTTCAGTTTGGTAAGAAAAAAATATATATTGTTTCTTTTAGACTGCTACTGAAAATTTCATTTAAGGACCACCCTTCTAATTTTCTAAGGTATAAAATTATGTCAGATTCCATAATTATGTATGTGTGTCCTCATTCCGCCCTTTCCTTTTATTATTCAGGTGAATGCTCCTAGATTTTTATCATCATTCTCTTCCAGTATCCATTTTTTATCATTTCTAGCTTATTTTGTTGAACCATATCCTTCTTTTAGTGACCAGAATTGCATGTAATGTGATTGTGAATCTACACATTTTACTTATGTTTCTTATTCTTCATTCTGTTCCATTCTTGAGGCTTCCTGACATTCCATTTACCCTAGAGGCTCCTTGAGCAGAGAGAAATTTTTTTGACATAACTCATAGAGAATGGTGGCTCTTTATTTTGAATGTTTCTCTCTCAAATGAAACATCTTCTTTTCATGTGTCTGAAATGAATGAAAACAAGTATTTTAGTGGTTTTGATATGGTTGTGTATATATATGTATCTAAAAGATGCGTAGCATATATAGCATAAAACCCACTAGATATCACAGTACAAAAATCCTGAAAGAAAGAATTTTTGCTCCTGGACCTTTGGCAGTGTCATGAAAAGAAAGCACTTTGGCTAAAGCATAACTTCCGAAACTTGCAATTCTTCTATTAAAATCTATTCCCAAAATATTAAATATTAGAAATGGATAATAATTTTGAAATGGTAGATACTACATTTCTGTTTAGTGAGTAAAATAATGTGTAATTTAAGACAGAAACTTCCACCTATGTGACAAAGACTGTTGTCAGTGTTTCCAGTTACAGTTACTGTTGTAGAATACCTCCAGCTAAAACAGAGTTGTAGCTTGCTGATTATGTGTTGAAATGCTTTAAAGTTAATCCTCTGACACAGGACAAAAAATTAATTCCTCAGTATCTAGGTCATCTCCATAATCTTTTATCATTAATATAATTATTTTTATTATTATATAACACATGTTAAGGGAACTAAGCTTAAACTGCAATTTCTGAGATCTATATTGTAACGTAAAATTGATTTCATCACTGAACACCCCATTAAGAATTGCAGTGTTGGGTGTTTTAACATCATGAACCCCTTCCTCTTTTTAGATAATGTTATTCATTTTTATTAACATTTTATAGAGTTTTGAGGAATATTTCTACCCAAGGGTATAAACTTTACACATTAAATTTCATGTATACCATCTGAAATTATTCTTCTGTGATGTATTAAGATTGCAGTTCCAGTCTCCTAAATCATAATCAAGTAACTTATGTAATATAATTATGTAACTTGTCCTATCCTGCAAAGTTCCTGATTCACTACACTATAACTTTGTCTAAATAATTATTAAAAATGCTAGAAATCATGATTTTACCATTAGAATTTTATCTTTCTAACACATATAAAATTCATATCTTTTGGACAGACATACCATATTTTGTTTTTTCCTGTTATTCATAGATTAACCAAAATCTAAGGCGTCTCTACATTAATTCCTGTGAAATTATGTGTGAAGATTTTGGAAAAGCCAAAGAGAGTGGAAGATTCTGAAATGTGAGTATCTGTGATTAAAAATGTTATCTAGGTCGCATCAATGATATCTTTTCAGAAGTCGGTTCTGAGGAGTTGGTGTTATAAGATACTCATGACTGTCAAAGAGATTTCCTACAGATTCTTTGTGGTTTGGATTATTTCCCTTCTTTGTCTTCTATTCTCTCTTCCCATACAGCTATGTAAAGACACAGTGTTAGGAATGGGGAAAAGCTACCTTGATTCATTGCATGAGTTAATATGGACGTGTTCAAGTTTTCAAAACTTTTTGGGTTGAATTAGAGAACAAAAGTGGAGTGCAGAGAACAAAATATGATGAAATTATGTATACCATTCTTAAGGGGGTGGTATCGGGAATTAGTGGTGTTTAACATCTTTGCTGCTGGCCTGGACAGTGGCATTGAGTGCATCCTTGGCAAGTTTGCCAACACCAAGCGGTGTGGTGCATTTGACATGCGGGAGAGAAGGGATCATCCAGAGAGACCTTGATGGACCTGAGAGGTGAGCCTGTAGAATCCTCATGAAGTTAAAAAAGGCCAAATGCAGAGTCCTGCACGGGGGTCAGGGAAATCACAAATACAGTCTCAAAGGAGAACGGATTGAGAGTAGCCCTGAGAGAAGGACTTCAGGGTGTTGGTGGATGTTGGCAGCTCAACATGATCTGCCAGTGTGAACTTGCAACCCAGAAAGCCAACCACATCCTGGGCTGCAGTAAAAGAAGGCTGCACAGAGGAAAGTGATTCTGCCCCTCTACTCTACTCTTGTAAGACCCCACCTGTAGTGCTGTGTTCAGCTCTGGGGTCCTCAGCACAGGTGGGACATCAACCTGTTAGGGAGAGTCCAGAGGAGGGCTACAAATATGATCAGAGGGCTGTAGCACCTCTTTGATGAAAACAGACTGAGCTGGTTGGGATTGCTCAGCCTGCAGAGGACAAAACTTGGGATAGACCTCATATCAGTCTTTCAGTACCTAAAGACCTACAAGAAGGCTGGAGAGGGTCTTTTTACAAGGACATGTAGTGATAGGACAAGGGGGAATGGATTTAAACTGATAGAGGGTAGGTTTAGATTAGATATTAGGAATAAAATCTTTACTGTAACACTGGTGAAACACTAGAACAGGTCACGCAGGGAAGTTATGGAAGCCCCATCCCTGGAAGTGTTCAAGGCCAGGCTGGATAGGGCTTTGAGCAACATGATCAGTGACCCTGCAAGGGGATTAGAACTAGATGATCTTTAAGGTCCGTTCCAACCCAAACCCCAAGAATCTCAGGACCAAGGAATATATAATGATTCTAAGTTACTGGACATTATAGATGAATTTCATGAACAAAAATCTTAAAAATAAAATACAGTTAAATTAATTTCAAGTTTCAGTTTTCCACCCGTGTTGTTCCTCCAGAGGTAATTTTATCATTTTGTATACGAAGAAACAGAAATTAAAGAAGCAAGAAAATAATCCAAAACATGACATAGTTAGAAGTGACTTCTAAAAATTAGTTCTGAATTTTGATGAGGAAACAGGACATGCAGTCAGTTTTTATCTTTTTCTAAAGCACAACTACTTAAAATTGATTCTAGGCATCTTCAGTCTTTTTCTTTGGCCTTCAGTTCGGATACTCTGAAGCTAAAATAAAAGTACTATAATGCCAAAGCCAGAGCATTTAGTTTGTTTGTTGTCTTACTTTTTAAATTGCCAGCTTATTAGGCAATTAGAATACAAAATCACAGCAAGCCTGAAACTATTTCAGCATTAGTAGCTTAAAGTCAAAGAAAATATAAAAAATGGATTTCTCATTATTTGGTCATGTAAATAGACATCTACTCCATCTAAGATGACTGATGTGGATTTCTCCAAACCATATCTATATATAAATTTTGTTTTCTACAAACTATGATGTCATCTTCTATGCTTCTTGGTCCTTTTTACAAACAAAAAAAAGTGATCTTATTTGTTCTTGGCATTTGTTCCTTATTTTATTTTTGTAATCAGGACATGTCTTTTTTTCCACGCATCTGTCTTTCTTATTCTTCAGGATTATTCTGGTTCAATCAATCAGCTACTCACCTGCTCAGTCTTACACATCACTACATTTTCCTGTACCCTTTTTATACAACCACAGGTTTCCTTTTTCTCCTTTGTTACTATGGATAATTTTCATATATTTACGCTTAGCTGTTAAAAAAGGTTATTACTTTTATGCAGTAGTTACTGGTTAAAATGTTATTGTAATGTTACAAAGTGATTATATTATCTGAGTGTTTAAGTCAAACATATGAAATAATTTTTTTATTGTGCTTCTGTTTTGCCAGAGCAATAAGCCTTTGCTTTGGCTGCAATCCCCTGCTGCATGATCTTTGACAAAACACTTTATATTTTTCTCTTTCCCATATCAGTTTCTATGTCTAATTCACAGGCACATTACAATTTACATTAAATTTCTGGAGCAGACTGTCAGTCAGAAGTTGCTTGTAGAGTGTCTGTTAAAGTAATGCAGTGCAAGCATTCCTTATACTTCAGATATTGGTATTTATATACTTAATACATTCTTTAACCTCATAAAAATATATTGATTCTGCTTTATGCACTTGGCTATTTCATTTTGTTTAATGCTGTCAAAAGATTTTAATCCCCCTCGTGTTTTCCTTTCTTCAGTAACTGAGAATCCATTTCTACTACCAAATGAAAGGCTCAATTTTATTTCAGTCAAGTAAGAAGGACAGAACATGGAAACTTCATACTTTGCTTATTATTTGGGTTACTTCATACCTAGCCTCATAACAGTCTTTGATCTTGCTAGTGTAATATTCTTGCGCTATATTGGGGATGTGATGAAACAGAATTGCCTAATTTAAAATAAGTGGCTCCCAATGCACAGGTAATTGGGTCTAAATAATTTTGGACCCACTTACACCTTGCAGCTACATCTATCAAAATGACTCAGGAGACTTGCACAGAGTACTGCATAAAACTAAACTCTTCTAGTGCTCTAGTACTATCAGAAAAAGATTGCTAGAATGTATTAGTTATGTCTCATCATTAATCAAGAACATGCAAGTTTATGAATTAAATAGCACATAAAATATAATCCCTTTAATAATAAGAAGAAAAGAAGTAAAATCTGAGCATCATTAAGCAAAAAGTGTACATCACAGACAAGAAGTGCACTTTCTTCTAATTCACCTAATCTGATCTTCCTCAATCCATAAAATAAAATAAAATGGAATAATATAAAATAAACCAACATAACTTCTTAGATCTGTATTTTACTTTTCAATCTAGTTCAAGTCTGCTTTTTGTCTTTGGGGTGCTGACACATTCATCTGAGTCAGCAGATGTTTGTGCAGTTTCATCCTTTTTCATCCTTTTGCTCCATCTTTCTTGTGTATATAATAACATTTTTCACCTGGCATATTATGTTATCTTTTGCCCTTTCTATCACCTTCTGCCTATCTCTGTATTGCAGACTCCTAATTACCTCTGTGCCTATCATGCTGTCCTAATTTCTTACACCTTACTTCTCCATCCTATTTCTTAAGTGCACTCTTCCGTCCTTCAGTTCTGCCTTCATTTGAATATTTGAGTTATTAATTTTTCCCCACCCTGAGTTTGGGATTGAAAATAGGCTGAAAAATTTACAAGGATATAGCCAGTGGAAGTTCCTGCTAAAATTAATCCTTCTATGAAATCACAGTATTTTTGAAGTTTTTCTATTGCATTTAAAATATTATTAGTTTTGAAGGCATAAAAGAAAGAAAACTGTATAGCAAATCCTAAAAAGATGCAGACTCTCTAGTATGATTCACTTCCCTAGAGGATTATGTTATCAATGCAGTGCAATCAGCTTTTTAAACGGGTTATAAAAAATCAATTGCATTTGCTTTTTCAACTGGGCATGATTTATATAGTGCATGACACGCTAGGTACCCTATACTAAAGTAAAGAAGATTATAGAGTTCAAGTCCTGAAACCATTTTAGATGCACTAAACAAACATTTTTCTTAGACTTGAAGGGAATCTATGGTTCTGCTGTTCATATCAGTAAGCTTTTAGTAGTAACATTAAGACAATAAAGTGAAAAATAATTAAAACCATAATAAAATATATTATTCTAGACCCTGTTTCAGCAAAGCTCTTTCACATATGCCTAGCTCAAGTCATTTAAATGATCTCAATGATTTCAAACTTAAATATAAGCATAACTAGGTCTATATTTGAAGAAAGAAGTTAATGAAAATTGCATGTTGAAACATGAAGCTTAATCTTCTGAGTAAGATCTTAATAGACTATGTATGTAAAGGTTGAAAAGAAAAGCATATCATACATAAAACAATACTTTGATAAATTGCTTTGCTGAAATAGAGGTCACGAGATGACCATCTTTTATTAACTGTGATATTCAGTCAAGGGCAATTTACTTAGGTAGAGACTCAGGGTAAAAAAAGATACTCAGCTGATTTGCTTCTGTGGTGGAAGAAAGGAAAGGGAATATTACCTGCTATAATATCAAATTTTCCTGAAAAGCCAACTGACTATTTTTTACTGTGTTCCAATGGTCCAGCCAATACTTGTAGTTGCTAGCATGTGAAAAACAAAGCTAATGGTTTTGCAAAGTGGACAGTAATTTTTTTACCAGTACGGGAAATCAACTTTTCAGTTGGAGAAAGTGGCATGAAGTCATGTATAGGATAAAGGATTGCCCTTGAGTAAAACTAGTCAATGAATATTTTACTGATTTTGCGTGCTTTGCAAAATTTATCATGACTGTATTCAAACACAGTAACTAAACTTTTTGAAAAATAGCCATACAAAAATTGTTCAGAATACTCTGACTGGCAGCAATACTTGATTTGAGAAAATTGCCTCTGTGAAGAAGGCTCAGCAGAGGTGCAATTGTTTGTGGACTGATGTGCCTTTCAAACACTAAGAATAGATTTGTCCTAATAATTGTAGATTAATGAGTCTTTTGTAATTCTTATGAATTAAAGCATGTGTAGTTTTAATCTAATAAAATGGAAACTGCATCATGACTGTTTTATATGACAAAGTTACTGATAAAATCTAATACAAGTGTTCATAATGTCAACATGATACACCCTTGCTAAAGTTCTTTCCTTGGCTGGAAAGTGCTTCTCTGTGGCAATTACTGCCTCAGGGAATGTGTATAGCAGTTGTATTCATCGATTAAAAGACAAATCTTACTCATTGAAATACAAATCAGGTCTTTTATATCTATCAAAGACACTTAATATAATAAAATTTCTTCAGGGCACGTATTATTTCATGTACTTCTAAATTCTTCACCAATCTAATAAACTGATCGTCTGCAATTTTTAAGGACTACAATAATTCTTTTTAGCCTGTGTTCAAAACTGGAAAGATCTTCACATGTATATTTAATGAAGAAATAAAATAGTCTTTAGAAAAAAGAAGATATTTAATTCCTTTTTATGAATAAGGACAATCACAGTTAATTCTACTTCCTCTTTCTGCTCTCTCTATCCCTCTGTATATGAATCTGGAATGCCTCATTATAAAAGGCAGTAGGATGAAAACTTATGTGCTGAAGTCTTGGAAAAAAATGAGCAAGGCTATATCCATCTAAACTTAGTACTGTTTTTAATTCAGATGCTGGAATTGCAACATCTTTGCACTTTTCTTCCTATCAGTTGTTAACATCTGAAATTTTGGAGATTTTTTTGTTTAAATTCTTATATCAAAGACCTATTGTGTTATTCCATTTACAGGTAGCATTTCTTGCAATTATAGAAAAATCTGTTATTTCTTAAGACAATTTTAAAATTACAGACAAACTTATTTGAATGTTGACTTTAAATTTGGGGGATACTTTTTTGTAGATTTTAAAACTCCTCATAAATTTGAAAGGGCAGTAAAAGTATGGTCTGGGATTTATTTCTGTACTGTGGGCATCATACATTCTGTTGACCTGATAAGTTAAAATTTCCACACAATTATTAATAATAATTTTTTTTTAATGTAAGACTTCTGCCATACGTGTGCATACTTGCAACACTATTGAAGTACCTGATGCTTTTAGACCGTGGCTTCTGTCTTGAAGAGTCAGATATGGTTGCTTCTGAACAGGCTAATCTTTTACAACATTTATGTTAACTTTCCTGAATTATGGATGCATGAAAGCCTCAGCTTTTCACATTTTAAAAACATTTTTTTGTGTTTTTTTACTGAAATAATGTAAACATCTTCTACTAATTCTGTCCTCTTTACTATCATGCTCCTGTTTGGATATGCAGTTCAGAATATAGAGGTTTCTAACAGCAGTCACTGATAAAACTCTATAGGCTACTGAAAGGGTCTAACAAGTCTGTGCTGCAACATTATGGAATGAGGGTTTGTGGAAAGCAAGTTATAAGGTAGAATGGGGAATGATACGTCTCAAAACAGATTGTTACATTTTGATGTCTCTTTTTATGTAGAATAATAAATATTTTTCTCTAAATTTGGATCATTGTGCATTAATTAAATCTGAGGTGTGATTTAGCACTACAATAAAAACTGTAAAATTTATAAATGATGATTGATGTACTGAAAAAAGATGCAGGAAAGGCCCCCAGAACAAGTGAATATAATTATTGGTGTAAATAACTATTTAAAATGCCTGAATTGTATTAATTCAGAAAAATACGCTAATGATTTAGTGGTTTTGATCAATGAAAATCATATTCTTCATTATTGAAATACTGATTCTGATAACAAGAGTGTTTTCAGTGTACTTTTGTATAATTTTAATATTTTTGTAAACCAAAAGACTGAAGATCAAGTGTAGGTCCCATTTAGATGATATGTTTAAGTTTCTATCACTGCATGACAGAATACAAAGTTATGGAGATCCACTTGCTACGTAGGACACTTTAGTGTATTTCTGAGGTAAATATTACGTTTCCTTTCTTCTGCCAGTGATGTAAATAGACAAACATAATTTCTGGAAATTTATAGAATGTGAATTCAAGTCCAGAGCTTTACTCAGAAAGCAACCCAATAAGACACATCCCTTTATTCAGCTTCACGAAATTTTGCTGTTTGCTGTTCTTCAGATAATTCCTTTCCTTGTCCCTAGTATAAGTTTTAATGAAGTTTATATATATAGTGTCATTCATATGAAGATTAATTGCCAAATCATTTTTAGGAAATGAATACTAGAAACAGTAATAAACTAAGCCTTAATGATAGAAAAGGAAAGTGATTACAAGAAAAATAGTGAAATGAAGCAGAAGGGGATAATGGCATGGGAGGAGAAATACTGGTTAGGAAATAGTTTGTATTAGTTGTTAAAGTGAGCAAACAGAGGAGCTTGTGATTAACTGAAGAAAGAAAACATGGTAAGAAATTTAGAACTTTCTAATAATTAAGCACTCAAGGATGTTTAATGATTTTCAGCAGCTGTTCACAAGCACCGTGCACTTTGCTGTACTGTTATCTGTTCATGCAAGAGATGGATTCTTGTTTTACAAATACATGCTGCTGCATTTGTTACCCTAGGGAAGAGAGAGACTGAACCCAGCAGAAAAATCCATCTGTAAATGCATATTCTAGTGATCCATTAGTAATGAACCTGCTCCATTCAATAATTTTAACCAAAGCAATCAATGTCTGAACCATTTTTTCTTTAATCATGACATATCTCATGGAGAAGCCTGAGGGTAATCTGTTGTCTGAATTTAGGCCAAGGTTCTAAGCTAGGTTTTGTTTTGCGAGTGTCCATTAATAATTCAATTCATTAATGACTTAGACATTTCAATATAACTGTTAACAAGAGCTTCAACCATAGGAATTATATTTTCTGATTTTATAGCAGTCTAAACACTATATAATTTTTACCTATATACAATTAACACTGACAGTATTCACCAGAGTTCCTAATCCAGACATTTATTTTCTATTTTCTATTCAGATCTGGAAGTTCTGTTTTATAAAGTTGTGTCTTATCTTTCCAGAGAGTGTGCCAATTTCTTAAGGAAGCATGTTTTTAACCATTCTAAACCTTTGTTTGAGTTAAAATGCCAATACAAGGTGCCCCCACCCTTTCAAGAGATGTGGTAACAAAGACACAATGTTTCACTAGTCAGTCTACATCTTTGATTTCTAAACAGAATTAATAATAACAGTAATAATTTATATTGCAGAAAAAACTTGCTGAGGTACTAAATTATGTCTTCCCTCTTTCTACTTGTCTTTCATGACCATCATCAAATTCATCCTACTGTTCAGTCCCAGGTGTTTCATCATTTGTAACAGTAGGTTTTAAACCCTTCAGGGTGGTTCCCTGGGCATCTGCTCATGCAGGAACTTGTAAGGCACTCACCATTGCCCTAGATCTCCTTCTGTTGGTATTGAAAGCTTCACTGACTTTAGAGCAGCAGTGTTAGGTCAGAGACTTCTGAAATACCCCAGTGAACATTAACTTGGCATGGACCTGACACAGTTTTTGATGCAGGTAAATCATAAATAATGGTGGAAAATAAATAGCAACTTTTCAATTTACAGCTCATTCTTCTGCATATATGAAAGGGGAAGACTTTCTCATACACCTTGCCCTTACTTTTAACAATAACAGGCCATCGATTTGTTGATTTGTACTACCTGAAACTGTGTTTGTTACATCTTATAAACAGAAGACCTTGGCATACATGGTACTTGAAGCACTCATAATGCAGCAACCAGGCGCCTCTGATCATCTGCACAGGCCAAGGGCACAAGTCTAACATGGCGCTCCAGACAGAATGGCAGGCACTCATCAGAGAGCAAAGGCTGCAGCTCCAGCTGGAGAGTCCACACCACCTACCCCAGTGGTGGTTAAGCTACTATCCATCATACCTGAGTAGTTGTGGCAGTCCATTGAATTTCTCACTGACTGGAAAGGGGAAAAAGGAAGTTTAAAAAAGGGAAAAAAGGAAGACCTAGGGAGCTATAGGCCAATCAGTCTTACCTCTGTACCCAGAAAGAGCATGGGGCAGATGCTTCTGGAAACTATGGTAATAAACATAAAAAATAAGGACTGGTGACAGTCAGCAAGGATTCACCAAGGGTAAATCATGCCTCATCAAATCATGGCCTACAACAAGTTTACAGCATTGGTAGATAAGGGAAGAGCAACTGATATCATCTACCTTGTGTGAAGCATTTGGCATTGCCCTGCATGATATCCTTGTCCCTAAATGGGAGAGGCAGAGATGTGACAAGTGGCATTCCTCACGGATCAATATTGGGTCTCCATCTCTTTAACATCTTTGTCAGTTCCCTGGGTGATGGCATTGAGTGTACCCTTAGCGAGTTTTCTGACACCACCAAACTGTGTGGTGAACTTGATACACTGGAGGGAAGGGATGCTATCCAAAGGGACCTTGACAGGTGGGCTTGTATAAATCTCATCAATTTTAACAAGGCCAAGTGTAAAGATATGTGCTTGGGTCAGGGCAATCCCAAGCACAAATACAGGCTGGATGGAGAATGGATTGATAGCTGCCCTCTGGAGAAGGACATGGGGGTTTTGTACGAGAACCTTGATATGACCTGGTAACGTGCGCTTGCAGCCCAGAAAGCCACCATGTATTGAGCTGCATCAAAAGAAGCATGGCCAGCAGGTTGAGGGAGGGGGCTCCTCACTTCCTCTCCACTCTTCTGGGAGCTGACTTGGAGTACTGTGTCCAACTCTGGGGCACCCAAGATGGATGTGGAACTATTGAAGTGAGTCCAGAGGAGGGCCAGAAATATGATCAGAACACCTCTCCTGTGTGGGGGTGCCGCCGCCGGCAGCCAGACGACCGGCGGAGGAACACCAAGCGGCAAAGTAATCCCCGAGCTGGTCACGAGCTCGGTCACGTGCCCTGGGGGTCCCCAGACCCCAGCTTCCAGGGGTTTCTGAATATCAACAATCCTGTCCGTCAAGTCGTCCCGCTGCCCCAACGCAAAGACCATTCGCTGCCTGTACCCTAATTCCTCCCTTCTCCTCTTCCCTGGTTCGTCCGTGGTGTAAATCCCTCCCCTTTTTTCCTCCCTTAAAATCCCCCTGCAGAGAGCCGCAAGGCAGAGTTCTCCCCCGTTTCTGGATCCAGAAAACATTCTGTGGTCGTGCCAAGAGTTCCCTCCTCGTTCCTCCTTTATCTCCAGGTTTATTGAGCCACAGCAGCGCTCGAGCTGTGGAGGAGAGAGTGCGTTTCACCGCCTCTCTCAGCGGCTGCGCCTCGGGCCGGCGACGAGCCGACCAGCTGTCTCGGCAGAGTCCGCAGACTTATCACCGCGCCGATCCGGGCAGAATCCGAAGACCCCCGGCTGCAGAGACCCGATCCGGCCGGGGTTTGAAAGACCCCCGGCGGCGGAGATCTCGGACCCGGGCAGGCTCCGAAGGATTCCCGGCGGCGGTGTTACTCCTGTGAAGGCAGGCTGAGAGACTTGGGGCTCTTCCACCTGCGGAAGAGAAAGCTCAAGGGAAGTCTAATAGCAACCTTTCTGTATGTAAAGGAGCTACAAGAAAGCTTGAGGGGGCTTTTCAAAAAGGCATGTAGTGACAGGACAAGGGGGTTTAGTTTAGATATTAGGAAAAAATTCTTTACTCTGAGGATGGTGATGCACTGGAACAGGTAGCCCACAGAAGCTGTGGATGTCCTATTCCTGGAAGTGTTCAAGGCCAGGCTGGATAGTCTTCGAGCAGCCTGTTCTGGTGGAAGGTTCCCTGCCCATGGGAGGAGGGGTGAAATTAGATAATCTTTAAAGTATTTTCCAACCCCAGACATTCAGCTTTTCCATATGGGTTATAATGCCTTACACAATATAGAAAAATGGACTGTTAGTATTACAATATTGATAGCATGATTTTAAATACTTGTGATGCCAATATTATTTTGCAGCAGTGTTATTAGAAGAGGGCTGTAGTTCTGGGAACAGCACCTACCACTCAGTACTGTTTTGGTGTCTGCTATGTCTTTGGTTTCCATCTGGCTCTTCCACCTGCCTCTACTAGTTCAGTCCTTTGAAACACACCTTTGGGAACACAGAGATGACTATTTTTCACTTTGAATAATAATAATAAACAAGTATAAACTGAGGGGTGGTATAACTAGATGAAGTATTTATTACCAGCCTAAATTGAGGAGGCTCATGTCAACAATTATGAGTCTTGCAAAAAGTCATGTGTTTTAATCAGCTGTGGGAATGGATCAAAAATGCTTACAATACTAATGACCACTTAAAATGGTAATACTTACATTATCATTGTCTGTATATTTTTGGTACATTCTTATTGATAATAAAACTTATTTTTTGTGTTTTGACAAACTTCATTTATACATATAAAAATCTATTTTACCCTATGTTCCACATTGGCTTCTTCTGTCATGAGATAAATCTTGGTTTTTATTTTGCAATTTTATTTTATAGTTAATTAAGCAGTATGTGGACATGAACACAAAAGTTATAAAATTTAAGATTAAATGAAAAGAAAATGAAGTTTATAAAGACATATAATTAAATTCTTGGAAATAACAGCATTTATGATGCTTGTCCATTTTTAATTTTGTCATCTTTAAATTAACACCATGATACAGTTTTTAAATCACATGGTAAAAAAAAGGTTCTTTCTACATGGACAAAACTGAATTTTTAGCAAATTCCAAGAGAAGATGTTAATATATGGTAAATAAGGCTTTGAAATGATCTTATGGATGTAAAATAATCTACTGAACTGGATGTTGTATTAGCACTTATGATGAAATTCTTGTGCAATGCTTAGCATATCACATATGAGAATAATTTGACAGCTTGCCAATAAATGTAGATCCTTTTTTTCCTAAACACTGAACTGGTTTTGTAGAATGCGTGACTCGATTTGTAGAATCATTGAGCACTTACAATTTCCTCTTGCTGGGAGATAAGAGCTTACTTAACAGTAGTCTCATAAAGATAAATCAAGTGATGTTTGCAAAACACTAAGGTATTGGAAGACTACCATAGGAAATCCGAAATGAAATTAATAGTTCTCAAAAAACTCAAGGTTTTGATGACATACAATCAGTAAAGCCCAAGATCACACACTTAAAGAAAAAAAAACCCAAAAACCTCCCAGACAATATTCAGAGCATTAAGACAAGTGTCTTAAAGAGATACAATGAATGAAACAAAAATTGAATCAGAACATGTATTTTGAGGTAAATTGCAGAAGAGTTAAATAAAATACAAATATATAGAGATAATTTTGATCAGAAATAATTGTTATTCCTTAGTGTTAGTAAAATCCTTTCTTGTAATTTCTTTGGATGCTTCGAGTGCATTAGTAAGTATCACACACATGGATAAACGAATCTTTATGAGAAAAAGTTTGAGGGAGAGCTGTGGCACCAATTTCCTCACTATATATAGTTAGAAAGAAGCAATAGGTGCTGCTCTGTTTTGTTTTGATCTATCAATCCAGGCTCTCAGGAGCATCAGACATGCATGTACTTGCTTTTGGCCATCCATACTTAGGAGTAAAAATAGCTAGTGGGCATGGGATATACTTTTAGCCTTGCTAAGACTAAAGCCTGCAACACATGCAACAAGAATTTCAGTTTGTTACGGTAGTTTTAGATTAAAACTTGAGGAACTTGGCACATTTGGGCATTTCCAGGCTTAAGAATAGGCTGAGAAGGCGCTGTAAAGGTTTCAGTCTTACATTTGTGTTTATGTTTAATATGTTATTATATTTAATTTTATTCTTTTTGCATGTATCCTTCTCAAAATACATCAAACTATACTCTAACATGCAAACACTATGTAGGCGAATTACAGATAGTGAATTCATAGTGAAGAAATAGATGGCCTCAGTCCAAAGAGGAACATTAATGTAGTGGCTGCTGGAATAATAGAAATATTAACGATCCTGCAATCTTCTGCTGGAGGCAGTTATCTCTTGATATTCAGAGGATCAAACCTAATTATCTGAAGAAGCTGTTGTGTGATAGTTTATTGTAAATCACTTTTCAAGTTTCAGCACTCAAGATGTAACCAAAAATTAATATAACAACCAAAATGTGGCTCTCATTAATGAAAATCAGCTGAAAGCAATGTAGTTTTACATTTTTCTGTATAGGTTTGAAAACTGATGTTGATTTTAGAAGTGGTCTGAAACAGATTAATCTTTGGGGTTTTTAGTTTTCTGCCAATATTATCTGTGAAAAACTGTAAAATTAATAAAAGAAATTACTCTGAATTTTAAGAGATAAAATTAAAACAACAAATATTAGGATAAAAATAACTGATAGATACGAATAAATCTGTCCTACCTCACACATCAAAATGATAGAAAATTAGTATAAATGTTGTCCATGTAACAAAGATAGAAGAATTGAATTCTCTTTCCTCATATTATAAGCAATTTAGAAAACTAGCTTGGATTACATTTGATATTTCTTACTTCAGTCACAGATCAGGTAGAGCTACTAGGCTTTTTTAATGTACTACAGCATAGAAACAGTGCTGTCAGTAGGACACCGTATTCTGATAGATCTAAACCAATCCACTGTTAGTATCTCTATGTAGCTTTAAAATATAGTATAACACACTACAGCATGGTTCATCATTCTCTGAATGTTAATCAATTGATTATTAGTACCCGTAGGCTTTTCAAAGGTTGCTTTAATTACTAAGTCATTTTATTCCAAACTTACATGCCTACATCAAAAAAAAAATCAAGTAAGAAACAGGATATATACATTTTTGGTTTGTTTTTATTTCTTTTTTCAGGGTCAGACCACTGTAAATTCTGCAGCCTGTCAATGTGAACACAAAAAGTATTTAGTTGAGTAGAGATAAATGGTGGCTGTCTTCTGAGTTCTTCTGAGGTTTGTTTTCTAGATATGTGCTGTCACATTCAGTATGACTGGGAAAAGTACTGTAGTTTTTAAGAGAAAAAATGCTTTGCATAGTTATTTCACATGTGGAACTTAAGGAAAAGAGGCCACACTACAGCAAAGACCATGGTGTGAAGAGCCTGAAAACCAATAGTGCTATGTGTGCATTCATGAGCTTTGCATCACCCTTTCAACAGGATCGATGTGACTGAAAGTGTTGGCAGCTGCCTCTTGTATGAGGGTGTCTCTAGGTGCCAGGGCTGCCTTGGCCCAGCATGGGACCTGCAGGGACACCCCAGTGAAGCGGCAGGATGGGGTCCAGGATCTGTCCAACCTCCACAGCCAGGAGCTGCTGGAGGGCAGCCCCACACCACCCACTGGGCACCTCCCTGGGGATGGGAATGGGCTGCTGTGCGGTTGTGGGTGGGCCTGGCTCTGCGGGGTCCATGGCCGGGCAGGTCAGGGCTGTGTGGAGGTGGGAACCAGCCCTGCTGCAGCATCAGGGGCCAATGGTCCTGAACAGCAGCTGGAATGGGGTCCTGGGCCCCAGCCAAAACCTATGGATGCCCGCAAAGTCCTGCCCTGATAAAAATAACCTTGAAGAAGGTAGATAAACATAATGAAACATAGTAATTCCTCACTAGCGAAGGACCAGGACAGAACACAACATATCTGTAGAGAAACTACGTTCTTCTCTACACATAGCTCATTGCAATGATTATATTGTATTTCGTTCTTTCAATATCTTTTTCTAATCTGATTTTTTTACAAGTTTTCAAATCAATAAAATTTATTTAATTCACTCAAGATTTCTCAGGCTTTGTACTATTTTTGTTTATTTATAACAAGGTTAGGTCCTCACAGAATAGAGCTGCTCCTCTAAAACAAAGATCAAGGGGTCAGACCGAAGACAGATAGATCAACCTTGTGGCTTTCTTTCATTTTCAGTCCTTATACTTATTTTTCTAAGTGTTTTCTGGTTTTTCTGTTCTTATAGGGTCTAAAACTGTTGCATGATCAAATGTCTTGAGTTTGAAATGTCTGTTTAGATGATTATACCTCATGACAGATGCATTTTGCTACATAATCAAATTTAAGCAATTTTCATTGTTTAATGAGATGTAAAACTGTTGAAGATATATTTCCCACTCATGTGCTAAGACATGAATTTGAGGCTGTGGGAGCAGAGAGATTCAGGTCTAACATATTTTAACAAGAGCTTATGTAACCCAAACTAAAAAGTAATCATCCTATAGATCAGAGGTGGGGGTTTTTGTTGTAGTAAAAATTTAAGATGTTTAAGATGTCACAACATTTAGTGATTTCAATAGAATTATTGTACACAATAGCCACATATAAAATAGCTACAGAATAAAATAAATTTAGAGAAATGCAAGAATGAAATGATAAATATCTCTCTAGGAGGGAATTTATTTGTTATGATAGGTCTGAATACTTAATGAACTATAAAATAGTTTGTCACAATTAATGGTGTTTTGGAAATGAGATATTTCAGATGAGTGCTTTATGTCGTGTTTTGCCACTGACTAGTCAGTTTTAAAAAAAACAGTATTACATATACACTATAAAAGTAAAATGCTGCGGTGCTCTATAAAAGGCTAGCTCGGCTGGACTGAGCACCGAACAAATTTGCCCCGCAGCTGCGGAGGAGGACGGAGGTTAATCGTCGGTGGGAAGATGGGCGAGGTCTCTAGCGGGGCTCGCCTTGACCACCAATGGAAAGGGTATGGAGGAGAAAGGAAGGAGGCGAGGGACTTTTCTTGGGGGAGCAGGAACGGGTTTATTAACAGCGGGAAGGGAGACCAAGAGAAAGCCCTACCGCTCTCTTTGCAGGAGGTTTTATACCCCAGTGGCAGGGGTGGAGCGGACTCAAAACAACCAATAACAACGGTACTGTTACGGGGAGGTACAGAGGCGGGGAACATTACACAACCACGAATGGGAGAAGGGGTAGGCGGGGAGGGTGAACTTGGGCCAATAGTAAAGGATAACATAACTGGGAGGAGGGGAGTGCGGCGGCCATTGCGTACGCGCAGGGTGTCACGTCTTTCCTGCCGAAGTCAACGGCTTTTCCCCCCCAGCTGCCTCAGGGCAGCCATGTTTGGGTGGGCAGCCTGAGACCCAGAAGGGCCAAACCACCGGGCCCCCCGACCACCTGGTTGCAGGACTCTGTGGCAGGAACTGGGGCACACCGCAACAGTAAAATAATGAATTTTGTTATCAGACATACTGTCTGTAATGCCAGGCAAATGCTGACAATCTAAGTATCCATCAAACTTGCCCTGTTCTGAATTCTAGTGTATATAGAAACAAACCACATAGTAAATGAACTTCTAATTGTGGATACTTCAACTTTAAATTAAATAGTTTGGATTACTTATACCATATTAATTTTATTTGGGCATAGAATGCCACATTTAGCTATTGGAAAAAAATGTATTGTTCATCTCTATATTATTAAGATTTCCCTAAACATTATATTTCTACAGTTCCAGCAAAAAGTACTGAAAGTATGTTTATCTATTTTTTAAAATTTAATAAACAGCAAACACATAGTGTTTTGCATTATTTTCACAGTAATTCAGCACTGTAGTTCAGAATTTTTAATCTGTGAAAGACAAAAGAAAATAGTAATGGGAAATAAATACAATTTTTGATAATCAATAAGCACATTTCATTTTAAAAGAATATATAAATAAAATCTAGTGCAATGCATATCTCAGAATGACATCCGTAGTATAGCAAAGGTGTTTGCTTGTCTCATATTTTTGTTCCTTAGTCACAGGTAATAGTGTGTCACTCAACACAAAGGCCGGGTGAAGAAACAGAGAAGAAACCTTTCTTCCTCCTTGGGCTTTGAATCAAACCTTATATTCATATCTTGTCAAGTTTTTCTTTTTTTCCATCTTGTTATTCTCTGGATGATTGACTGAGAGTATCCTCATGCATTTCCAGATATTCCATGGAATAGAACAAGTTATTTTTAGACACCATGATTTGTTGTAAAAACCACTTATCATACATGTTTATGATCCAGTCTGCAAGGTTTATTTGTAATGTATTTTAGAATATATTTTCAGAAAGATTTCTTAAGGTCATGATTTTTTTTCCACTTTTGAGATTCAAATGATAGCACTAAGCTTTATTTCTTACATAACCTGTAGAGTCAAATCACATAAGGATGACAACAATAGGATGTATAGGAAAGAAACACTTTTATATACATATGTTTACAGGGATGGAAATGTATTATGAGGTAAGCTTTTGTTATGCTTCAGTTATTTCTTGAGTGTCAACAGTTCAATATATTTCATCTGGCAGTGTAAATGCGAAGCCTGAGACTTGAAACTTAATCATACATCCTTTTACTCTACAGCTTCTCTTTGACGTTTTCTTTTCTGGGCTTATATAGAGTAATTGAAGGGAAAACTGAGTGGAGATAATATAATTTCTAATCCCTTCCATGTTTATCAACATAACAGTGGAAATATGTACAAGATTTATCAAGTTTGTTCAGTTTTAATGGAATTAATTTTTTTCTATTTTGAGAGGGACGTGTTTCACTTATTTCAATTTATCTCAAAGCACTAATTTCCAGCATTCCTATATTCATTAAAATACTTTATCTTGAATCTGAATTAATCAACTAATGTAATAAAGAAGACTAACAGATCAGTTGATGAAAACTGAAGGATGCAGGATATCCTGACATCTCTGCTTTACTCTGCTTCTGAATGCAGCTGTACAATACAGAGATGGGAGTGCTAATCTTGCAAGAAAACTCCCCTCTGAAATATTTTTGCAGCTTATACACAAATCTAATGTGAGTACCCTAACCACCTTAGTTGTGTAGTAGAAGTTGAAGAGAATGAGCATGGGAGGCCAAAGTCAAAGAGTTAAATGTACTGTAATGACAAGAATACCGTGGAAAATCTCAAGGTGGAAATCTATTTGGGCAATGAACATGAGGAAGTTTTCAATCGCATGATACTTCAATCATTTATTTATTCATATATTTGAGTCTGGATTGGTTTTGAAATTATTTTTTATTATCTTTTTACTTAATGTTACTGCTTATATTTTTGAAATAATAAGTTTCTTCTCATCCCATATCCAGACAATTAACAAATATCTTAATAAATTCATGCTATGGAGACTAAAAACTGCATATATGTCCATTAGATAAAGTACTTTACTACCAAGCTGTCATCTGAGCATTAGGAAACAGTTTCTTTTGAAATATTTTTTTTTTATTTAGGAGTAAGCATAATCATTATTATATATACCTTAACATTCTTTCAAAACGTATTAACTGGACAATTTATGAAATTACAAAGAACCTGTATACACTCAACAGTTCAGAGTTACATATTAGATTACAAATCAAATGTGTAATCTGATAAATTCTAAATTAAAAACCAACCCAGTGAAAAAAATGCACAAAACCTACAGAAGTTGTAGCGCTCAAAGGTAAGTATTAAAAATGTTTGACTGTTTGGGTTTTGTTTTTTCTGTAATTCCAAACCAAAATTCTCAACTGTTTTCAGACTGGGATTTCCATTTGCATTAGTGTAGAAAAATACTTGTTAAATGCTAGCTGGCCAGGAAAGGGCAGGCAAACCAAGCTCTACCATGAGCTGAGCACTCCATGGTAAGCTAAAGGCCTGAAGGAAGTCTGTCCTTCTAAATGACAATTTGTTCTTTGCTCGGCTGCTGGGGAAGTGCCACATACACTGCTCATTAAACAAAGAATATTTTATTGCTGTAACAGGGCACATTGAATCTAATGCTCACTGAGGACATCATGCAGTTCAAAAGAGTGATTCACATAAACTGTAGTCATTCTAGCCTTTTTCTGAGTAAACTAGATAAAAGGAAGAAGAAAATCTACAGATACATGCTAGATCTTGGACTTATCTAAAGGGGAACTCAGAAAAAAAAAAAGCAAACAAAAACCCACCCTCTTAGAAAGGAACTTGGAACTGAAAGAAATGCAGTCAAATTCCTGTATTAATGAGACGAGAACATTCAGGATCTTTTCACTCAAGTTTTCTAGCTGAGCACAATTCCTTATTTTATCAGCTGCTATGAACTGAAAAATGTGCTAGGAAAGCACTGAACTCACTAGGATCCCTCCCTTTGAGCTGCACTTACAGTAGTGACTGATGACAGATACTGGTTCAGCACCATGAAAAATTTTCATTGTGAAGGACTAGCAAACTCAGGGAAATTCAATTTATATGGAAGTCTTCTGGTCAGGTTTAATTCATGTGTGTCTGACAGGCTGTGTCTGCACATTATTGTGGTACCTCAGGCATTTTTTCTAAATACTTCTGGGATTTTTAAAAGGGGAAGGTAGGTAATCATGCAGTAAAGAAATATTAAGCAATTGCTCATCAGGCAGTATAACCTTCAGAAGGTGATCAAAAGCATTCCTTCTGGTTTGCTCTTGCATGTTATCTTTTTATTTTAACCTGTGATAAAAAGGACAAAATGCAATCCAATATACGCTCTCTAATTAAGGGCAAATACTTTTTCCTAGTAAGAGTCAGGCATCACTGAACTGTTTAATATTAAATAATACCTTCAATTAAATATTATGCTCTCAAATGTAAAAGAATAAATAACATGAAAAAATTTAAGTTCTCTGACACACTGAGGTGAAAAATCCAGGATCTCCGGATACTGTTTTGTTGGTATCAGTGACTCTACATCAGTGTAAAAAGCACAGAGGAATACTCATTATAAGATGTGAATGCATTAACAAAGCAAGTTTAAAAATGCAGTGATGATATTTGAGTGTCCTTATTCTTTTTTTCAGTTGCTAGATGGATTCCATGGGAAAAGTAAATGCCTTTCTCTCTGGTTCTACTGGTATGTTGAGAAAGTGAAATGTAAGTTCCCTGCTATGTCATTTCTTTAGTTTATCTGCATCCAAATACAAGCATAAGATTGAGTAATATTTTATTTATTAATTTGTTTACATTAAAGTAGCCAATCAACCAAATACTCAAGTCAATAAACGGAAAGTCAACCTGACAATTAGTCTTTTTATTTATAATAATATCTCCTTTCTCTTTGCTTTGTCTAACCCTATGTTTGCAACTCTTTCTACTAACTCTGAATGTCCTTAAGCAGTAAATTCTATCAGAGCATGTTTTATCTCAGGCCTATTGCAAATCTGTGGTTGCTACTTAGTCACCTGCTTAGGAGTTACACGCTGGCCAGGAAACACACATTCCACCTTTATAATGGTTTCATGTATATAAGGCACAGTTTATTTAAAGTACTGGTACATGGAAACAAGTCCTCAGATAACCCACACTGTCGATAAATCATTTGGATTTTTATTATATACTGATTACAAGAGAGTGCAGATGTCATTCCTATCATTCCAGCAACAAGACTGATTTAATTCTTCACAGTTCTTCCCACGCTTCCCAAATGTTTTCTTAATGAAAAAGAGAAATCTGAACACTGCAGAGATTCTTTTGATTATTTGATCATGGGTGTGATATTCTCAATGAATAGATATGCAATACAAAATCACAACTTAATTAAGATTCCAATTCTATAGAAAGAAAATGTCCTGCTAGTACTGTGACTTTCAGCCGTTCCACTTACCATGGGTTGTAGGTTGTTTTGTCTTTTCAGAGTCAAAGGACGGTAGGGTATCAATTATGAGATGACATCTAGAGCTGACAAAAGGAAAACATATTTCAAAATAAAAGCATTTCCACAAAAAAACCCTCCAGCAACAACAGCAACAAAACCAAACAACCAAAACTCCCAAACAAACAAACAAACAAAAACCACAGCCCCCCCCTCACCCCCAAAACCAGAAAATAACAAGTTTGTGAAATTTTTAGCCAAAGTAGCAGGTGCCCAAGTAAGAGAAGAATGTTTTGTTTAAAATGTAAGACAGCTTTATTGCAGGAAGTACATGATGAATATTTAGGAAAGCAGCCTGTGGTATGATGTGTATTCTATACATATACTATACTGTAGCTGTTATACTAGTTAATAACTCCTAAAAAATACAATTTAAAAAAAAAGAAAGTTCTATGACAAGGTTTAACTGCATTTATAGTGAAATAATATATCTTTAAAAGGACACTGACAGAAATCCTCAGAAATAAAGAATGTGCTGCTCTACCCACTACTTCTTTCCTCCAGGATATCTTAAGAACAAATTTCTTCACTGAAGGAGGCTGAGAAGAAAGAATCAGAAAGGTGTAAAACATGCTCATTGCTCCTAGCAAGAATCATAAAATCATGCAAAAAAACATAGGGGGCACACTCCTGAAACAGCAAATAAATATAAAGAGAGAAAAAGCTGTGAATCATTTTAAAATAGTGCAATGCATATATTCTTTATACTCATTGTGGTTTCTTAGATAAGAGATGCATCACTACTATAATGCAATATTAGTATCCAGTATAGGATGTTTTATTATTTCTACATTGTAAAAATGGTAATATCATGGATGATAATTCTTTGCTTCCCCTATTATACCTGAGCAATGACACAATTTCATTTTATTTTCTTCTCTAAATCTATGTCTAGGGTGACTACTTAAATGAACTGCTGTCAGTATTTTCTATGGAGGAAGGCTACAGGGATGCAACATATGGCTGAGGCATATTAGTGACATGTCTAGATATAATGGAATTTAGTTCATTAATCTGTCCTGAATGACCATCACAAGAGAAAAAGTTTAAGTCAAGAACTAAATGAACTGAATGGATATTTGAATGGGGATAGGCACTGGACTAACAGAATGCTGCCTGTGTATATGTCGAAGGACAGAAGAGGGGTTTGATGAGGCTGAGAAAAATATATTGAAAAATGTAGGGCCCAAGCATGGTGTAAATAATATGGAAAAAAACATAGAGATTGTAATGAATTTGCCAGGAAGGAAGTTAATTTTCTTCATAGCAGTCTGTATCTAGATTGGCAACTTTTTATTTTAGATTGGTGAACAAAACTGTTGATAGCACACCAGTTTTACTCATTCTTGAATAGTGCTTGCAAATATTAAGACATTATCTGTTTCTGCCTCTGCCAGCAAGCATGCTAGGGGTGGACAAGAAACTGCTAGTTCTAGTGAACAGTGTCTGGCCCATGGCAGTGAGGTTGGAGTTAGGTGATCCCTAAGGTCCCTTCCAAACCACACCACTCTATGATTTCATGATTGCAAAGAGATACTGCCAGGGCACCTGAAGTCGGCTGACCAAAGGGACATTTCATACTCTGTGATATCATGCTTAAGCAATAAAACAGGAGCTGGGGTATTTCCAAAGTAACTGCTGCCCAAGGACTGGCTGGCCATTGTTCTGCAGGTGGCAGTGACTGCTTTTGTGCCACTTGGGTTTGTGGGTTTCTTTTCGTTTGCTTGTTTGGGGGTTTTGTTTTGGTTTGGTTTATTTCCCCATGATATATTAGACTGGCTTTATCTCAACCCAGAAGTTTGGATTGTCTCCCCTTACTTTTGCATTTCCAATTTTCTCCCTCATCCAAGTGGGTGGGGTGTTACCTGCCACCTGGGACCAACACACCATATACAGGAAATGGAAGTATAAATGCAATTAAAATTATTAATAGCTCTTTTGTTTCTACCCCTATTTCTGGTGCTGTCCTCCCACTTGCTGTACTTTTCTGTGTCCAGAGGCTGATGGTTGTGGGGAGAGGGTGGGGACAGGGGTATATTATAGCAAGTTGTCATCGTCTGCAGTCACCTGTTGGAGAAATACCATGCTCATGTTAATAGTTTATTTTTTTCTGCTCCAGGAACAACATTTACATGTTTGATAACATAGTTTTACAGCTTTGATCTTTATTCATTAGTCTGAAGTTCCACATTACTCCAAATTTATGATATATGTGCCTTTTATATCTTAGACAGTTTTGCCCAGATCTCTATTTCTTTAACTGACTGTGGATGAGCTGATTATAGCCCTAAGGTCTTTTGTGCCAGACCTAAATTCCATCCCTTACCCCATAGCTGCACTCTTCTACAGTGTCTCCTTTGTCTACACTTCTGAAAGCACCTGCTGTTCAATTAAACTAGTAATTCTCTACTCTACATTGTCATGTTAGGTTTATAAATATCTCATTCTGGATAGGATAGTAACTACTTTTTACTAATGTCTACTTAAAACTTGTGTTATATCACACACAGATAAATAAAAGTCAAATAAAATAGTCACAGACAACTGGTCTCAGAGGAAATGATGATAGAGCTAAACCAAGTGAAAACAAAGCTACAAGAAAGTTGAGAAAAGTTCAGACAGAGCAAATCTGACAAACATCAGTTGTGACACCTTCGACTTCAGTACAAGGCTCACAAACCGTTATCGGTAATATAGGGCCACATGTTAAAATTAGCACAAAGAGAAAGAAAATCAGTGTTAATATTTCTGGAATAAAATTATGCACTTACAGTGAGAGGCAAAGGAATGATATTGGTAAACTTTGCTTTTCAGTACAAGCGAAATGTTTCAGGATTAGTGTCAAATACATGAAGGCAGAATTGCAAGGGCCTGCTTCCATTTCTTACTGCAGGCTAGGTTCCAGTATTCATGGGTTGTTTCTTTATATAGAACCATATTCAGAGCAAGTATTCGAAAATATTCAAGGAGAATTTTCTAGTAATTTCATCTGAATATACAGCTGCTTTTAACTGCAGCTTATTCAGGTAGTGGTGAAAATACTTCTATTTGCATGCAGATAAATACATGCCCACCTAACAAAACCTTCAGCAAGTTACAGTCAGAATTTTATTGCATGTAATTAAGATAGGGTTGTTATTACTATACTCAAATACTTGAAAAAGTTAGTTCAATTTGACAAAAGTGGGAAAACCAGTGAGTGTCACAAAGAAGTGCAAGTGACTGTGGATGGATTTTTGAGGAATAGTGGTACTCATTTTGTGACCCAAAGTCAGGGTGGTTGTCCCTGAGCACATCACTATGGAGTAAGCTAAATCAGAGATGACCAATAACAGAGGTTTATAAAATCTTATTTGTTCATTTGACTGTTGCTATTGAAGCCAGAAAGACTGAACTGGAATAAAATCCAAAACTAAATTAATCTCATTAATTTTTAAAATACCCAGCAATTTCTAGAGTACATTATATAACCAACTATTTAGGTTCCTAATTTAGGCTCACAGATCTCAAAATCTTGGCTTGACTGTGAATATGAATCATATTATAGAATCATATTATCATATTGTAATGGATTGTTATGAGATGCAATCTGCCAGTTCAATTTTAAATGGTTTTGCCTTTTTTATCCTTTTTTTTACTTCAAAAGATAATAGAATGTATAATAACTTCAGATGAAAAGAAGTGGGTATAATACTAAAAATAATACACTGGTTCTTCTGAAAGCAATTTAGCTTTTTGCTTGATACTTTGAACTTGGTGGATGTGTTTGGTATGTAGAGAGAAGTGAAGATAAAGTGAAGTATAAGGGAAAATATTTGGAATGATAAAGAAGTGAACAGAAGAGTGAGAGGAAAGAAAAGCAGCTTGAGGAGCAGCAGCAATACTAAGATCAAGAAGCTAATTAACCAAGGAAGGATTAAAAATAAGATTACTTCATCTATTCCTTTGGGAGACAGAAGAGTTGTTAATTCATACTTTCTTTAGACAATTGACAGTTGGTTAACAGCCTGAGAGGAAGTAAATCACCCAGCGGTCACAGAAAGTGCTCTCCAGGCTGGATTCCCTCTTCCACCACAAAAGTATCCTCCTGATTGAGGAAATCCCTGTTG
This sequence comes from Oriolus oriolus, assembly GCA_013400235.1. Taxonomy (NCBI): domain Eukaryota; kingdom Metazoa; phylum Chordata; class Aves; order Passeriformes; family Corvidae; genus Oriolus; species Oriolus oriolus. Next base: position 248,761 of record VXBT01009159.1, read on the forward strand.
CTGACACACGACCACTGGTGCTTGTGTGCCACTGATCCATGAACCTCACTGCACAATTGCAGTGTCTTGTCAGCAGGAGGAAAAGACTGAATCATAGCAGCACAAAATGCTCCAAGGAAACAAGGGACATAGAGAAGTCCCAAGTAATTCAATGTGTCATACTCTGTTTTCAGGCCAAAGTAAATCTAGTAAAGGTCAAATGGACAAACCAGATTTATAGTTCAGACTTTAATTCGATATGAATAACTCAATATGAATAATGTTATTTAGCACCATGCTTGAAATTTGTTATGCTGTCTGGTGTGGTTTATTCTTTAGAGTACTATACCAGAACATCAGCAGGTTTGATTCCTTTTTGTTTAAATAGTTTAAAATAATCTCTTAAAATCAATGATATTTCACAAAAATAAGAAACTGGAAAATCTAGATGAAAATAATTAGAATTGTAATATTATCTTCATATTTTTACAGGTAAAAGAAAGTGGAAGAAAATAGTAAATGCCATATGCATTAGTTGTAAACATCAACAAAACTGATCTGGATTGCTCTGCAAACCAATAAATATTTTTATGCAAATATTTCCATTCACGGTTAATCTTTAAAAAACGCAGATAAAATAGGAGGATTTAGTAGCTTCCAAACGGAAGTTTGACAGAGACTGACAATATTATTTTATCCCAGATGCTTCTGAAAAAGCTTTGACAACTTAAAAGAAAAAAAATACAACAACCAAACAAAAACAATTAACAGGGATATTAGATGCTGTATTGAGGGGAAAAAAAGTGTACCTGTCTCCTACATGTCTCATAACTAAATACATAACTTCAAAAACACAGGATACACATGACACTACCAGTTTAATACGGCAATCAGGAATTTTAAAAGCAACTGTATTTGCTATAAAAGATCTGAAGCTTTCAAAATTCACCACTATGCTTTCGTAACTGCCACTAGCTCTAGAAAAATTCCATCCATTTTTAATAGCTAAGGATGTGACTGTTAATATTAGTTTCTATTCCATTATAAAGAATATTTTGGTTATCTCAGCTATTAGTTATGTTAACAGTATGAATAGTCATATATGTAAGTTTTAGTTTTATGATTTACATATATTAAAAGCCATTTTAATTTACAGAGTTTTGAAAATACTTTTAATAATCATGCATAAAATACAAAAAAATAATCCTCTGGAACAATAAAAAGGTGAATTAAAAGTAAATACTGCATAACATTTGTTTTAATTTATGTTTACTATTTTGTTACTTGTTTGTGTTGCGGCTGTTGAAACAAATAAGAAAACACTGTCTAAGTTGTTAGACTGGGATGCTGATGGTATTAAGACATTTCCAGCAAGATTTTAAATCACATGATTTTTATGTTCATATGAACACATTCCGTTACTCTTCTACCAGAGTCCCCCAACCCTGTATGACTCTTCTGTTCTACTACCCCAAACAGGTTCTTTTAGAAGGTCCACACGGAGTGTGTAGTGTTTAATGACAAATTTACTTATGAAAGATACTAGACGTTGCATGAGATTTACAAATTGTCAGAGTGATGCAAACTATATTACATGGCATAATAGGAATGTAAGTTATATCTAACAGAATGCATAACAATTGCAACACACAGTTCAATGCCATTGTCATTCCCAAAATCAGTGTCTATAACGTGCTCACCACCACAAGGCTGAGCATCCCCCGTCCCCAGAAAGAAATATGCGAGTTGAAGCCAGCTGAAGTCTGTTACTCCCTTCAAAATCCTTTTGATTTTCTCTAGTTTCCATAGTCTGTGTTGGGCTGAGCCACACATTCACTCCTCCCCCTCCCTGCCCCCATGCTTGTCTAGCTAAATTAGGGGCACACCTTCACTGTTTTAATGAACTCAGGAGTAAACATTTTTCACTACTTGTTGATCCACTCCGGAGCCCTGTCCCCTGAGATACAAATAGCTTCTGAAATAGCTGTGGGCAGTAACAGCCTGCATTACTCCCAGAGTGTTATAGGCTCATCTCCCTCACCATTCTCCTTTTATTTATTGGTCACTCACCGCTTCCTTCTCAAAATATTTTGATGTCAGGAAATGAAATTTTTGCTAAAAGGACAAGACTAAAGGAGTTCTCTTTGTACTTGATGGAAAAAATGATGAGATTTAAAGTTAAGTTATCCTGATAGATAAGGAGAAAAATGTAAAACTGCTTAGTACAGCTACTATTGGCAATTAATTTTTATTAGTATTTATATTCGGAATGCTATAAACAGGTTTTTTATTTTTGTTTGATATTCCAATATATCTGGAATATCAAACACACCTTGAATTTACAACTCTTAAACTGTCTTGACATCTGTCTGTATAGGTTTTAACTGAAGAGCCCCTCTTGTGTGGCCAGCATTATCAGTGTCACCATTGTTGGCAGGATATAACATCAAGTGTTGCTTTCACACCCAAACCAATTCAAGCTGTTACAGGTAAAGAGAATTTTTACATATTAAAATCTATTCTTCTGAGAAGCAAGGTACATGCAGTATTATTGAACTATGTTTTTTGTGAGAAAATATTTGGAAGATGTTCAGATGCTTGGGACTGACAGAGTTTGTTGTATATTTCTCTATTTCACAAGTAAGTTGCCTTCCAAATCTTTCACTCTGCTTTTCTTTTCTAACTATCTAGCTAACGTCCACTGTGTATTTTGTTATCCCTGTGTTGATTACATTTTCAGTAATTTGAATTTCTATTCAAATGCCTGTAACAGAGATACAGTGTGTGGATGCATAATTTCCCATTTCATTTATGTGCTTGGCTCATAATTGCATAAACAAACAAAGAATCAAAAAAAAACCAAACCAGAAAAACCCTGACTGTTTGGTTATCCTGTTTTGTGGACACTTTATCTTGTAGGCTATTAGGAGTATTCCTTAGGTTCACTTTTTCATGGTAAACTGACAGCCACATTTAACATTCTTTGTCTAAATAATGACTAAAACATTCCAACCAAAAAGGGTAAATAACAATTGCATATAAAAATAGAATAGCAAAAGCAAAGCATGCAGAGACTACAGTGTGAAATAAATATACAAACTTGAAAAATATATAGCTACTGAAACATGGGAGTTTCCATCTGAACATCAGGAAATAGTTTTTTAAAGCACTGGCACATGTTGCCCATAGAGGCTGCAGAATATTAGATGGTAGAGGAGTAGAGGTTGTACAGCATGGAGATCACCAGAAGATACTCAAAAGTCATCTGGACATGGTCCTGGGCAAAATATTGCAACTGACCCTGCCTGAGTAGGGGGACTAGACTAGGCAACCACCACATGTCCCTTCCAACACCAACCATTATTTCATTCTTTAAGTTTCCTTAGAGACATTATTTATAACAGGAGATGGAAGGCAATGAATTTGACATTGTTAGCAAAGCTCTAATGAACCCGATAGAAAAGATTACAACAATATATTAAATCTATGTAGAAGTAAAAGTGATTTTACTGATAAACAGTGAGCTAACATCTTAGAATTTTTTTTCTCTGTCTTACAGCTTTATGCTCCAGGGTTTTTAAATACAGAACTCAGTCTTGTCATGTTGCCTGTTCTAATCCGCTGGGACAGATTTTGAGGTGTTTCAGGTTACATGCTACAGAAGACATTCAAATCCATTTTTTTATCCTCAACTTAATACTGTTATGCAGTCCCTTTTCCAGTTCTTATCTGAGGCTCTAAAGATTGACATAATGCCAGAAGGAATTTTCACAGTCAGGAGTTGTATCTACAAAACTGTGGGTAAGTCATTCAATGGATAAGGTGACCGTCTGTGTCAGGTCCCTCTGACATCAGAAAAAATCAAAGCTTGTGGTACATTTTTGTCTAGACCACTAGTTAATTTGTTGTTTAAACAAAAATCTATTATGCTCTCAATTATCTGAGTCTCCTTTAATTATGTATGCTGTTGCTCTAGAGTTCTTTGAGAGTTTTACAATACAAGTAGATAGAAGCATGTAAGCCATATGAATATTAAAATCTTGCATTTGGCTGGAATACCTGGAGTTATGGTAGTAAATATTTATTTGTGGCAGGGAAAGCAAGATTTACCTATAAAGAAAAACATATGATAACAATTTGTATGTGACCTCTCATGCCAGCTTTTTCTGAAGAAATTGAAAGGTTACACTCTTTTTCATATTATTCAGAATCATGTCACTAAGACAAGGAATCTATAACTTTGAAAATTCTAATTGAGCTTATAGCAAAGTGTCTTTTCAGAAGATCTTAATATAAATATTTCAGAAGATCTTAAATATTTTAAAATGAGACTGAAATTATATGGAAGCTATAAATTTATAGATAATTTTTATTAGCATTAAACTGAATAAAAACTCCACTACATTTGGTCTAAGCTATGGAAATCATATTTAGAATGTAACAAACACTTTGTATGGACCATAAAGAAAATTCAGATAATTATGACTCCAATATATAGCCATGTGTGTAAGCAAAGAGCGGTTCATTCAGACGCTTTCAGTGTTCACAAATTTTTCAAGAGTTCTGAGGGAACTTAATCAATTTACTGCTACTGAAATGCAACAGTTGTTCATCAAATCACATCAGGCCTGCCTTAGGCCAGTAATAAAGATAAATAACTTCTCCAACAGAAATATCAAGAGATCTTTAAAAGTCCAAAGGGTAGATGCCCCAACATGAATTTGGCCAGAAGACTAGAATTAATAATCTATATTTCAGTACTCTAGTATCTTAAAAGAGGTTTCTTGTTACATTTGAAAAGTATCACCACCAGCAAGTATTTCTCATATCAGTAGAAATTTTGTGAAAAATAACCTGGCTGAAAAAGAGAGGAAAAAGTAGAGGCAGCTCTCTCTATGAACATAAAAGACAAGTAAAGAAAAATAAATAACAGTTCATACTGTATTTGAGTGTTCCATAGAAATAGGAATCACAGAGTAGATACCATTTCTGTAATAGCAGATTCTAAAACATTTCTCAACAATTCTTTAGTTAATGCAGTAGAATAACTATGAAAATATGATACACTGCCTTACATCATTCTTATTCAACAAGATAATAGATTACCTTCTATTTTTTCTTTCCCTTATATAATACTATATTTTCTTATCTAAATTCAAAAACTGTCTCTTTCAGATGGTCTAGCTGACATAATTATTTAAAGAAAAAATTATTTATTCCCAATTTTAACAAAATCAAACAAAAAAATCCACCTCAGAATTAAAAAAAAAACCCACAAAACACACCCAACCCAAACAGCAAGCAAATAAACAAAACACCAAAAACCAGAAATAATAATTCATAATATATTTGGAATTTATTAAGTAAAAATCCCACCACGTCAGATTAAAATTGCCTATGATAGACAGCCACCTGAATAAAAATGGAGAAGAGAAAATACTTGTAGTCTATGCTAGAGGAAAAAAAAAAGACTAACAGTCAATCTGGCATATGTGGGAAAAGAAATAAGAAATTGAGTCAATTACCTAAATTTTATGGTGTATAGCTAGGGAATTCTGGTAAATAATGTTAACTAAGCAGCTACATTTTCAATGGAAAAATCAAGATTATTACAAAAAAAGTCAAATAGCAGGCCTAAATTTATTTGAGTTTGCAGTACTATGAAATAAAAATTTTGCACAAACGTAACATCTGCTCAAAACACAGGTGTAGTTACTGATAGGAAAAATAAAAAGAAAGCTAAGTAAGTAACCCTGTTAAACCTTACTCTCCGCTAAACATGATAACTGGATAAATAAAAACTCCTACTTTTGGAGTTTTTAAGTTTGGATTTAGATTTGAAAGCACTGTTTCCAGTTATTTTTAAAAGTTTAAGAATGCACTGGCCTTTCACTACCTGAAAATTAGATTGTTGACATTACTTAGCTGAACTCAATTGCAAAAATTATTTACCAGGAATTAGTGTTCTACCATCATTCTCTAATAGTGATAAAAGTAGGATCATATGTTTTAGATGCAGAAAAACACCACGACCAGATAGTGAAAAAAAAAAAGGTGCAAAATCACAATTGATTTGGATACAGTGATCTGCCTCTAGAAACAATGCATACCTATGATAGAAATAAATGCTGATTAAAAATATGGGGATCAGAGCCAAGGCAAAGTTATCACAAAATAATTAACATAGGATTAAATCATAATCAGAGTAGAGGAAGCTAAAGAATGTGCTGCAGTAGAACATGTAAAGTGCAACTTTTCTCCTAGTGCTCTTCCTGAGATATATCACAATTTATTTGTGTGCCTTCATAAGGGCAAGTAAAGAATTCTTAAGGATTTGCTCCTGGACTGTTATTTTTCAATATATACTGCCTTACTTCTAGAATAAATAAGAAGAGTCAGAAAGAAATTTTAAGGACAGAATCTCATTCAGTGCTGTATGCATCATAAAGACCGTCACAAACATAGTGAAAAATATGACAAACAAACACAATTACCCTCTTATTCTAGAGGGTTCAAATAAAATTGAGGCAAGTTTACATTCACAAAGCTTTATTAGTGGGGTCTATAGCTGATGGCATGCTCTGACTTCAAAGTTACTTTAGAAAAAAAATTTTAAAGATGGTGGGGATCTTTCTCCCAAATTCAAGTATACTTTTTTGATGTATTAATAGCAGTTGTCTCTTTTGTTGTCTACTAGGTCTTCAAGTTACAAACTGAAACATATGGAGTTAGACAATAATATCTATAAGGCAAGAGTGAGTAGGCAGAAGAAGAAAAGAGTGTTTTTAACAATAATGACATTCACTTTCTACAAGAAACCTGATCTAACAGACATGACTATGCTTCAGAGTCTGACACTATAAGATTGTGAGGACAGCAGCACCTGAGGTACTGGGTAAAGACACTGTCAGAGCAGCTTCAAGATGTGTAATGAAAGGTTGCAAGAGTATAAATGAGCAGCAGGCTACAAAACTGAAAGAGAAAGGTCCTCAGTATAACAAAAGTTAAAGCATGTAGAACAATGTGCAATACAGTAGAAATTTTATTGGCACAGGAAGTTCTCTAAATTAGTCTCCAAATTTGATGATCCTGCCTGTGTTTTCTATTTTTAGCTATCTCAGTGGGTCAGTTGCTCTGAATTGATAGTAAATCCTGGGAAATTCTGTGCTCGTGAGAAATCTTTCAGATTTTGCAAAATAAGCAGGAAGTAGTTTGTCTGTCTTTGATACACTGGACTAATTCTGCATTAACACTGTCAGCATATTCTGCATGCAGAGTGCCTCTGTACAGTGCATTATCAGTAAGCAAGCTTATTTTGAGCATATTAGACTTGCTGGGTATCTGACAGAGAAGAAAATGCAGGTAGAAACATGCTATTCATGACCTTCATTAACTCATACACTTTAAAAATGGCTAAAAATAGTCAATGAATATTATGTAGCTAATGTCTTTTTCCTTTAAAGGATGTTTGTAGTATTTAAAAACATACATGATAAAAGTTGTGTGGCAATCTGTTTATTGCATAAAGAAAAGTTAAACATGGAATTTGCAACATTGTAATTGTAGTTGAGAAACTTTTTGAGTCCTTGGATCTTCAGAGTCATAGCGTGAACTGTTGTGCCAGGCTTACATACATTATTATCCTAACAGCAGGTAATGGTCATGGGACATCAAAGATTCTATAAGGTTATGGAAGTTAACATTAGAATTATTTCAAAATAATAAAAGTAAGACATTAATTAGAGCAGCAGCTACACAGACAAACAGCAGTTTTTGCTTTAATTGCTTACAAAACACTGCAGAGTCCTAGCAGAAGGATATTAAGAAGTTACAGAGCCAAAATCTTAAAATATTAGGAAAAGCTATGACTAATATAATTAATCATAACATTAATAAGACCTGTTTATGTGCACACCTTCTGTTACAGTTTTACTTATGACCCACCTTTTGTACTATGGATTCCCTGATCCATTAAGTTTACAAAACACTTAATTCTGAGAATAAATCCCAGTTGCTAGAGGAAAATATTTCATGCTGGATTTGACAGCCTGAGAGAGGCAAGGCTGCTAGACCTCCTTGCCCCCATGTCCAGCTTGAAGTGAGGCTGAAAATATGTTCCCAGTGGACACATAGAGACAGAGAACATTTGTATATCACGTATATACACACTTATATGCAGGGCTGTCCACACAGATCCCAGAGACACACACACACAATATTCCCATGAACACAGATAGCATCAACAGGCTCATCCTGTTGCCCTTTCTGGTTGAATCAGAACAGAGTTCCTTAGTGGAAGTAAATATACCTATGAAATATGTTTATCCCTGGTGGGTTCAGACACCCAGAGGCTGTGCCTGGATCCCAGTATCCCCAGTTGCTGGTATCTCCCCCTGTGCTCCTCTGGTGTTGCGGTGATGGGCTGATGGCTCTTCTGTGATATGATGGGAGCTGCTAGGCATGGTATGATTTGCCTGGTCTAACCCACAGCCTGCCATTTTCTCTCTGTGCTCCCTTTAACCACATATCCTAAGCCTGGGCATATAAGGGAGACTGCTCTCTGCAGGACTCCTGCTTCAATTGGTCTAAAGATTGGAAGGCATTAAGTAAATGAGGCAGAGGCCTGCAGGAGTCATGGAGAAGGCAGCTGGGAAATGCCCAGAGAAATGATCTGGTTTCAGGCCTCCGCTCAGCTTTCCCATGTAAATCTGGATCAGTCACTTAAAGCACGTTTTCACAGGTGGACAATGATTATGTATTCTTCATTTTCTGGGTGGCCGACTTTATTCCCTATGGTCTGATTTGCAAAACAACTGGCTACTCATAACTGCAGCATAAGCTAGTTAGAGCTGTGCTTTGAATACATAAATTGTAAGATACAATTATGTTCTCTAAAAATCAGGTCCAGGTTATGTGAAATTGGGCACATAAAATTAGTGACTCTTTTTGACCTTATTATCTCAATGTCTTTGTTCTCAGCCTATGTTTTATTAATGAAAAAGGACATAAATAATAATGATATCCTTCCTCATATAATGGTGCTACGAAAATCAGTTTGTATTGGGGAAGCTTCCAGTTAGTGTTGCTATTAAGTCTCCTGTGTTACTGATATGAAAACAAAACATTTTGTGATGGAATAAAATACCATAGGAGCATTCTTCACATATTTTTTTCTTCTCCTTCATTTTCTAATACAACAGGTATTACTTATGCTACCTCATTTTAGAGATTCCCCTTTCTAAAAGATCTCAGGAAATTGTGTTCCTCCCTACAACATCCTGACCTTATCTTTGAAGCTGTTTGGGTATGTGGCCTCTCACAGATGAACATCTGTGTGTGGTAGTGTTGCTGCATCACATATTAGCAAATGTTGTTGAAATTAATATCATACAGAAGTTGGTGAACAAAAGTTTTGTACTCAGAGAAGGTTTAGAATACTGTAGAAATACAGTAATAGAGGAAACAATTGTAAACTCTATGAGCTCCATGCATTCCAGATGGTAGAAAAGTATTTACAATGTGATTCTAATGTAATACTGAAGACTGTTTCAATGCATCCGTATAATACAGTGAGATTAATCCTGCAATATTATTTCTTTTGGTTATTCAGCTTTGCAAACTTAACTGCTGCGGTGCTCACCAAAGGCTAGCTCGGCTGGACCAGGCACCGAGCAATCTTGCCCCGCAGCTGCGGAGGAGTATGGAGGCTAATCATCGGCAGGAGGACGGGAGAGGTCTCTAGCAGGGCTTGCCTCGACCACCGATGGACAGGGGGCAGAGGAGAAAGGAAGGAGGCAAGGGACTCTTCTTGGGGAAGCAGGAACAGGTTTATTAACAGCGGGAAAGGGGACCAAAAAGAGCCCTGCAGCGCTCTGTGCAGGAGGTTTTATGCTCCAGTGGCAGGGGTGGAGCAGACTCAAAACAACCAATAACGGTACCGTTACGGGGAGGTGCAGAGGCGGGGAACATTACACAGCAAGGAATAGGAGAAGGGGTAGGCAGGGAGGGTGAACGTGGGCCAGTTGTAAGGGATAACATGACTGGGAGGAGAGGAGTGTGGTGACCATTGCCTACGCGCAGGGTGTCACGTCTTTCTCGCCGAAGTGAACGGTTTTTCCCGCCCAGCTGCCTCAGGGCAGCCAAGTTGGGACAGGCGGCCATCCTATGGTTCCTGTGACCTAGCAGAATCAAACCACGGGACCTTTGGTTTGGCCAGGTCCAGGGCACAATGGCAGGAACCAGGGCACACTGCAACACTTAATAACTTTAAAGTTTTTCTTGTGTTTAATAAATAAAGATGCATAAGATTCTTATTACGAATCACAATTGAATGTATTTTAATCTGCTGTTGAAAAGATGTCAGTTTTCAGAAAAGGAGACAAATGCTAAGAAAATTTTCTATACTAGGTTTATGCTATTTTAACTATGTGAATGAAATGAACAAATATTCAGTTGATTTTTATATTTTTGAGATGTGATAACAATGAAAACTAATGAGTCATATACAATAACAAGAAAAATAAGGATAGAGGGAAATGTGATAAAATTAAAATTGAAAATGTGTTTTTACAATTTTATTTAAGGAGACATTCTTTTGTATAGAGATTGTGTAGAATGTGATTTTTTTTTTCTTGAAACTTTATTAGAAAATAACAGAACAGATTGAAATCACTTACTATGATCAGTATTGAAAGATGGAAGCATTTTTATAATCCAATTTTTAAACTTAGAAAATTTTTTTATTTGCATTCAGATTTTCATTTTCTTTTCAAACATATCTAAGAATACCAGTACTTTCTTTAATACATATTATGGTTCCCAGGAATAAGGGAAAAACCCCAACTTTGGTCAGCTATAATCTTCCAGAAATACCAGCGTTTGACCATGTAATAGGAGAAAAAAAATTAAAAATTAATGAAATACATATCTAATATACAATAAATGGCACTTTTCAGGTACTGCGTAGTTCTACTGATGCCATAAAATGTACAGCACGGAGTCATCCTTTAGCAGTGCAGGGATAAGTAAGACCCAAAGAGATGTCTCCTGGTCTTGTACTATTTTGACGATGCAGGGTAGGGTCCAAGGGGTGTTTATCACTATTGTAATTTATTTTTGCTGTCCATTTCTATATATTTAGGAGGTATTTTGGAGACATATTTTTTGGAATCCAGTAAATACTGAAAAATCCTGTAGAAAACATTATCCTTTTTGGAGTGCTACTCAGTGCTCTGTGATGAGTTTATGAAAAATCTTTCCTTAGGCATGGAAATTCCTCCTCTTTTCAGCTTAATTTCATGCATGAGTCATTCATAACAAAGACCCATGTTCAACCTCCCAATGCATGCCTATATTGTCTCCCATAATTCTTGCTTTACTCTGTCCAGTTCTATTAGTCCCATCCCAGTTCACTTTTGGAGATTGTTTACCCATTAGGTTGTGTAAGTCCTACTTCTTTCAAAAAAACCTTCTGTTCCATGGCTTTGCCATTTAATTTATATGCTCTTGATAAATAACAATAAATAGGTATATAACGTTATTAAACAGGCTTTTCAGTGTTTGTTGTGCCTGCAATAATGTAAGTGAAACTACTTTAATTCATAAGAAAACTATCTGAATTGTCACTTTTATGTGGTTAAGTCATGTCAAGGAAACAGGGATGACCTTCTCAGAGAGAAAAAGTATTTTATGTTTATGAGGATTTCAGTAGTTCATCTGTATTTTTTTTCATTAAAAGAGACTAATTTTAACCTCTACAGCGTGCAGTAATACAGATTAAACTTCCATAGTCAATTTGCATCAGATATAAGAAATAAATTTTTAATGATTTTCAGCTCATTTGATAGTGGTTGTTTTATATTTGATTAAGAGATTAACTTTTTTGTCATCAACTTTACAAAGCTTTTCTACCCACAAACACTTGTAATGCTTGAATTTTCCATTTTCTACTTCACACAGTTTTTGTATCCTTTAAAGAATGTCTGTAAAGAAGTTGTCTGTGTGGCCTGAATCTTATAAGCCATCCTTGTAGCCAGTGAATTTGGAAGCCTTGCTTGTAACTGAAAATTACGTCCTACTCGATCAGTGATGTGGGCAGATTGTGGAACACATGAAGTTTATGCGACAGCCACAAAATGCTATGTAAATTCAATATTTTCATATTTCTGAAATTCTCAGACCTTTTTCACCTTTTAACTGAGTTAAAAAAAAAGATGTAAAAACAAAGATGGTACAACGACTAGATGCCATGGTCAAAGACTATCATGTCACTTCTGTAGCTGTTCTTCATCAGACTGCAAAGTGGATACTTTTGTATAATCTTGTGATAATAATCTTCCCTACTTTGACCTAAATTACTCTAGTATAAAAACTAATAGTGCTGAAACTTGCTTTGAATTTAACCCTACATGTTTGCTGCAGTAAAAGTTGTGCTGTCACAGCTGACTAGAAAAACTGCTTAATGGCTCAGACATCTCTTCAGTCTACATATGCCACCTGCAGTTCTGATCAGGAGAAATGTCTAACATTTAGCTCAATGTGAATATAGTTAGCTCACAGCTTTTTTTTTTGGCCCCCTCTGTAGACCATCTCAAATTTTAAAGGTTGCCTGTGCAGGAAAAAGCCCAGAAAAAGAAACAAGAGCTGAAGTGTTAAGAGGACTAAGAGGACAAATCAAAATTCTTTGATTCAATACAAGTCTCAAGAAGGCCAGCACATGAAAAGAAAGCTTTTGTTACTATGTTGTTAGTATTAGCGACTGATATGAAGAGCAGGTTTTTTGAAAACAGAAATGCCAAATGAAAATAAATAGCGGAAGTAGATTTAGATTAACCTGTACAAACATAGAAGGGTCAAAACTTCAGAATATTTTCTCTCTCTCCCAAGGAAATACTTAAATATTCTGATGTTTCATATCTATATCTTGACGGCATTTTTGGGACAAAAACTGTGTGATATTCCTTTTCATGTTTTCTTTTCCTTTGGAAATAACAGAAGTAACAGAAAAGGGAATAGAAGAAATTGAAAGAAGAGAAATGGCCCTGTCCTAAGTTACCTTGAAGCCCAGAAATAGCACAAAGCATCAGGCATTCTTTTCATTTTGGTATGAACTCGCTTAGATTTCATAGCTTGGGAATCCTAATCTCACAGTTTGGACAAACACTTTATGAGACATAAATGTCCTGATGGAGAGAAAGTTCAGCTCTATCACAGGTCCCCCCATAGCTCTGTGAAACTGCTGACTAAGAGCAGAAAGTTGGCTGTTGCATCCATTTGACCATTATGAAGTTTAGTCTGAGGAAGTGGTGGGTAGAAGTTGTAAAAAATCTACTCCAGTTATGAAAAGAAAATTAGTTCAATACCAGTAGTTTACTTTCTGGAAGGGAATATTTCTCAGCTTCTCTTCACAGTATTGAACAGCACCCAAATAATCTACATAGTGTGAACACTGGATAGAGTTAAGATTGAAGAGTATGACAAAATATGGATTAATAGACATCATGAGACATCAGGCTGATCTGACATAATATAAATAGATTCACTATTTTCACGATTATAGACTCATGGAATCATTAAGGTTGGAAAAGACCTCCAAGATCATCAAGTCCAACCTTTGACTGAAAACCAGCCTTATTTCTTTAAGATAATATATTTTGTAACCTGTATTTTAGACCTGCATTTACCTTTGTTTCTATCTTCTCATAATAATACCTCTACTTTGACTACTGTTCTGGGTTAGATTTCTTTTCTGATATGCTTTTGTTGCATGTAACTACCTGTGGAACCAGGTGTATCACTGTGTGTGCCTGTGTGTATTCATACACATTGTATATGCTCACATATGTGGAAATACTACGAATGTCTAAATATGCAAACATTTCTCTGTTTATTAGAATATCAACATTACTGGTTTTTCTAGACAAAGTATAAACAAGCTATTACTTTAATTAATATGGTTGTTGCTCAACCTCTTGCAGTTCATCTTTCCATTCCTTTTTTCTTTACCTTCACCCATCTTATTTTCCTTTTCCTGTGCACCTGTGCAGACACATATACTACCCCATACATTTTGTCTTCTCCAAACATTTCTTTCCTTTTTTTTCTTCTTCTTCTGTCTCTTTATTTGTCATGTTACCTGACTGTCAGACCTACCTGCATGTTTCTTAGATATTGATAGAGATTAATGCCTTCATTAAGACTGCATCTCTTTGTTTCAAGTCATGTCATACAAATACTGTGTGATAAGATTTATTTTGGTTAAAACTTGGCAACAAATACTGTTTTCCTTTGAAAATTATGTTTTATATTTCTGTTTTCATCATTCTGAACCTTCAGTTCAGACAGGCACTTCAAATTGATTGGTTTTGAACAATAACAAAAAGAAAATATATATACTAATGATTCATAGTTCAGTAAACTGGCCTTAGAAAGATTGTTTCAGGGTGACCTCTGATTTTTCACACACAATTAGCTGCCAAACAGAAAATGTAATGAAAGAACTTACAGGAATTGTAAGTTTTAAGCCCATTATTTTTCTCTCCACCGTTTCTCTCTGCAAATTATTATTTGCAAAATAATGTATATCAGGAAGCAGGCTGGTACTTCTTGATCATAAACATTTTTAATGTATTTGATACATTTCTCTCTTCAGCATCTTTATCTGAAAACAGTTATTTTTATTGCTCTACTATAAAATAAAATTTTTCCTAACCAAATCTCTAGTCAGTAGGAAGAGAATCCCAGTTTTAACTGAGTAATTATTAACTGAGTAATTAAACAGAACAAGGAATTTTTACACTAATGGTAGTCCATTCATAAGAAAGACATCTCAGCAATTATACACTTTAGATTAATAGAAATTGTTTTTGTCAGACTTGCTTATATGTTTAAACAGCATCTTTTGTCTTAAGCTCCTTCCTTAATTGTGCAGCTACTGTGGACTTTAAGAATTATAGCCTTAATGTTTTACTCCATTAACTTTTATAGAGCTAAAGACACTAACATTGAGGATTGTCTCCTATGTACTTTTGTCTCACAAAATGCACTTAAAACTGCAATAAACAGGCAACTAAAATTTGTCCCAGTTTGGAAGGGTTTGCAATCAGTACAAACATAAGCTTATCAATGGGATGTACTTTATTTATTTTACTTCTAGATCTCCATAGTTCATTTCACTATTAAAAGAAACCTCAACAGAGGCTTAAAGGAAACTGTAATTTTATATGTTTGACTAGAGCCACTAATTTTTATCTCAATAAACATCCTAATTTCTAATAGTGTCTGCATTAGCTTAGCATAGCAGAAGCACTTTTGGTGAAAGAAAGTTTAATTTTCATCTCAATGTGTTGACTGTTAGGGAATAAATAAAAAATCAGTGACTATCTAGTGATTCTGATTGGTATTTGTATGGTAGGCTGAAAAGTCTTCTCTGTAGTTTACATGATATATTCCAATTTAACACCAGTCTAGCAATGTAAGGAAAACAAATGTTAAAAATTCAGCTTTTTTTAAAATGTGACTCATAAATTATATACATACCCATAATAAGGAAGGACAATTAAAATCTTGGGAAACATGGATGAATATATTGAGGAATACTGAGGATCTTGTTAGAGGTATTAAATAATGATAAATATCAGTAAATAATAAGAATTTTAAAACCATCATGAAATGACTGTCTTTCAGAGAACCAGCAATGGAGAGAAATATAATTGCAGTCTTTTTTCATATCAAAGTCATACTGAAAAAAAGACAAGATGATAGCAGAAATATGAATTTAATTCTTTGTATGGATGTAAAATGTGGAAAAGCTAAGGTGTATTCCTGCATCAAAACCTTCATAAGACATCAGTCTGGAGTGACATGCTAAAGCTTTAGAACATTTTGATACAGTGCAAAAATATAAGATGCTAGAATTCAGATATAGAACTCCTGAATGAGTTTTTGTGTGTAATGTATTGTCTAAATCAGTCTTCTCACCAGAAACAAGAAAAGTGCCAACAGTGATAACAAAATAAAAAGGAACATGTAAGCAAGTCAGACAGGTGAATATTGTGCCTCAAAGACCTCTTGGAGTTTTTCAAAGGAGTCAGTGAGTCGATACAGATATTCAGGTATCCTATCCTTCTTCAAAGACTTTGGTTAATTTCTTTAAGTTGTTACAGGGTAAAAAGAAAGATAGACTTATAAGTTACTGATGTCAGTGAAATGTAGTAAGTGAAGGGTAACCGTATGGATCAGATTTCGCAATGACTGATGGTCACCAATGGAACCTCTTACAAATCAGTCATGGAATTAGAATTGCTGTAGAAATTCATAAACTATCTGTAAGGGGTGTGAATAGTGACCTTTGCTACCAATATAAAGTATTTGGGTCTCTCAAAAATAAAATGAACAGAGGAGAATTAGAGCAAGATCTCACATAGGAGTAATTGCTCAGTGAAGCAGTAGATGAAATTCAATGTTCTGAAGTAAAAGGGGGTGAAAAAAAGACAGTCCTTGCTGTGTGCATACACACAGCATACATACACGCATGACATTAGGTATCTCTTCTTCAAGATCTTTTTAAAACTTGCCTTATAGAGGAAACCTATATGTAACTTCATGGGGTTTGGGGTTTTTTCTTCAGGGAGTCAGGGACAGGTGGTAGCTTCCCAAGCATGCCCAAATAAGTTATGCATACCTAAGGCAAAAAAGTATATTTTGGATTTTCTTACAAATCAGATTAATTTTCCTACATGTAATGGATTACATCATTTATCATGAGCAGATAACAGCAGAGAGCTGTAGTTCTTGTGCAGACTCACACCACATAATTATGTATGCTGCAGGTGCTGTTCTGTGTCACAAATGTCTTTGCAGTCTGCACTCAGTGTTGAGACTTAACATAATGGATCTCATATATTTCTTTCCTTTTCAGAAGAAATGCAAAGAAAACCATGCAAGTGATAAATGTGTCAGACCTGAATACAGTTTTTTCAGTAGTTTCTCACCATATGTAAAGTTGCTCTCAGTCTTTTCCAGTTTTGGACTACCATAGTCACCAACAGTTCAGTTGTTGTCCCTCCTACATATCATTGCATGTGTATCATATGTCACACGTATTTCATGCCCAATCCATGGGGAAATTTAAAAAAAATAAAACCTGGTTTCGTTTCAGAATTGCTATAATTCCCACATTTTGTCAATCCATCCAATTTTGTATCGATGTTACTCAAAAATGGTGAACAATTGCAACAGTTGCATTTCTAAATCTCTGATGCTGGTCTTTTTATGAGGTTTTTAGGAAAAGGCATCTCCTTTATTTCTTAGTTGTATAATTTATTATAATCCTCAGATTCTATTGTAGGTCTTATGACAGTACTTCACTACAATAATAGCTATCTGCAGTGTGTATCTAAAATTCACAGATATGAAGCATAAGGTAGCTTTTAGACAGATAGGTAACCAGAGCAATTGTGTATATTGGGATATCCATTAACTCTTTAGGACTTATTAGATGTCTAAGATTGTCAGTAAAGACAGAAGCCTACTGTTAAAATAAACACTATTTACTCGTGTATTACTCTGAAAAAACAATTGCAACATAGTCAGAAAAACTTCATCAAGCATTATGGGATATCTACCATATTAGATTAACTGTGACAGCTACTCTTTCTTTACCTGGATTTTCTTAGGGAAGAAATTGTAGAAGCTTTTTTTAGAAAAGTTGTCAAGATATATAGGGTAAGGAAATTAAAATTATTATTAATTTAGTAGAAAAATGTAATATTTTCAATTTAGATACACTTATTATATTATATCCATAACAGACCAAACACTGCTTTACAGTTTTTCTAACACTAGAATGAAAATCCCTACTCGTAATACTAAAGTAAGGCATATCTATTTTCATCCTGTTTGTGACTCAGCTAGATCTTTACTGTAGATCAAAATGATCTATAAGTGCATCAAGTAGTTGTTGTAGATGATCTTTTACAGGTATTGAAACCCTGTAGTTTGTTCTAATTATATGAAGTCTGCATAGATCTGGGAGTGTACACATACAGCCTCCCATGTGGTCGTAAGAATGTGCAAGAATGTGCAAGAAACCCACCAGATGTGGTATGCAATTGTTCAGCCTATTATTCCATTGAGTCTAAATGTTTATTACAGAAGGTAGCAGAAAAATGACCCAATTTAGCTGAAAAAAGTCCTAAAAATCTTAGAATGTTAAAGTATATTATAATGTTTTTTACTTTTTTCAGCTATCCTACCACTCATCTTTTTTTTAAGTTGATAACCTTCTCCATACACACAAAACACATGTGAAATAACAATAAAAGTAAAACACATTCCTCCTATATGAAAAAATCCCACAAGCCATAAGAGATAAATAAGGTCTATATATGCAAACTTTTGTCGTATAAATTCAAAACTATAATACAAAACCCAGTATTGCTTTATAGCTGCTTATTTCTGGTACCTCCCTTTGAGAAATTTCTTCAGCTTATTTTCTGAACATGACAGTCACTGACAGATCAGCTGGGCAATAAGATCTTTTGGGATTCAGAAAACACAGTTAATAGAATCTATATTCCTAGACTGTATAAAATAACAAAGTGTGTTATGCTCTCCAGTAGCACTCAAAGTTAAGGCATCTTGAGCCATAATGTCAGCAGCAGTACCATCCTGTCATTTTAACAGGATATGAGCTGAATAACTTATAGTCATGTAGTATAATTTGAAGACTTGTTAAAATTTGTTTCATGGTTGAGTGCCCTAGAAAACATCCAAAAGTAAACAGGAGGGATGATTGTTATCACATGAAAGGAATAAACTGGTTAACGTTCAAATGTTTCCACATTTCAGGATACACATTTATTTAGGTTTACCAGCCTCAAAAGTCTACTGGATTGCTTTCTATTTCCATTTTTTTTTCTTTTATTTTCTTCTTTTATGTTGTAAGAATGGAGAAGAATGGAAGAAGGGAAGAGATCTATTTGATCTATATTTAAGATTAGGTGGGTGTGAATAAACAGAAGACTGCTTGCTAGTGGTCAAACTGGACACATTAAATATCTGGCTTTCAAGTGTGAACAAGTCAGAAATATTGCTCTTAGCCCTCTATGTGGCCTTTATAATTTGTTGTTATTTCGTATCATCATTAAGCTGATCTTCCATTGTGATACAGTCTGAACTGAGAAAATATAATTACAAAGTTTATTAAAATATAGTTGTGGTATCACTTTTACAGATGGATGAAGTAAATTTTGGACATGTGTGCAAGAAGAGTCTGAGTTGAGGGTTAATATCATATGAAATTTGCTCATATCCTTGTTTCGACCCTCTGTACCAAGGACGCTTCTTAGTGTTATCAAGTTAAAAATTCAGCAGATAAAAAGCGGACACAAAGAGGCACATTTTTAATAGTAACAGGGAGAGCAGCCCTGAAGTATGAAAAGGGGAAAAAAAACCCAGAGCCAGAAAGTATAATCTGATCTGAAGCCTCTGAGTAGCTTAATAAAATTGCTTAGTTGCTTAATAAAAATCTCAAGCATAGGAAAAGACTGCGTAAACTGATAATACATTAGGGAGAGGTGGGCAGCAGAGTAATTTTAATTGTTCTAATTTTAATTGTTCTAATATTTGCATGCATACATATAAAAGCTGTTAACTGAGCTGGAACTTTTGGAATTTAAACCAGAAGTATTTTTTTTTTTCAAGGCTTTTAGCAGCTTATGTGTCTCAGTATCTTGACTGTCCTGTCAGATCATCAAGCCTGAGGTGAGCATATACAGCTATACATTTTCACCGGCTTAAAACACAGGAATTAAATAAATAAATGGATAAATAAATAAATAACATCGGAGGCACTTTGAAACCTTCATTTTCTTCCAAATCCATTTTTGACCTAATACATTTCAGAGGAAAATGTCTTTCCAGAGGGCATTTAGCAAAGTGCCTTGGCAGTGGAAAAGACCTCTCACGCTCCATTGTTTTCCCTTTTGGAAAACAGTTAATGTATTGCTTCTATTTGTGCTTGGTTTTTGTTTATTTCTTGACACTAGGGTAATATACTGAGTGTGCATTCCCCCATCCTGTTTTTCTGCCATTTGTAAAAGGCCAACTATTGTAAGTAGCTATTACAGATGTTATTTGAGTTGCATTGGGCATTGCTAATAAAAACTGTGGAGTTACAATGTTTTTGACATTTCTGGCAGACCACATTGAACAAAAGCTGCTTTTAAACAACTAATCAAAATATCTAATTTTCCCCCCCCAAATTTGTATAATGACTTTCCATTAACTGTTTGGGTTTTTTTTACTGAAGTAAACAAGGGCTTTACTAATATTTATTCTACGTTTTAGTTCATGAGTTGTATTTAACTCTCAACCTTTAAAAAGACAATATTCTTTCTAGCAAGTTTCTAAATCCATTTGTCTGGACTGTTCTAATTTATTGCTTCTATTTGTTGATGCTAATAAGCTGATGAGTAGTTCATTATGTTACTTTATCTACACATGGATTATATGTCCATTATATTATATATATATTTTATCTGTGGCTCACAAAGTCTAGCGTCTACCATCTCATTATTTTGGTTCAGATACAGTACTAATCAGATTTGTTATTCTCTTAGCATTTATGCAGCAGATATATTGTGTGAAAACTATTGCCAGAACTTCCAGTATTGTCAGTAGTTGGATGATGGTATTTCTGACAGCTCTGGCCCTTACCTGGTGAATAAGTTATACCATTAAAAATCTAATATAAAACATACTACAACAAATATATATTTGAATATGTACCTTAAACAAAGTTTTTTTAATTCTAAAAGCAGGGAAATTTGGAACAGGGCTAAAATAGAGCAGGATTTACTATGCAAAGAGTTTGCTGCAAAAAAGTCAATTCTTTTAAGGAAATGCTGAGCTGAGTGTAAGGGACAAGCTTTGGGGCATAAAGCCATTTAATCTATTGTGACAAAGCAGGAAAAGAACTTCTTAAGCAACAAAAGGCCAGGCCACAGGTTTGGCATTTCAGGATAAGAAGCAAAGGATAACATTTCCCACTTCAGAACTTTGCCCTTTAGATTCATAAGAGCTCTTTTTTTTTATTTCACTGACAATAAAGTTCAGTGCAAGCCAAGGGGAAGATGTTACCACTTTTCAGGTGCTAATATAGTCACACTTCTGTATTTATGATTAGAAATCCGTCAAAGATTTGTTTCAGTATACTTGTCTAAACTTAGTTTAGACTAATTTAGTTTCTTGATTACTACTTAAATTAATGCTTCTGGCCCAGTGAGGTCTCTTACATTGCTTAAAAATTAGTAGAGAATTTCTCTTCTTTTATGTGTGCACATTCAACACTGCATTAGGAACATGCTACTTTACTAAATTAGTACAAAATTATTTCATGATCTATTTCTTAATTCCAATCTCTGCATTTCTGCATAATTCTTAATCTGTATAGACAATGCTACAGGAAAATGTAGAGTTCACATTTTCAAATGGAAACAGGATATACATCCTTACAATATTATAGATATGGAAATAACCTTGCAGTCTTATGGAAAGGCAACTTGATTGAGATCTAAATTGCTTACAGGTTCCTATGCAGTCTTACATTTTGTCTAACTACACCACTGAAAAAGAGTAACAGCAAAAAATCATCGCTTAAACCTATGTTCTTTCCAGTGTCATTCACACCAAGAAAAAATCTTTGTTTTCAAAACACTTTAGCATTCAGTCTCACACTGTCTAACATCTTTGTTGACTCACTTGTATTTTCAGACTTCATGTCTACATTTCTTTCCTTCGTGTTTGCCTAGCAGGCATATGCCCACACCCCCACCTCCCTCACAAGGAGCTAGCCTGTGTCTGGTGTATTCCAGCAGTTGTGGTAGCTTTGGGAATAGCTCTGATGGAAATAGCTGTGATAAACAGGACTTCTTGTGGATTTTATGCAGTTCCATACACCATTTTCTTTCTTGACAGTTCGATTTTGCCATGCAAGAGAGGTCTGCATTTGATGAAATTTAGAATTTCAGAAGTGATTTTTTACATAGAGATGAGGAAAAAAAAGCATTCCTACATATGTAGGGAGATGTCTGTAATTACACTGACTATCAGTTTAATGAAGTTTGCAGCAAACAATGTATTCATAGATTCTGTTACTTTTCTCATTTATTTCTTTGTTCAGTGTTACTTAGCATAATTTTACCACTTGGTAATATTTTGGTCAAGTAAATGAGCTGTGTTAAGAAAAATTAAGCCTGAAGCTATAGGTAAAATACAAAAACCTCATAACAATTTTAATCTATGATCTATATCCCAGAAAATGATCAGCCAGTAATTCACAATCTTGGCACTTGAGTTATTTGATACCTGATGAGAGACCACTGTTAGAGTTTACTCATCCTTCGTCAACCTGGAAAAGACCATCTCTTAATTATAAACCCTTTCCTGGGCTGCACCTAAGTGCTATGGAAATGAAGGAAGAATTTAAACCTTCAGTTAAATTTTTACAAGTTTGCAATTTTAATTTACCTATGCTGTTATATCTGAAAAGGCAAATACAAGTATCTTTAACTCATTACTTTGCCAATCTCAATCTAATTTACAAAATACTGCAAACACTTATTTCATTTATTAATCATAGAATCATGGAATCATTAAGTTTGGAAAAGATCTCCAAGATAGAGTTCAACCTTTGACTGATCACCATCTTGTCAAGTAGACTATAGCATCAAGTGCCACGTCCACTCATTTCTTGAACACCTCCAGAGATTTTGACTATACCACTGCTACTGGACAGCCCATTCCAATGCTTAACAACCCTTTTAGTGAAGAAATTCTTCCTGATGTCCAACCTGAACCTCCCCTGGCACAGCTTGAGGTTATGTCCCCGTCCTGTTACTTGTTACCTGGGACAAGAGGCTGACCCCCCTTGTTACAACCTCCTTTCAGGGGGTTGTACAGAGTGATAAAGTCTCCCCTGACCCTTTTCTTTTCCAGACCAGACAACCCCAGCTCCCTCAGCCGTTCCTCATAGGACTTGCTCTCTAGAGCCTTCACCAGCTTCATTGCCCTTCTCTGGACTTGTCAGGGAGATAAACTGTCGGTGTCCCAGACTGCTATGCTTACCTCTCAAAGGTGCAGAACTCTTGCTGAACAGATGCAACCTGCAAGCCCATTAAATACTCCTTAATATTTTACTACACAAAACTCTTATTCTATCATAATATATTTAGAAAATCTGTCATTTGAAAAACATTTCACTTGTATTTGAATATACATGTGTTAGCTGTGAATAAAAATGGACCTTCTGTTTTTCTGTTAATGTCATAGATGATGAGAGTAGGAAAGGAGGCAACCTTATGAGTTCAAACAGAGACTATTCACACTAAAATACATAGCTCAGTAATATGAATCATTGATTTAAATATAATACAGACAAGTGTGTATCTCTATGTCTAAGGTCTGAACAGTTAATAGAATAATGGTAAAAGTTTAAAGGCGGCATCATTATGCAAGTTGGTCCAGGGCGAATTTCATCTAAAACTTTTTTAAGACAAGAGTTATTGACCTGATTCTTCAATACCCCATAGACTGTTCTCTAAAGCTTAGTTTCTATATTACCTTTTGAAGTTGTTGAAGGATAGGTGAGCGATTTGCACTACCAACAGCCTAATTAGGAGGAATGATATCCCTTGGGACAAGAAAACCTTCTTCATATTCAATCATCCAGTCCAAAAATATACAGGGTGGGGTAATGAGTCTTAAAAATGCCAATTTAGTGAGTTTCTAATCACAGAT
Organism: Oriolus oriolus; assembly: GCA_013400235.1. Classification (NCBI taxonomy): domain Eukaryota; kingdom Metazoa; phylum Chordata; class Aves; order Passeriformes; family Corvidae; genus Oriolus; species Oriolus oriolus. The sequence continues at coordinate 272,539 of VXBT01009159.1, forward strand.
ACTTCATCAGCTGACAAAATAAAAACCTCAGTAGGTATAGCACTTCAAAATCTGGGACAATTTACATGTAATTTCGAGAATCAGCAGGGATACACAGCTGGATAAAAATAAAAAGCTTGCTGTAATTGAAAATTGCCTTGCAGCTTGTTTGTGATTAAAATGAAGTTTGGTTCCTTGAAATCTTGTTTAGCAATTAAATCTGTTTTACTTAGGCAATGAAATATTGCCTATTGTCCTTGAATGATAAAACCAGTACAGGCATGCTTTAATATTTCATGCTAATTGAACACGTGTGCATACAAAAAATTCCTGAAATCCGTGTTCAACAGCTTGGCTCTTATTTGAACATATCCAACAAATGCTCTCTCTCACTAGAATAGGCTGTGGTCATCTATATTATTTATAAAGAATCTCACTGACAGACTCTTGTGTTTTGCACAAAAAAAAAAAGTCTGCGCTCTTTACATTTAGCAGAGAAGTTCTCTCCAAAATCCAGAGTGATAACTTCACGTACAACATGATTTTTAAAGTTCAACTTAAATTTAGAGTTAACCTATAATAAGAGTTCCTTTTTATTTTGATTTTCAATTTTTGTGTATGTTTGTTTGGTGTCTTGAATAGAGCAATAAGTGTGAGAGCTGATTTTGTTACAGTAAAACAGCCTTCAAGAGACTTCAAGTCTTTTATTTGCTTGTTTGTTTTTCATTTGTTTTCTTTAATGATTTTATTAGTTTTTGAGTTAATATAATATTAAGAAACAATTGCAAATGAAACTTGAGATCTTACAATTCCTCAAGCCATTTTCAACATAAGGTTTCATCTGTTTTGTTTCTTTGCATTTTACATTCAGGTGTAATGAGTCCCCAGTTCTCACTGGGTTTACATAGGAGAGATAAAACTTGAATTAAAAAGGTAAAAAATTAAATAATAACTACAATTATTGAATCAGAAAGAAAACATTTGTAGCATTATAAAAACAAAACCCTGCAGAAGCCACAGGGAAATTAATAATGTAACTTCTAATCCTCAGCAGACAAATCACCTTCCTTAGGCATTTCCTATCCTAAAATATGCATATAGACAAACTCATACCCCAACACTCATTTTATTATTTTTCTTACGTGCATTTCTTCAGCATATACTTTCATAATTAGGACTTAGCTAATACTAGCATTTTAATAAGGTATATATTCAGAAGACAGAAATAATATTGAAATAATTTAAAGTATTTAAATTTATAATTGAATTAGTAGATAAAAAGTTGGTTTTTTTCAGCCTTTTGTTTGAGTCCATTTCTAGCATGTATTTAGCTCCAGAGAATTGACATATCATTCTTATACTTCTTCAGAGTAGGTGAACCAAATGATCCACCCATAAAGGAGAGCTTCCTGGCAAAGAACAGTTGACCTATGCTATTGCTACACTGGCTGAACCAATCAAAATGACCTGAGAGGCCAAGGCAGATTGTCTGTAGCATAAGGACAGTAAATTTTCACTCCAAACTTGGAATTAGGAAAAAAAAGGTCAAATAGGCATTGAAAGTTTATTCAACAGCCCAATTGAAATTCACTCTAAGAGGTGCTGAAAGGTCACTCAACAGACTTGAGTGAAAAACAAGGATGCTAAGGGAGACTAAATGAGAAATCACTTAGTTCATCAAAACTGGGATGAGAAAAAGTTTTTAAAGAATTATCCAAAAAGGAAGATGCAGAAATGAGGAAAAAATAGAAAAACTTAAAAAAAAAAAAAAAAGGAGGAGATTTTTAAAAAAAAAAAAAAAAAAAAAAAAAAAAAAAAAAAAAAAAAAAAAAACACAAAAAAAAAAATGGAAAAAAAAAAAAAAAAAAGGAGGAATTTTTAAAAAAAAAAAAAAAAAAAAAAAAAAAAAAAGAAGAAGAGTATATACACTTCCAAAAAGTAATTGGGGAAAAAAGGTTCACTGGCTAAAAAACAAAGCTTCCATTGCCACCATATTAACAAATTAACAAATAAACAAACAAAACCCAAACCTAACCATCAAAAAAACACCCCAAATAAATGAGCAAACAAGCAAACAAACAAAACTCAAACAAACAAAAAATCCCCAACAAAAACCGAGCTATGGTTTTTATCTAGAGTTCTCTTTTCTGGGCAATTGAGAAAAAAGTCTGCAATCCTCAATCTAATGAGTAACACTAAGAGTACACATTGGTATGTACTCCTAGCACAAATAAAATGTGAAAATTGATGAGTGAACATGTTAATTAATATTTATTTTCTTTATAGCTGTTCATTCTTAAATTTGAAAAAAAATTGTCCTTCACTAATGAGCTTTTGGTATGAATAATTAATATAACCAATGGTTCTAGGAATCACACAACGCCAAAAAAGATAAATTCTAAAGAATACATCTAGATCTAGAAAATAATTCAGGCTATTGAGGGACTCTCAGCTGATATTTGCATACATGATGAGGCATGCTAACCTTATCTGCATTTACCTCATGAAAATGTAATGTTTCATATTTTTATCCATTTCTTTTTTTTTTAATATATATGCATGTTGTTTTCATAACAAAAGTATGAAGCTATGTTCCTAGGTGTACCAGAGAGACATTGTTCCAGGAAACAGCTCTTTGGTTTTTTTTAATTATATAATGTGCTGGGACCAAAACTAATCCTTTGGTGTGAGGTAACACATTTTTGCAGCTGCAGTGGAGCAGAGAATCACAGCTTTTAATATAATGGTTCAGATCTTCAAAATATGTTTAAAATATTCTGTAGTTCTGCAAGAGTTTCAGTAGCCATATGCAAAATATATTCTCTTTGGTATTTTTTAACAGTGATTGTTCTTTTAATTTTCAACAGTTTTTACTCTGCTCATGTCCGCAGCCTGTTCCCACAGCCAATAAAAGAATGCAATATTATATATTGAAAATTACAAATTATACATGTAATTTTTCATTTCATATAAAGCATTTACACAGTTTTTTAAATACTGCATTTGTTCAGATCTGAAGGGAGGGTTGAATATGAACCTTTTTTTTTACATAAGGTACTGAAAAGAAAGCTACAAGACTGTGTTTATATGCATTTGTGAGAATTGGTGGGGAAAAGGCATGGCATGGGAGGAAATCATGCACAGAAGATTTTGTATGTAGATTCATGTACATTCATTGGAGAAGCAAACCATGACCAGAATCCCATAGATAGCATGAGGTCCTGACTTATTTGAAGGTGATGAGACTTGTATTTGACTTCCAAATTTGTCTGGTGCCTGGAGGGAATGAGAAGCATTCTGAATGGGCTGTAAAATAGGAGGAAAGCACATGGTAGTTTTCAAACAGCATACTGGAGGCCCAGAAGTGCTGTTTGCAAGAAAATACTAATCATGTATCATGATAACATACCACAGGATGAACTTTTCTGCCTCAGCTGTTGCAATCACCTGTTTTAGTACTGTAGCATTCTCTGTCATCCTGAGGATGGATTCCACCATCTAGGTATTAGAATGCAGGAAGAGCTTTGTACTTCTTGTTGAAGATTGATGTGATGAGGGTGTTTCATCCTCGGGAAGGTATGATCTGGTAGATATGGCATGGTGGAAGGTGAAGGAGATATATGAGAAAGGGAACAGTCTTCTTTGCATCAGGAATGATAAAAAAGAAAAAAAAAAGAACATTCACAAAGGCTCTGCTCTGTCTAGAGTCTAGGACCACAGACGTGAAGTTTGGTATGGTCACTGTCGAACTGGAAAGCAGAGGACATGAACTGCCCAATGCATGGAAGCTAGAAGATTGGGATTTGTGGCAGTAGAAGTAAGGCTTCATCTCCCCCTACAAGTGTTTAAACCCATGGTCTTGACAAGAAGGCACAAAAAATAAATTCAGAATTGAGGATTCTGGGCCAGACTTCAAGTAAGGATCAGTCCGTAGAAAAGGAAGTGAAAGGTGCTGGTGATTGCTGACTACATCTTGCAGGATGGAGAAAAGCATTCATTTGCCAGATATGTCTAGCACCCTTGAAGCAGCAAGGTATCTCCATCAGGACATGTAGCATTGCATAAGACACTGAGTTTCATGTGCTTCTGACTACTCCACCTTGCTTCTCAACCATGGCACAAACAATGCAGCCAGAGAAATTCCCGACATGACTATAGTTGTGTCAGGGACTTTGTGGGTGAGAGTAGGGGTACAAAGGCCCCAGTAATGTTTTCATCAGCCCTTCTGATCAAGAGGAAACAAAAGGCAGATGTATCCAAGTGCTTGAATATGCATCTAATGTCACAACTAACTTTTTAAATTTTTTTCCATGATGGCGCCTTGTTTAGAATGAAGCGCATGAATCATGATTGCAGGGTATGATATGATTGATGTCATGAATGGAGGGACATGAATGTCAAGTTAGAGGGACAACACAAGTATTTGGAGCAGAGATATTTAAATAGGTGCTGTGGTTCAACCCATCCAAAAACTAGTTCCCATATGGCCACTTGCTCACACTCCTCTGGTAGGACTGGGGAGACAATAAAGAGTAAAAAGGAGTAAACTTTTGTTTGTGATAAAGTCAGTTTAATAGGCAAATAGGTAAAAGCCATGTGTGCAAGAAAAGCAAAACAAGGAATTCATTCACTACTTCACATTGTCAGGAAGATGCTCAGTCACTTTCAGGAAAACAGTGCCCTTTCATGTGTGAAAAGGTACATTGGAAGACAAACACCATCCCTGCAAATGTCCCCCATTTCCTCCTCCTCTCTCCAGCTTTATAGGCTGAGCACAATGCCCATACTGTATTGGATATCCTTTGGGTCAGCTGCAGTCAGCTGTCCTTGCTGCATCCCCTTCCAATTCCTTGTGCACTCCCAGCCTCCTCCCTGGTGTATTGGAGTGGGGTGTGGAGCAGAAAAACTGTGGCTCTGTGTCAGTACTAATCAGCAACAACAAAAACATCCCTGGATTATCAACACTTTTTTCCACACAAACCCAGAACACAGCCCCATACTAGCTACTGTGAAGAAAATTATCACAGCCAAAGACAAAGGGAATGGATCTCAGCACTCCTTCACTATGCAGAATTAAATATGAAGTCAGAGATATGGTCTCTTGAACCTCTCCAAATCATAGTTAGAAGAGGAAAAAACACTTGGGAGGTCATAGCAGATCATCTGAGGAGGAGAAGGTAGGAGGAGGTAGTACATGAGGCTTTCTAGAAATAAGTAGCAAAAGGCTTCCACTAGAAGGAATTAATTTCCATAGCGTGTTTTGTTGGCACATACTTTTCCTGTGCAATGAAGCTGTAGTGCTCCAGATACCACTGGTGATGATTCCTTAATGTAAATGCTACAGAGGTTGACCAGAGAAAATAGTCTGTTTGACTCTGCCCACAAATAGGGAGGAGCTGACTGTGAATGCAGACACAAATGGCTGAGCTACAACAATTGCAAGATGACAGAGTTCAAGATCCACATGAAGACTGAGAAGATAATCTGGAGAATAAGGACTCTGGACTTGTGGAGAACAAACTTTAACTTATTCAGGGAATTGCTAGGCGGAATACCTTGCCAAGTATTGATGACGATTAAAGAAGCCTAGCAGGTAGCTTCCTGATGATTTAAAATGCAAAAAAGGAAGGACTTTTACAAGAAATGGGGTGAATAGGCAAGAAAATGTAATATGAAATCTGCTTGAGTACTGAATAATAAAATCAGAAAGGTCAAAGTTCTAGCTGAAACTGGCAAAAGATAATAAGAATAGTTATTTTGCTTTGAACTCCTTTTGGGGAAAAAATAATCGCAGTAACCTGCATTGGTATAACTGTTTGCTAATCATATATTTCTCTCACTATGCCAGGTTCCTAGACATCTTATAGGGTGACTAAGTTTTTTTACCCTGTGGTAAAGTATTGTAACATTACTTTTCTAGATAGATTATTGAACACAAGAAGACAATCAATAGGAGAAAATAGGGCTTTGGTAACAATTATGTAGTATTTATTAATTCCTGTTAGGAATTAATGAACCTGCCTGTAAGCTTATCCTATGTGATATTGAGCAAAACTAATCTTAAGGATAGATGATCCCATGGACTACCTTCCCACTTTTTCTCAGTAGCTATTAAGCTAGGTTGAGAGAAAGGGCTCAGCATTGAGAATAGTTGCTGTTATGCCTGAATGATTGTCTGGCATTATTAAAAAATGTGAGTTTTAGCCCATCTGCAGTGCATTTTAGGCCTTTATTAGGCACTCAGAAAATTTTCAGTGCTAGTTGTGAGCTAAAAATAATGCCACATGGCAGGTTAAAGTGGAAGATTTAAGTTAGCTGAAAAATATAAGTTTCCGAAAAACAAGTCTGCTTGTAACAGACTGAAGAAAATTGTTGTTCTTGGTTTGTAAAATAGAGTACCTGGCTAATGCAAGAGATAGAGCATTTCTCCTTGTAATGCCAGTGCACTACCCAGAAATGCAAAGCCTGATTATTCCTGATTCAGTTAATGAGCTTTATTTCTTGTCTGGTCTCATTAGGGAGCTATCAACTCTGATGGAAAACAGTTCTCCCAGCATTTTCCTTGGCTCCACTTTGCATGAATAACTAGTAGATATCTGTTGGGTTCATTTCTAAGCTGGTACTGTGAACTAAAGCACCACTACGTAAACTAACCTAGAAAAAGGAATAATACATTCTTTACTGAAGTGAGTTTTCTGGCTTTTAGGGAAAATTGTCTTGTTCTTGCGGAATTAAAATTTCTTGGAGGCTAACAAGGATTGCAAACTTTTCAGATGTTTATCAATAATCCTCAGTGATAGCTCAAGAATTAGGCTTATGTATATTTACAAGTAGATCTAAGTGACCAGTAATTGTTAATACTAGTGAGGAAAACAAAGAGTGGTGATGTTTTTCAAAATATGCATTTCCCTAGAGAAATATTTTCTGTGTGTCTTACCTTCATGTAATATGAGTTATACTGAGGACAGACACGGACTTGAGTAGGGCTTTTCAAATAATGCGTTGAAGTCTAAATAGGTTTGGGCTGTGGACACATCGTATGGCATAAGAGGACCTATAGAAAGAAGTCAAAGGAGAGAAATGGTGCTGTTTTTAAAATATTGACCTCTTCTATAAGGAACATGTGTTTTCTGAAAAAAATGGCAAAACATAGCAAAGTCAACATACTCATTATTTGCAACATTAAATATATTAAATGTAAAATGGATAACCTAAAATGCAGCTTCCAAGAGGGAGCACTGTACAGTGTTGTAACATGACTGGATAAAAAAAAACTTCCGTATGAATAATTATAAGGATATTTTCATTACCCTTCTGTGTCTTTTGCAGATATCCTGTTTCTAACTCTGACAATTTAGTGTCATAAATGGATAGAATTCAATCCCAAAAGAACTGATAAAATTATATTTGAAAAATAACAATTCAATCATACACTTTCCTTTAATTCTTAAAAAATGAGTAGGGCCATTTTAAATTCTTATTCCTGAAAATAATTTCCCAGCTAATTACAGGTTTCTGATATTCCCTTTGAAGCGGAAGAAACTCCACGTACAATAGTGTGTTCACTAAGAGCTTGAGGTTGCTTTGAAACTATTAAGAAATCTACATACTATTCCAGTTTATTGCAGTGTTTTCTATGTGATTACATTATTTTGAAATATCAGAAAATATGAAGGCTTCCTTTCAGGCACCTCTGGATTTTTCTTATTTCTGGATTCACACATTGCACAAAGGATGCCTCACATACAGTACAGATCAATTAGCCCCCTTTGCAATCATGGCATTCTGTGGACAGACAGAGGTGAGGATTACTGGTAGTCTTTTTTTTTTTAAATCTTGCTGAAAGAAGAAAGATAGAAGTTATAACAGTAACCCTTATGTTAAAAGCTGTGATTAATAGTTGGTGCTAAGACACTAAATGCTGAACAGAGATCCTTTTTATGTGTAGGTATTTCTAAAACCATTTTATTAAGATAGAAAGCATCAGACTCTTTGTATGAATTAATTTTCTGTGGGCTATTACTCCAAAGCAAATTTAGTAACTGTGGTGATGTTGGCTAAGGAAGGAAATGAGGAAGAAAGAGAGGAAGAACAGAAAGATCCTCGGTGTAATTCCTTAAAGTAGTACATAATACTGACAATGTATTTGGCTTCCAAAATAGTCGACACAAGTTGTATTGCTGTTAAAAGTTATGACATAGGGAAACAAAGTTAATTTACATATGCAAAATGCATTTGGTGGTAGAGTCTACCTTGCTGTGATGCTCTGGTATTATGGTTTTTATAACTGTTGAGGTTTCCAGAAGACTGTCAATTATTTCTCACAATGTGAAATTTCTACTGAATTTCTAAAATTGAAGGTCATTCTCTGAAAGCACATAGGAAGTAACTGGAGGTTTTGTTTTGGTTTGGATTTTTTGTGAACAAATGTGTATATCATACTGAGGGAGTTCTGTATGTATTCAAAATGAGAAAAATAATTTTGAAAATTTAAATTTAAGTACACAGGTCTGTTAGCAAGCATTTTATTTTTCAGTAAATCTCACATTCTCCCTGAAATGTATCAGAAGGCAAGTATTAGCTAACAAACATATTTTTCTTTTAAATTTGGATATTTGTTCTGATTTCACTGTGCCCATTTTTCAGTTAACTGAGAAACAGTATAAACCTTTTCTTTTTTTCTACCCACTTTTGTTTTCAAAGGTAAAAAATACATAGATGCAACTAGAGTCAGTTGTAATTATCTAAATTTTGCTTTTTTAACATCTTTTAAATTCCAAAGATTGACTAAAAATAAGATGGTTCGGCTTCATCTCAAAGGATATTCACTATATTTGGTCAAATCTAGAAATGTCTTGCTTGAAAAACCTTTTGAACAGCTGTTAAAGAGAACAGCCCTCTGCATCTCCTTTGAAATGTTTAATGACAGTCAGCCTGAAAACAGTCAATAAAAGATTTTAGAAAGCACAATTCAGCAACGCTGAGGTCTGAAAGTAAGGAATATCCAAAATAGCAGTGCATTGTTCCTTATGTCTTTCTTATTTTTAGTATTGATTGTGTAGTTATGCTCTCAATTCAGCAATACACTGTTTTTGTAACAACTGACTACCATAGGAAGGTTTATTCTTAGATTAAAACAATGGGATTAGAATGAACATATGTTGATACCATTCCTAGCCCTTAAACTTTATTACATGACTTGGTTCAAGACCATGTAATCACAGTATAGATATGCATATAGTATCTACTTCAAAGGTGACCCACATCTTCTTTCACTGATGATAGGATCTTCACCTCGTCTCGACTCCTTTAGAGAATACTACCACAAGACAACATCTCTTTTTGACTTCTGGTGAGCAATGAAATAATGGTTTGAATGATATGGAACGGATTCCTATAGACGAAAATGTCTTCTTTTACCTAAAAGTTTTCAGATTGTGTGAAAACTATAGAACTGTTAACCTTTCAAAAAACATTTTCTAGAATTTCTTTTTTTACAAAGAGAGCAAGCTCAATTACCTTTGCCATATTGCAAGAATTTTGTTGCCCAGAACTCTAAACTAATAATAGCTTACCATGGGGTAAAATGCCTGGCTAGTTATGATTTGTTCCAAGTAATCCTAATACATTCATAGGCTGAAATTATTTATATGCATAAAATTTGAAAACAGGGTTTAGGAAAGACTTTATTTGTTGAACTGACCTGAATTTCAGCCCAATTTAGTTAACAGGAAATCTAACAAGCTTTCTAAACTATGCCACAAAGGCATAAGCAATATTCTACTTTCTCAACACTTGTATTGGGCTTTCAAACCTGATTATGGCATATTTTGCACCCATATGGTCTGGAAGTTCTATGACAGCTGTCATACTTGACATTCACAGCTACTACCAAGCTGCACAATTCTGAATCCAAAAATTATGCCCAGGTAGAGTTCTCTGAAATCTATTTATAAACATTTTTTTAAGATTCAGTGCAGATACCAATTGCATTTCTTAATGCCAATGCAAATATTGAGAATATTACTAAAAAATCCTCTAAAGATTTAGTTTGAAATGATTAGATCAATTAAAAAAAAAAAGAAAAGACTATTTATTTTGTTCTTTTCAAACTCAGTGTCAGAATTACTTGGAAATTTTATCCATAGTTCAATCCACTATAAATTATCCTATTGATCCTTATATTTTCTTAAATATCAATAACATCAGAATGTCAGTGAAGCACAGCAAGATTGAATGTTAATTCAATTGGTTACAAGTATGGATATAATTAAAGTCAAGTAGCTATAAGTGTCTGGGACTTTTCCTTTGCTGTGAATTGTACCTCAAACTGGAACTTCAGAGAAACCAGCAACTGTTATCAGAATGAAAGGAAATTAGTAGTGGAGAGTTCATGTCAAGGAGTCAGTAAATGGAAATTCACCTGTGATGATTTCAGCTGTTCAAGTGAAATTATGATTTCAATTGATAAAGGGGAAATAATTAAATATTTAACTCTAATAATTGTATAATTAATTATTTAGCAACTTAATAAATACTGAGTTTTCAAAGCAATGCTTGAATATATAGTGATTTCACCTTTAATTTTTGTTGCATGCTTATGAAAAATACTTATACATTAATTTTATGCTTAATTTATTAGCATATGGAATAAGTAGCTCTTTTAAAAAAATGTTGTATGTTGCACAACATTTCAACTTCCTTTTATATTTCTCTCCCTTACATGACATTTATAGAGAAAATATAATTACAGATCTCCATTTTCCTTTGAGAAACAAACACTTAGGCTGCTTTTGTGAGTTTTAAATAAGCTTTTGATAATGGGGCTTAGCAAATATTTGCAACACTTTAGATGAACTATCCTAAAAGGCATATTATTAAAAAATTAAAGACATTGCAATTCTGCTGTAATGATTACCAGTAATTGTGTATTAATACTATATAATTAGGGATTAATAAAACCAACCAAACAACACTTTTTTTTTACTAAACTTTAATCTGGATTCCAAAATGATTGAATTTTATCAAAATAGATAAGTATATTTACCTGTAGATTCTGCTATAAATTCTCTACAATTCATTTAAACTCACAACTGATGAATGAAGACTAATGAAGAATAATCCTATTAGAGTATTGTAAAATATTAATGATTTTTTCATAATCAGTGTATAATAGGGGCATGAATAAAGGAAAGGAATTTATTTTGTGAGATAGGAAATGAAATGTTCGCATTACTACCGTTAAATACAGGGTGTGGAATATAGGGTGAAATATTTGTTAATTTGCATTAACTTGGTGCTCCTGTTTTCCATAATTATATTGAATAAGTGGCGATATGAGAGTGTTCATGGCTGCATGTATATGCTTGTATTCACACACACACATTTTGCAAAGAGCAAAGAGGTTCTGAGACAGACAGAACCATGCAAAATATTAAGAACACCTGACCACTGTGATTTTTCATAACGATGCATTTTTAGATATATACCTTGTATATAAATATGTATTTACATACACATCTACCAGCAGTTTGTTTTTACAGTTTTAATTAACTTTTGTGCTGAGAATTATAAAAAAATGAGAAAAGCATGTCTCACTTTTACTTCTCCTTATACCAAGAAAAGACTGTAGCACAATGAAAGATAACATCTCACAACATGCCTTTTCAAACAGAATCGTTGGAAAACTCCTAACATTTCATTTGCTGTTGTCATAAGTCAGCAAGAGCCACTCCAGAAGTTTACAAAATAAAGGACTTAAAATTAAGAGAGCACTTTTCTGCATTTTTTTGCTGAAGAGAATTGCATAATTGATAGAAAGAAGTGTTCCTGTTACAAATTCATAATGACATTTTTTAGATAGAGGATAGGAGGTCTCTTTATTCCTATAGTAATTGGCATTGACCTAATCTCACTTCTAATAGAGTGGAATTAAAATAAATTTCATCAAAGTCCTGTAAGTCATTAGGCTTTCTGTTTCTCTGGATTTCCTTTCTTTTTCTTTTATCACAGAATCAGTCTTCAGCCTCTCTGTAGTTATCTGATGTCACACACAGAAACATGTGCTCCATTCCAGGAACACACTCAACTTAGAAGGAACCTCAGGAGGACTCTACTCCTACCTCTTGCTCAGAGCAGGTCAGTCATGAGATCAGACCAGGTTGCCCAAGGTTTTGTTCCATCATGTCTTAAAAACTCCTAAGGCTGAAGACTGCACCGCCTTTCTAAAGCCACCTGTTTGAGTTCCTGACTGTCTCCATGAGGAAAAATGCTTCTCCTATTTGCAGGGAAGATGAATATTGTTTAAACTTATGGTCACTATGTCTTACCCTCCTACCCTGCATCACTGTGATGAGATGACTCCATTTTTCCCTCAGCAAGGTGTGTTATTGTTACGTTCCCTCACATTCAGCTCTTCTCCAGGTTGAACCAGCTCCACCCCACCACCAGCTTACTGACTCTCTGCAGAACACACTCCAGTTAATCAGTATCTTTATTGAGTAGAGGGTCACAAAACTGACAGCCTAATGACTGGTGAGGAGAATATCCATTCCTCTGCACCTCCTGACCATGCTAGCACAGCCCAGGTTGCTCTTGGCCGGTCTGCTTTCAGGGCACACTGCTGGCTCCTGCCCAACCTGCTATCAAGCAGAATCTCCTCAGAGCCCTCTCTGCCAAGCTGCCCCCCAGCTGGTGTGGTCTCAGACCATGTCATGCCCAGAGCAAGAACTGGCATTTGTTCTTAATGAATTTAATGAGGTTCCTGGAGCCCATTCCTCCTCCATCTTCTGCAGGTCCCTCTGGTTTGCAGCTGTAGGAGAAAGTATCAACTGTTCTGTGTCACTTGATGCCATCTGCAAACTCAGTGAAAGTTGTTACATTCTCAGCTAATGCTCTTTGTTTAACAGCCATTCAGAGGAAAAAGCTTACTCTTAGTAAGAATAGAAGTGAAGATTGTATCTGATTATTGTCCTTTCATGTGTATGTTTATGGGGAATTTATATTTTGGTTGGTCTGGGGAATGTTCTTCTGATTATTTTTCTTGGAGGATTTTGCAGCAAAACTGGCTGTATACTAATTTTTTGTTATAAAATACAATATGTTTGTATATTTGACAGAAGAGTCTTCTAAACATTAATCAGAAAACTATGTAACAATATTATCTCTGATGAAAAGATGTCTTTTTGCCTTGATGAGTCAATATTTAGGTTCATGGATCAAATTTTAAACCATCTATTTCAGCATTTGAGTGGCACAAGTAATTGTGTTGCAGTTAAGTCTATATCTCTGTCTCTGTATCATCTAGATCTATATCGATATTTATCTATATCAGTGATTTAGGTATCAGTGTGATGAGAGTGTTTAGAAGACTGGTAACACAGGCCAGCCAGTCTTTTGCTTTTAATTGATGCTTTGCCAATTCCATTCATTAACAACACATTTCATGATAATGTTTGATTTTTATGCATTATGAATCACTATCACTACAAAGACAAAGCTGCCAGTCTTCAAAAAAAATTTTAAAAATAGGAATTTAGCTGTGAGCTACTGCTGACATATGGTTAGTATTGATGTCTGTAGTCCTTGATAACGTTCAGTATGGAGGTCAAGGTGATCAGATTTGACAGCTCCCTTGCTACAATGATTGGAGCTGAAACAGACTTGTCTTCTTTCTTCTCCATTGCATCATCTTTGATATTCTTATGATGTTTTCCTCCTCTTGAAAGGCAGATCTCTTCATGATTCTGCTTTCCTTGGTTTCAGTTCACTTGAATAAGACAAATTGAAATAAGATAACATTTTCTGTCATGCCATTATCTCTTTATTTTTATTTAGTGAATAAGTTGCTTATTAAGTAATAAGTACATATATTTGTACAGCACACCTATACTTTGTTATTTGGTCTGAATATATGATTCACAGCCTGTAAAAAGGAAAGTGCTTACAAAAAAGGGGAGAAATGTTTTTAACATTGTGATTCGGCACGGGTCATGGTGCTTTTCGCTATGGATTCATGCCATTATCAAGCACCTTTTCTTTCTTGTCATATTTGTGCTTGCTAAGTTTACAAAAGCTGTATGACACTGATGTATTCCTCTGGAGATGCTGACAAGTACATGTTTTTTTTAACTACTCAGAAGTTAAAAAATCTTACACTGCTGTATCCAGATGTGATATGGTGTCATTGATTTAAGCTTAAACCTGTGAGGAGGGGTTTAGTAATCTGATTTCTACTATCTTTTTTCTTACCAGCTGGTATAATAATGCCAGAATCAAAAGTAATTTAAATGGAAAACTTTAAAAATTTAGAGGTAGGCATGTATTCCTTCAGTATCCAGAATAATTCACAAGATTTTTAGTAGGCTTTTCACAGAAAAAAACACAAATTTAAAGTTCTGTAGGAAACCTTTTTTTCCCTTTCTTGTCATGCTTAGGGATATTTTCTACACCCTAAATGTAGGGAAGTGTGCTACAAAGCCAACCATTCTCATCTTTTGTATGTTTTCCAGGTAGATAAACTTAAAAATTGAAGCTCTTGTATTTACTATTTTAAAGTCCAGCCAGTTTGCGTCCTAACTTCTTTTCTTTTCTCTTGACTTAAATTTTGGTCTGTCATGTGTCTTTACATATTTATATCAATTTTAATCTGATATACCATAAAATTTGCTTGTTCTCAAGGTAATAATTAGTTGGATTATTGTAAGATTAAGAACTATATTTCTGTCACTGTAGATGTAAATTAAGTTTCGCCACTTTATTAATATCCTGGAATTAATACAAACTAAACTGTAGATAACCTTGTTGAATGTATATAAGACCAATTTAGAAGTATGAAAAACAAACATAGTTAATGGGTTTGAAGGACAAAGTCTACCTAATATACCTCTTAAATTATTTTGGAAGTTTTGTTCTGAAACTTTTTCAGGCATTAGGTACTCTGTAGTTCCAGTTTAGTCATAAAAGGAAATATAGCAGCAGGCTTTAAAGTATATTTTTAAGCACTTCAATGTACATTCCCTAATTTTGAGGCACCTTGGCTGTCCAAAAATCCTGCTGAAATCAACACAAGTTGGAGAGACGGAAAGGTGAAGAACAGCAGAAATTTAATTCTAGATATTTAAAATTTTACTTCCTTCCCGCTGGTATTTCTTTTAATTCAGGACTGTATAGTCCCGATGAGATAGTTGTTAAATATGGGATAAAATATTCGAACACTTACAGAATAGCATTTCTTCTAAATATTTTTCATGATATATCTGTATAAATTTTTTCTGCATTTATAAGAATATTTATGCCTACTTCATAAAATGAGCCCTATATATACTGACTTTCATATGAAACTATCTACAGTGAGAGAGGTCAGATTTTTAACATTGTCCCAATACTGATTTAAAACAGGCCTTCAGAGCCCAAGTGTCTTGTTTATTGGCTTGTGCTGTCAATTAGATGAAACTGGAAGTCTCTAAGCAACCAAAGCTCAGTCACTCATAACTTTATTCATTAGTGGTTTTAAGGTAATTCCTAACTCAGCTGATGAGGCTTTATCAGTGTTAATCTATTATTCCATCTATTCAGCTTGCAGTATATTGAGAAATTCTAATGTGTGTTAATTAACCTCTTGAGTACTGCAGTTTCCAGGTAACCTGATTAATTCACCCAACATATCTACCAGAAGTCTACGTTTTGGTGTGGTGATTGGTTTTTTGGTGGGGTTTTTTTGGTTTTTGTTCTTTGTTTTACTTTTTAATAGCTTTTAGGATTGTGGAAACGTTAAACCTTTGATGATATGATGATATTCAGTAAAAGTGAGGTTGCTGGAGTTATCTCAGACAATTCATGCAGAATTATGCCAAAGCCAAGGACTAAAAAACCAATGATTTCAACCGAAATAAGAATATGTTGTAAAAAAAATAATTTTCCACAATATTTTTCATAAGTTGTCTGTTTAAAAATAAAGCTTAACATGAGATGCAGACAAGACTGATTTCATATTATGAGAATTTTACAGGATCCAGAAGTTTAGTGATGGAACTAGATTCATATGAAGACAAAAGGCCTTATGTCTTTGTATTTTGTGCAGGGGAAAATAATTACACAGTTAGTACCACCTGAACACAAGGTAGGATATAATTATTGAAATTGCCTTTGAATTACTCACCAGGAGACCAAAAAAATGCATAGATCAGAATGAAAATAAGGTGCCTGACAGATAATTAAAAAATGGACTAGAATTCTTCTGTACATATAGAAAAATGCACCTTATAAAAATCTTAACTTAAACTGAAGTCATAGATAAGAACTAGACTGTGCTTAACAAAAAATTGTAATTAAAAGAATTGTGTAACAAGCTTCCATAAAGCTTCTTGATCATTGCATTCTTACACAATAGCTTTTCAATATTACAACTTGATTAGAAACATTTTATATCATAGGAGTTTGGATGATACCCTTATTAAAATTTTAAGATCTCCTTGAATCCTGACCCCCAAAATAGTATAAATATAGGTAAAATACTGAAGTATTTGAGAGTATGTATTATCCACATGATGACAGGACTGCTGGTCTTAATAGCAATAATGAAAATGAATGGAAATGCATGTTTTCAACAATTCTTCAACGTAATTTCTTTGTGGAAAATTTCAGCCATATTCCAGTGTTTCAATCGAAAGATACTTCTTAAAACAAGTAACCAAGTATTAATTTGTCTTACTATACTGCACAAATACTTCACCAAAAATTAGTTAAACTGATATGCGCTAACATGTTCAGAAAATATCACCAAAGAGATTTGTTCTACACATGGGTACAGTGCTAATAATTACAATGACAAATAGTTACAATGACAAATCATTTGCCATTCAGAAACTCTCTCCTACTACCGAGTACCTTTGCAATTTTTCAAATTGATCAAAAGTTGCCATTTGCAACATTGATAAAGTTCTTAGGTACCAAAATCATTCCTATTCAACCTTTTGCTCCAGGAATATATTTGCCTAAAGGCAATATTAAATCAAGTTGTATTTTCTTAAACAACCCATATTATTTTCTATCCATATAAATCTTATGATACATTATTTTACTGGTGCTTGGAGTTTTAGATTGCAGTAATCGTAGTTTCTCTTCTCATTAGAACTTTCTCACATAAAAAATTGAAAAAAAAAAAAAAAGAAAAAATATGCTGAGCCCATGTAAGCATATCCCTTGATAATAAGACATTATTGTTGAGAATGTTACAACTCTAGACTATAAGGAAGTGCTACATAAAAAAAAATGTTCTGTACAGAAATAACCAAGGATTACAACTGAATTATCATTTTCTTTCATTTTTATTTATATATTTCTGGTTGTGTTTGAATTAAAATCATGTTTATCTACTGATGACATAAATTTATTCTGAAGTGTAAGATAGATAAACAGCTTCTGTGAAGGTAGTGTCTTTCCTGTTGATAGATTTGTGACATTCGCTGTCATGACATCTGCTACCTTTTTTCAGCAGTTTGTTGAAACAGATAGAAATATCAGAGTGCTCTACTTACACCCAAAATGTCAGGAAAGGGAATATTACTGTTATTTATTATAACAATATATGAGAGTAAATTATATTCAGTCCTGTCACATACTGTAAGTATTGAAGGAATTCACAGTTGCCAATTATTCTCTGTCTTTTATCTTTAAAATTTCTTATTACATACACTATAGTTACCATCCACAGTGTTTCTTGGCACAGATCAGAATATAAAACTTCCCTTACATAAGTGGTACAGTTTTTATGGCCTCTGCAAAAGAATCATAAAGTGATGTAAACACAATTTGTTGTATTTTATTTTTAGTTAAAGACCTAACCATCAGTTTAGCTATACTGTTCACTACTCAGTAATGATAGATGGAAAGGTAACACCTTCCTGGAAAAAAAGATAAAAAATAGTAGACTTGTATTCCAGTTGAGTTATTCAGAAGATTCATACTTTCTTTCTTTGTCTTCCTAGTCAGAAATGTGTATAAACAATTGCTTTCTCTGAGGATTGTAGTATTTGGTGAGATGTCTCAAGAACAGGTTTAATTCTTGCCTGAAAACAGGATGAAGAATCTTCGAAGTCCATGAAAATTTTTCACATTGATTTGATACACGACTTCCCGTAAGAAAATTTACACTTAAAATTTTCTCTCTTGGTGGGGTTTGTGTATGTGTGTGTATTTGCTTTTTCCACCTTTTTTCCCAGTAGCAAACATAATTACTGGTGACAACATTATTTCTTTTTTGGTGCTTTGTCATGCAAGGCATTTGTGGTACTAGGAGCTTAATTTATAGTACATCACACCAGTTTCTATTGTGGAAAATCATTACTGTTTGCATTTCCCTTAATTTTCTTCATTTAATTACTGGTAAATGAAGTTAGTTTATAAGAAACAGCAAATTAAAAAGAAAACAGCAATATTCATAATTATTTTTATACATAGTGTCTCTATTTAAAGTAGGAAAAAGGAACCAAATATATAACTTGTTAAACTTGTTTTTTATACTCTATGCTTTCTGGATCAGTTTATATATTTTAAAATTCTCTGCATTTGATCTAAACAAAGAAATATATATATAATAAATGCAAAAAATTGGCTCACATAATCTCAATAACTCTTTCCTTTTCAAACTCAATAAAGAATTCAGCTTTCCAGTAACTCTAAAAGTATAAATAAATCGTTATAACTTGTTTTACTGTACCATTAATCACACAGCCATAATTTTTTTTCTCTAGAATTTTTCAAGATGAATCAGTTTAACTGAAATATACTGTATCCCCAGTTCCCTTCCTTTCTGTTGTGCAATTACTGTATATTGTCTTGCTGTACCTGAACTGAAAAAACAAAATAAGTTAAATAAATGCAGAAATAAGACTAATGATATCACTCTAATCTCAAATGGAAAAGGAATGTACATAGACGTTACACGAGAGGAATCATTACATTCACTTTACAGATTACAAATTTGCAGTAAAAGTCTACAAGTCAAGAATGCAATTAAGAAATTCTGAGTTTTCTTTCAGACAATTCTCTATTGGTAAATATTGCTTGACGATGTCATTTTCATGATGTATAAATATAAGCAATACACAATATCATAAAAAAGTCTAAATACTAATAGCAACTTTGCCTCTGCATGTAAATAATTTCTCATTATAAAAATGACATGGTTTCTCTAAAATGGTTTTCACCAATGATGGTTTTCACCTTAGGGACATAGCATTAGGAAAAAATGTAGCAAAGGGCCATTTACTACTGCTTTAGGTTACAAATAAATGATCCCTTTTTTAAAACATTCTAGCTTCTTCCTGAAAACCAGTAATATTTCTAGACATGCCTTCAGAGGCTGGTAACCTGTAAATATTCAAAACCCAAAAACTTAGTTTAGTGTAGTCTTAGTTTAGGAAATTTTCCCAATTATATCTTAAATATATGCACTTTCATTTCATGCTCACTCTTATTCCCACCCCTCAGTTTAAATACTTATGCCCCTCTCAAGAGGAATGAATCCTACAGTAAGCACATCCTTGTTACAGTATGTGTGCTTTCGTTTTATCTTCAGACTTCTAGCTCTTGTAACTATTCTTTGTGTCAAAGCTTGTTCAGATGATGTTTTTCTCTCTTCATGTGTACTATTGGTGTCATGTGGAATTATCTTTAGTCACAGATTTACAGATCCACTGAATATTCTGTACTGGAAGGGGCCCACAAGGATCATACATTCCAATCAGCTAACAAGATTCTTCTTGCTGAAAAGTGAAACAATAATTTTGTTAATTTTAGGGTCTACATTTTGATTGTCTTGAAACTATACCTTGTATATCTCATTCTTATTTTCCTCCCCGCCCCATATCTTCAGAGCTAAAAAGTACTGTGCAGCTTTTGTTGCTGGTTAGTCCATTTCCCCTTCCTTTGTTCTCTTCTGATTCCCAATATCCTTCCTAATTGTGACCATTTCTCTATTTTTGTCTGTGGATTGTTTTCTCCTAGATTAATTCCTCCTCATTTTATCTTGGTGCAAATTTCAGAAAGTCATTTTGCTTTTCTCTTACTTTTCTTTTTCAGCTAAAATATTATTTAATTCCTTAAGCAGTGCTTTTCATTTTGCACGCTTGTCACTTGGAAAATAAAGTCCTATTTTCAGCAGACTATAACAGTTTGGGTTATAGACTTATCTCACTTTGCTGCACCTGTTCCCTTGCATTTAGCTTACATTTATTGTAATAGACTGTCTTTCGTTAGCCAAATATCTGTTAAAATTCAAAAATAAGAGAATTGCTCATCTCTCTGACTCTTATTTTAGTGAACCTGTATTTAATTAAGCATACATTCCACAGTTTGAGTCTGTGGAGGGAGTCATGAACAGTAATGGGTGATGCTTGTGGACACTAGAGGACCTGAAAAGCTGCATCATTAAGAGCCTGTACCTACAACCCCAACTGCACTCTCATAATATGCAAAATATGCAAGCAGTGGTATTCCAAGCAGCATGTATCCTCACAGTAGAATAAAATGTTCATTATTTTCTGCAATACTGGCTCACACCAATTTCTTGAATACAAAGAACTGTGAAAACAAATATAATGCTTGTTTTCTGAATATCTATTAAGTGTATGAAGAATTGAGTTTTAATCATCCTAATAGGTTCAGGCACATTGACTTCTTTAGGTTCTATAGGGTTTAATGTTCCAAAACATGCATTTTGTATCTAGCTTTTAGTCTACTACTTTAGTCTACTATTTTAGTCTACCACTAAATCCCAGTCTACTCTGGGATTGATGTACAAAAGCCTAACACATGAGAAGCATAACTTTTTTATTACATTATAGATCGTCGGTTTGATACATTTTACAAACTCCCTATTTTTTTCCCTACTGCTGGGTCAATTAAGTCAAGGCTCTTGTTTTCTTATACCATCATTATATGCAGTCATTTGGATTTGAAGCAGTTAATCTGTTTCTGCTTCAGATTTACTGTTTTCTCTACCTAGCTTCATTTTGTCCAGACAGTGTTTCCTGAACTTTTCTTAATCTGAAATCTAAACCTTAAACAATCTTCAAGGATTCGATGACATGGCTTTAAAAGCTTGAGCTATTGTGGTAATACAGCTAGAAAGCAGAGATCAGACCTGGCAATTTTATTTAAGTTATCTACCCAGGTGCACTCAAAATATGGTTGACTAAATGAGGTGAAAAGAAATATCTGAGGAGAAAACAATCAGAAAATGAGCTGTTAATTTTCTTTATGCTTTATGTATTCTTATCAAAGTCAGGGGTAATTGCTCTTAGATTTATAGGACTAATACTCCAAGATGCAGAATAATCCCTTTGCCTCACTCTACCAAATGCCTTTTAAAATCAATAAAAACATTATGTAGTTCCCTTATCTTTATGCTCAAGTAATTTCTCAGTTAGTTGTCATAGAATAAACATCTGTTTGAATCTCCTTGGCACAAGCCCCCACTTGTTATTCTGCCAGTTGATTCCTGATGTGTGGTTTGAGTCCACATTGTATCACTCTTAGGAATCATTTTGCCGGCATAGCTTAACAGATGCACAGTATTTAACGTTGTGGGGTTTTGTTGGTTTTTTTATTAATAGATACTTCACAAAGACATAGAATAATAGAGTTCTCCAAGTTTCACAGATGTGTCATGGATTTCTTGCTATTAGTATATTTTAGCCGTACAGAGCACTGTCTTCTGGGATCTTTGTATTACCAGACTCTTATTTTTAAGAGGAATTAAATTGTATTTTCTGTTCTATCCTTAGAGCTGTCTTCTGAGATTTATACTATTGCAGTTGAGAAAATATTTATATTTTATTCTAAAATATTTCTCACCTTGTAAGGTTCTACTTTTCAGACTTTGTTTTACTGATCTTTTCTACAGCAATATCTACATAAGTAAATTTCTTGCAGCCATTCTCTATTTACAGAGTCACAGAATCAATTAAGTTGGAAAAGACCTCTAAGATCAGCCTATGACCAAACACCACTATGTCAACTAGACCATGGCACTAAGTGCAGTGTCCGGTCTTTCCCTGAACACCTCCAGGGATGGTGACTCCAACACCTCCCTGGAAAGTCCATTCCAATGTCTAACCACCCTTTCTGTGAAGAATTTCTTCCTAATATCCAACCTAAACCTCCCTTGGTGCAGCTTAAGGCTATATTCTGTCTTCCTGTCACTTGTTACTTGTGAGAAACGACCAACCCTCACTTGGCTACAACCTCCTTTCAGGTATCTGTAGAGAGTGAGAAGCTCTCCCCTGAGCCTTTTTTTCTCCAGGCTAAGTGACCCCAGCTCCCTCAGCTACCCCTCACAGGACTTGTGCTCCAGACCCTTCACCAGCTCCACTGCCCTTCTCTGGATACACTCCAGCCCCTCAGTGTCCTTCCTGATGAGGGGCCCAGAACTGGACATAGGATTTGAGGTGTGGTGTCACGAGTGTTGAGTACAGGGGAAGGATCACTTCCCTGACCCTGCTGGCATTGCTGATACAGGCCAGGATGCCACTGGTCTTCTTGGCCACCTGGGCACAGCTGCTCATGTTCAGTTGGCTGTCAACCAGCATCTCTAGGTTCTTTACTGCTGGACCACTTTCCAGCCACTCTTCCTCCAACCTGTATTCACTCACAATGTTAAAGTCATAGTGTTAAGAAATTATTACATTGAAGAATCAAATGTTTCCCTTAAAGACACAGAAAAATTAGTTTCTTTAATGTGTTTTATCTTTGTTTTGTAAAAAAATGTCTGCTTAGTGACAAGGAAATACAAGGACACTACATGCAAAAAATATTCCTAGGAAAAAAATCATTCTATTTTAGCTCACTATATATGTGCAATATATATGTAAACTTCTGTCTATTGAAAATAACAGGCATGTTAACACCCACGGACATCACTGATGTGCACCTAGACATATGCACCTAATGTATAAAATCTTGTTTCCCTTCATTAAGATGTTTTAAGAAGTTTCATGCTGAAACCCACAAGGATATTAAAATCTACCTTTTCCCCTTCTTATCAGGATCCCTCTTACTTCAAATTCATAGATTCTCATGAATAAAAGTCAACAGATTTTGAAAGAGGGACACAATAGCACTCCAGTATTAAACAACTTCACTGTTAGAGAAATAGAATTTTCAAAGTAAATATACTGACTGTGATGAAATTTGAAGTATGATTCCAGGCATCTGCTTTCCTCATCAGACCAATTAGATTATGTCATTCAAAGAATTACAGTCAACAGGCTCTTCAGAGGCAACGTGTCACTGCACAACAGAAACTGCATTTATATTGTTGAAATTGGATAAATTACTGAAGTACTGTTTTTTATTTATTTCTGTGTGCAAATAATTTTTGAAATTTATCTTCCTCAGTTTAAAGGCTTTAGAGTATTATTCAGACTACCAAATATCACCATTTCAGGCAGGAATGGTAATTTGAGGCAATACCACATCTATAGTCCTGAGATCGCACTTTTATAATAACCATTCCTCTATCAGTTACCTAACTGGTAAAAACATATGAACATGAAAACGTGCATAAGTATAGTTTTAGGACTCTGGGCATTATGGTACAGATATCTTGGGCTTAGATTACCTTATGTATTTGAGAACAACTGTATTTGCAAAAGTTTGAATGTCTGATGTATCGCTGACTGAATCAAGAACTTAACAGTTTTGAATTGTTACAACTGACACAATGGAAACTAATTGTTTCATGGCTCAAAAGATATACACAGGCATCATTATAAATAGGAGAATGCTAAATGAGATGAAGGTTCCTACATTATTGCTAATGATCACTTCTTACAAGAGGAAATCTTTCATCATATGCATCTTTGCTCTTGAAATTAAGTTCATTCTGATACCATTTGAAATGACAGTGGAGGTGAAAGCTCTAAGTAGTCATTTTAGCTGATGCATTGAATTTATTGTGCAAGTTAATGAATGTCTCCTGATTTAGTCCAGATTTTTGGTTTCTCATTATGCAAAAAAAGGAAGAAAAGTAATTGTACAGAGTACATTATTTACCTTGTTAGCCTGAAAAATCATCAGGGAGAATGTGTTTCCAAATCCCATCTGATGCCTGATTCAGAACCACTCACTCCAGAGGAAGTCTCAAAATACTTACAAATTTTCTGAGTACTGTAATTTTTCATATCAGGGGAGAGTTGTCCTATCGAAAGGACTGTGGACTTGGAGATGTATGCATGCACTTATTCTCACAAGCAAAATGTCTTTATAGCTTGAGAGATTTTATATAGAGGTTCTTTTTTGTGGAAGAAATGCCAACATTTTGTACATCCCTCTAAATGCTATTTCTGCTACTGACTTGTGTGGTGGAAACACCACTTCTCAAAGGATGAGTAATACCAAGTATGGGGTTATGCAGAATCAAACAGACTGATTTATTAGCTCATTCTGCTTTTTGAATCATCAGGTTTTGTAATTCAGGGTTATGTTCTAAAATCAATGAACGGTGGTCTCATGATTTCAGTAGCAACATCATCTAGATATAAAGGTACATTACCTGATTTGAAAATGTCAGTATCCTTAAATGCCAAAACCTCATATACCTGAAAGTGAATGTTTTCTGTCTCTCAAAGGATTTCCATTTCTTATACTCATGCTTGTCAAATGAGAACCTGAAAACAAAATCAATTAGGGTTAGATTAATAAATTTTTGATCATTCTCCCTTCTGTGTTATTGAATCATTGGTCAGTATTTCCTAGTGGTGGATACTATTGAAGAGGTATAACTGGGTTTAAAGAGTTGCTCAGGCTCTTTTACAACTTTCCAGGATAAGAATTTTTGTGTATAATGTTAATCCTGTATTCTCTGTAATGTCAGCTTGCCATTGTTATCTCCAGGGTATACCATAACAATTTATTCTATGGTGCAAACATCCTGAAATAATGCATATGCATATATTTGATTCGGTTTTGCAAGTCCAAACGTGCTATCAGAGACTAACAATACTTTTAGAAACAGGAAGATATTTTGCCAATCTTTTTACCTCACTTGACACTTAATTCATTCTAACATCGATATTCCAAACAAGATTTTATGCCTAGCTGCATCACTTAAATTGAATAGTAAATCAAACAGATTATTTTTACATTGTAGTTATGAAGCTAAATTGTTCATTACCAATCAACTACAAAAGCAAGGTAAATTTTCATTGATTTTTTTGTTGCAGATGATTTTGTTTAGGTTAGTTACTTGTCATGTGTTCTTATGTAAACAGCATTATATTGCATTTTAGTTCTTGTTGTTCTTTTAATCTAAAAACAAGCTTAGAAGTTATTATATGTCAGAACAAGCAAGCAAACAAAACCCCCTAGAAAGTCCAGAAACAATTCTGACTAGCTGCAGAACCCAGATCGATGTTATTCATGTACAGTCTTCTGATAAGATTTAGTAGTTTTCAGATTTAATGCTTACTGAATGATTCAAATATATTCACAATATCAAACACACTAAGTGTAGACAGTTCTGAGTCTAACATTACAGGAAGTTTTATGAATCACATATTTTTAAACGAGTTTTGAGGTGTTTTAGAACCTTCAGGAACCCTAAACAATAGGACTGTACTGACATCTTGGATTGCCATCACGATGCGCTTATTAGATCAGCTGAGATAGAGCTAAACTCTTTGGATACATGAATTATTTCTATATGTAGGAATTAAGATATTTAGGACCTTCAGCTATTTTTTTTCTTCTTTTTATGGAAATAATTTCAGACTGTGTTATAGATACTTTCTTAAAAGACAGCATAACCCTTTTTTTATCGATCCATTTAAAAAAAATAAAGTGAGTCAAATTCTTGGAGGTCTCTTTAGGAGAGACTAGATGGATTGTTAAGCAGATGATACTGAAGTGTCAGTAAGGAACCTCAGAAGTCTGAAGGGTTTTATGTGGCAAGTGTGAGAAAGATTCTAGGGGAAAAAATCACCAGTAGTCATTGCTATTCTGTAGTGTTTAAAAGTTCTTGCTTTTAAATTCCTAGCATATATTATTTAACTTTTTTCTTTTTGGTACACAGTTTAATCAAAGCATGCTGGCCATGAGAAACACACATAAATGGAAGCATTCACAGTGTTCACAATTTATCAATGTATTTAAATATGACATTTCCATTTGCTATTTTCTCTGCCACACAAAAAACCCATTTTCCAATAGTGAATGGTTTGTGGAAAAAAATCTCCGTCATGACTTTGGAAACATTCTTTTTAAGTTCTGTTCAGACAAAAGACTATGACAAGCACTTACAACAGCATATATTAAGGACATGTTTGAATACCCCATCCTTCACTCATAGAACGCTGCTTCAGGCAGGATAAAGCCTTTCTGTAACTGCGGTTACATTTTATAGTGCAACAGATATGCACTCCTGAGATTATGTAGATCTCAAATCAACCTCATAAGGTTACCTGCCAACAATGCCAACCTCTCAAAATTTTTTCTGTAGAGCATGTCCCCTGACAGAAGCTAAGAATAAATATACTCAGTGTATTCTGCTTTTAAAAGGTGTATGGATGACTTTCAGATAGAAGACAGTTAAATGTGACATCATTTGAAGAATTTTATTTGTAAAGTCCAGATGTTCATAGTGAAAGACTTTTTCTTAATGTGGCTGGAGCATAACAAGAAAGTTATGTTTCCAAACAAGTAATAGCTCTTTTAAAAGAAAGGAGTTTATGCAGCATTGGGGGAAGATATTGGAAAGTTATTTTAGCTTTAGCACAGTAGTGTTTGATCCCTATGTCCTTGATTAATGTTTAGTTTTGTACCCTAAAGTGCTTAGTACGAATGCCAGAGATTAATGTAATTTTGTGTTAACTCCCTACATCTGTGCCAGAAAGTACTTTTCTGTTTACCCATACCAGGGCTCAACATGTACAAGCAGATGTCTTAGTTTTAAGAATAAAAATTTTGTGCCAGACCAAAGATGTTAAGAGAAGCACATAAGCACCTGACCACATATTTGGGATATTCTCAAGGCGAAAAGATTCATTAGAAGATTAAGTACCATAAAAGAAAAAATTGAGGAAAGGGAATGTTTCCCAAATGATAACCAAAGACCCTCAAAAGACCCCTACTCATATCCAAAAATTCCACAGAAATCATTAACATATATGTATGCATTCAGGAAATGTAATGAGTACTTATTAGTTTCATGAACATAACCTGGTTTGTTAGGCTGCTGGGTGTGCATATCAGGTGGAGCAATTCCCCATGCACCCAGTGCTACAATAAACTAATGACAGCTTTCTAACCTAATGAACTGGTTGGAGAGTTTACTTCCTGGTTTTCTGTCACAGGTACATGAAGACATTTTTCAGGAGAGAAGAAATGATTCCTAACATTTATCAGCTATGGCTAGAAAGAGAAAGATGTCTTGCAGAATACTTTCATGCAGTATTATCAAGATTTTGACTATTTTAACAAACTGTTGGTCTACAAGCTGTATTATCATAATGTAGTATGTGACTTATTGTTAAAAAGAATCTTGAAAGATATTTATAATTTTATTTTTGGTTTTTTTGGGAAGAGAAGTTCTGTAGAGGGGGTGGGAAGCAAGGGAGAGACATGGTGCAGGGGTCTTTCTAGATCCTCCTAAGAAAGTTTCAACAACAAATGGTTTCATAAAATGGCTGTTTTAATAAGATAGAATAAAAGGAATATAGATAGCATGTAAATCTTTCTTCAGATGGTGGGAAACTCACTTTTATGCCACTCTGGATGTGCCCTAAATAGGTTTTCCAATGGCACGCTGTACAGAACAGGTGCAGGGAGAAAAGGTCCTTCTTTTTGCTCACTCCGGTTATTATACAATTTTCTTAAAAGAAAAATTCCATTCCTAAAGGCTGGTCTCACTTTTGCATAAAGGCCAGGCCACACATGTGGCATAATTGCCAGTAACAAGTGGGAGCTGTCTACAGGCTCCTTTTTTCCAACCAGCTGTCTGAGGTTGTCCTGTGGCCAAGTGATCTGTGCAGCAAAAGGCCATACTGAATATGCAGCACAGCACAGGCCTGGGACTAATGACCGTGGTTAAATGCTGTAGCATCAGCAACTCATGTACAATGGTCTCCCAGTCAGGATGAATGCATTCCACCCCTTGATCCACATGCAGCTTACTCTTCCCAAAGATATTATAAGTTAGCAATTGCATTAGTATACAAATACGGACTTCTCATGCCCTAAGTACAGCTCTAATAGAGAATACATAGACTGATCAAGTTCATTGACTCCTTAAATAGAATTTCTTCCACATGATCCCAGTGCAGTATCATTGCACTGAAACAGTAAATTAATTTACCATTTCTGAAAGATCTGCTCACCAAATGTGCTGGGTTTGGCTGTGATAGAGTTAAATTTCTACAGTGTGGCTAGTGTGTGGCTATGGTTTGGATCTGATCACTGAGCATGCCTCTCTGAATAAAGAAATATTCTAAGTTGTTTCATGAGTGCATGACTTCAGATAAGCTGAGGAATAGATACTGATATCAGACAGGAAGCTTATTGAATCAAAGTGAAAAACCAGAAACAAATAAGACATTGTGCTTTTCCCAGCCCAGACTACAGCTGAGGATCTACTATTACAGAACTACTAAGTTTTGATACCGAACTGTAAAGTTGTTAGAAATTATATTTGATGTAACATGCAGATTCATCCCTATGCTACATAAATTCATATTAAAATAATATCTAAAGTTTTCAAAAATAAACATTGACCATTAGTTATATAGTAGTATATATATAGTATCTATGTAGTCTGGCATGATCTTTTCTTTAATTATTCCCATTAAAGTTCTATTTAATTATTTTTAAACTCAGAGTAGACCATAAGACTTTAGGTTATTCAAAGGTGTTTATTGTGGCCTTATTGTATTTTAACTGCTAACAATGGTAAAACTCCCCCTGACTTCAGTGCTAGATCAAAAGTCACTTGCTCTTAAAAAATCCCTCACTTGATGTTAATATCTAATTAAAAAACTCTTACTTCAATATCGTTGAAATTTCAGCTAATTGCTACAGGTCCTACATTAAGACTAATAGCATGGACTTAAAGTTTTTGAGAACCTCTTTTCTCTAGGTCGTTGTTAAAAATTTTGAAACTTCCGTAGTTCCTCTGCTCTTCTCCATAGTGATTAAATGTACCACTCCGTAGACATTTCTTTTTTCTTATGGATTTCCTTTTTAGTGGTTACTCTTTTAACATTCTACTATCATGAGACAGTGGAGAAAGAGCTTGTGCTACTCTTTTACTTAGATAACATCACTGCTGTATGTTGCCTATTTCTCCTGCAGCACTCATTTCGTTTTTCATTTTCAGGAGGGTTTGCTCCCCTCCAACTCTGTGTGTAAATTTGTCTGCATCTCGTAATTTCTATTATTTTTGTTTGCTGGCCATGAATTTTGGCTGTAAAACTGATATTTAAGGCTAAGAAACCTATTATTTTATCCTATATTCAGATTTTAATGATGAAGCTACACTGATAAAGATATTTGAGTAACTACACCAATTAATTTGGACAGGATAACCTTCAGGTTATCTACAGATTTAACCACATCTGCTTAGAAGTTCACTTTTTGTTAGACAGGTTTCAGGTTTTACAACCTCAAAACCTCTGTGCTGTCTTTGAGTTTTGTATTCAATTTCCATTGCTGTCTTTCAAAATCCAGAAGTAAGCCACGTGACAGCTGTGTTTTTTTAAGTGATATTTAAGAGGCTACTTTTCTTCCAGTCTCCTAAGAAATAAATTTATTGGATATGAATCCTTAAAGAAAGGTGAATTACTTAATCTTTCTTCTAATTCTTATCCCCTCTCAAAACTGCACAATTTCTATTAAAATTCTATTACAATTTGTTGGCAGTAAGTGGACTTTCTCATGTCTTAATTTTTTACTATAATTTTCCATTGATGAATAGTCTTCAAAAGACTCATTATGAAAGTAACAAGCACCATGAGGTTGTAATGTAATATTTTCTTTTTCAGTCATTGTTAACCGCTCCTATTGGGTTTAGAAAGAAAAATGCACTGTCATATGCACTGAAACTTCCCATAAACCAGAGTTCCTCTTCACAGTATTTAAAGAATGTTGTGACTCAGATATTGAAATGAACAAGTAACCTTTTATTTTATCATATCTTGTATTCAAACAAACTTGGGGAAAACATGTTTTTCAGTTCTACAGTTTCAATATCCAAAGAGGAAAAAAGTAGACAGCTTCATAAATGCAAATTAATTTTATTTAGTTTTCTCAGAAAAAAAAAAGTAAAGTAAAAAAGGAGTAAGCATATTAAAGCATATCTATTGCAGTTTGTCATTAAAAAACGCAAAAGCTAAACTTTGATATTTGAAAGTACCCAGGAAACCAAAAATTAAGACACTGATTTCACAAAAGCTGCTCAATAAATGTTCCACCCATTTATATCTGGCTACATTTTCAAGGACTTTTTTTGAAGACTAAAGATCGAATGCAACTCTTACAAATAAAAAGCTTCAAAAATTCTCTGAATTTCACTTCAATAGCTTTCATATTTCTATGTTGTTTTTCATTTGGCATAATGTCTTTGGCAATTATACTATTTAGAGAAATTTACTGCTACAGAAACAAAAACTGAACACCAAGCTTCAGGGGTTAATACATTAAAATGTAAGGCTTTTCATAATGTCATAGTAGCTTCCAGGTTTCAAAATCCTGACAGAGGAAGCTTTTGCAAAATGTTTGTTTTCTTAGGCTTTAATTTCTGCATAAACCAGAAAAAATAGTGAAGGCCATCCTGAAATAAGTTATACAGTATTGCTTAGCAGATAACTGCTGTCTTACTCATGTCTCTTACTGTCTGTACTTTGCTGTCTGTTTTATGCCTCCTACTTATTGTACAGGTGCACAAAACATATCAGAGGTGAGTCATGTGCCATGGCTTCTTATATAATATATAATAATACTGTATAATAATATATGTATTTATTATTGTGCCTCATGCATAATAGTTTTAAATATTACATTTTAAAATATTTTTAATATTGTTTTATTTTTAAATAATACATCTCTTATTTTAAAATCACGTTAGAAATATAGCTCAGTGTCTTGGCAGGGACTTAAATCACAGTCAGCCTTCAAATTCTACTGACTAGAGTAGATTAATTTGACTTGGTAGAAATTATTACACAACGATCCAGAAGTAGATTTTACATCAAGAAAAATATATATGTGAATACGTGGGGCTTCTTATGATGCTAAGGACTGTGTAATTACACCACTTGAGAGACTCTGAGCCTCATATTCAGTCCCCAGAAAAATAGTCCTTTTCTCTTTCTTTACAGAAAGAAGGCAGTTCCAGAACTCAGTATTAGGAAATATCATGATGCAAACAGATTTGGAAACTAGTTTTTAGAGTGACATGTCCAGGGAAAGATGCTTTAAGAATGGCAGAGAAGTTTATAAAGTTTATTTTCTGTCATTCAGCAAGGGCAGTAATTTTGGTTACCCATTCATCTCAAAGCTTTGCATAGAATGCTATGAGCTGCCTCAGGGTGGTTTGGTAGCTCTCAGGAGGTTATAAAAAGGTAGATAGAAAACATTCTGTGAGGCTGAGCACGAAAGTGGAAAAGAGGGTAGAAAAATCTTGAATGTGCCAAACACTGGGTAGAACAACATGCTTGTTCTGGGTTTTTTAATGTTTTTTTTTTCCACTCTTGTTTAAGAAAGGGGCATTTAGGCACTGTCAGGGGCAGGATACTGCTGATATATGTGATCTCTGGCCTAGGTCATTACTGCTGTTGTTATAGTCTCAGACTGTTAGGGCATTTACAACAAATACTTTTTACACTGCCAGGGCGTAAGGTTTTATTCCCACTGCAACAAACTCTCACTCTCACAGTGCAAGCCATACAAACTCAAAATCCTCTCCCTTTATTATCCTATGAATCTGCAGTGATAATGGAGGGGAAGTACAATAAATACAGATTTCATAGTCTACTATGTCTTTCTTAGATCATATAGCACAAACCTTTATTAAAATCCTAAATTAAGATACTAAATGTGGCAGTTCAAAATATTTTGAAAAGATGGAAAGATGAGAATACAAACATAATTTTGTATGCTTATGGTCCTGATCCTTCTTTTCATTTTACTCAATGCTAATAATCTGCAGACTTCAACAGAAGCAGGACCAAACCTCTCAAGAGCAGTGGCATTTTGATGTATTACACTAATACATCACCCTATGCAGCTCCTTGATGATGTATTGCCCTAGTGCTTTATCAAAGTGTCATTGCTCCAATGAAGGCATAGCACCTTCTGTAAAAGGCCCGGATAAGAAGTTGTGCTGGAGAAGAGGTTATACTTTGTTATGTTTCATTAGGTTTTGTTGTTATGTTATGTTATATGCTATGCTAAGGTATGCTTTATGCTGGTATAAGGAACAATGTCAGAGAAAGAGAGATGAGGTTCCAGGATTAAGTGGCAGAGGTGGATACACCCAGCAATCAGATAAAATTCACACAAATAAGTTTTGATAGGACTTTGGGCTGCTAATGTAATGTTATTTGAAAATTTTGTCCTTTACTTTTTTTCAATATCTTGATTTTTGGTTTTGATAAAAAAAAAACAAAATATGAAAAGCAGTGTTGAATATTTTCCCTCAAAAATGGTGTCTAAGTAAAGGAGAATATTTACATTTGGCTCAATTCCTTATCCCAAACCATCATCAAGACACTTATTGACTGGGAAGAGAGGTGAAAGTGGCTGCACAAAATAGTTTGATAAAATTGTTGAATCCTCATCTCCATTCTCAACATAGTAAGAATTTTCTCAAATTGTTTTACTCATATTGTACATAAAAATCTAAAAAAATGTAAAAGATCCAGTAAGAGAAACAGCAAAGATAGCAAAATCATTCAGTATAGCTCTAAGCATATTTCTATTGCAATGGAGATAACAAATAAATATCTAAATAATCATATAATCTAAAAAAAAAGCACAATCCACTAAAATAAAAACAGTATATTTGATGAGAGATGCATTATAAATGTCTAATAGCATCCCTATTGTTACAATCAGAATACAAAAGGAGGAAGGATGCCTAATATTTAAGTTTTTTCAAAGTTTCAGTCCATCTGGACAATCACGTAAGACCTGATTCTGCCATCATGATGCACACTCATTTCTGCTTTATTTGAGCAGTGTAAATCTATTCATTCTGGGTTTTTTTACTGTTCTATGAAAGTAAAGCTACTAATGCCTTCAGAAAGGATACAGTCAAGCCTAAAAATAATTGATAACTAGGTGATACTTTGCCTCAATTTGGATTAGGTGTTTATGAGCTCTGTTTGCTTGAGCATCAAAAAAATCACCTTTTGGGATAAATTTTTGCTCCTCGTATTTAGGACACCTCAGTTATACTGCTTTACATATTATGAATGTGTTTGGGTCTCTATTCAAACTGCTTTCCCTGAGATGTAATGTTTTCTACAGGAAACAACATATAAACTGGATAAACTGTTACTGGACAGGCCTTGATTAAATCTTTTCTAAGAACACAGCTCAAAGATCTGCACCCAAGTATCTTGTCCATCATTCAGCAATGGCAGGGGAAATACAAGTACAAGAAAAGCGTGATCTATTCTCTTATTTATAAAGAATTTCCTTCAGATTTTCTTGAAAACAGTGCATTCCATGAAAAAGTGCTTCTTATCCCAGAAATACTACTAGTAGGCTTGGATTTGTTTAACTATTTACACATTACTTTGAAAAAAACCACTTAAAATCAAGTAAGTAATAATTATTTATTACCTGTAACTTGCCGTAAGCCTACCTTTCTTCTGCATTTGTAGAATTTTGCTAAGAAATACTGTTCTAATGGCATCAGTTAGAGTAGAGTTTGGATATTATTCAAATATGTTGATGAACAATGGATTTAGACTAATATTGTCAGACTTCACAGAACTATTTAATCATGTTTTTTCTTTTAACATCTATTGTCTTAACTTCTAGCACTTATTGCTCATGTTATTAAGAAGTGATGTGAACAGCCAAGAATGAGACTTGTAAGAGTACAGGGTAACACCGTGATGTTGCATAAGATCATTATTTCTACTGCACAACACACAGACATTAATGAAACTATGATGTGTTGAACATTCCCAACTTTCTTTGAAACAGCAGTACCTTAGAGAGTTAACAGTTTTATTACAATGAAATACAAAACATATGATCTGTGAAAATAGCAAATCGGGTGTCTGTGGGTGGACACATCACACAGTTCCTATTATGTTTCATTACCTCAGCACCACATTTATTATCATATTTTCTGGTCACTTAGAGTGTCAACCCAGGTGCTGAGAGAGCATGTCTGTAATAGGACATGCAATTATTATACCTTGATAATTTTGATGATAAATTTTACTTTTGTTTTCTGGAAATTTCTTGAAGTAATCTGTGTAATCCTTCAGAATCCATTTGGGATACTGCAGGCACATGGTTCACTGCAGGCACAAAGCCTCCATGGTCATCCTCACAGATTCACACCATACTCATTATTACAAGAGAGAATCTATTACTGTTCCTCAAGAAATAAAGTTCCTAAAGATTGTAAAGATAAAATAAATGAGATAGCAAAATGGCTAATTACTGTAAAGTACTCAGAATGGTTGCTTTCATCCTCCAGACAGGGATTTGGTTCCAGTATAGGGAGGATTAAGTGAAGTGGGGACTCAGATTCCTGTCCCTGAATATTCTGTACCCAAGAAAATGAATAGCTTTAAAGGAAGAGGAAAGCATGATTTACATTTCACAGCTACAGTTTTAAATGCTAGAATATAACATTCAAGTATAGCTTTCAGCTCTCAAAACAACATGTTTTTATCAGCTTTTTCCACTTTCTCCTTACTTCCCCCATTAGATCTTTCCAAAGCCTTACTCTGTTTACATGCCGATAGAGTTTGTGCCTCGTGCAATAAGAGTCCTTTTCTAGTACAGACCTTGATCAGAAAAATGCAATCTTTTTGCACATGTTTATCAACAAATACCAATATTTTTCTGGATTTACTGTTTTTTAGAGCAGATTTCTAACTTACCATATTAAAAGAAGGGTGACTACCTTTATTGTCTGACCATATACATATCCTGGCCATATATTTTAGGATGCTTTGCTAAATGTTGTCAAAAATTATTTTGCAAGTTCATTGTCTGCAGTAGATGGACTAAAATCCCACCAAAACCCATCCAAAGTCCTTAAGAGCACGTGGATAACTAACACAACAAAACACACAAGTAAAATAGTAGGAAATGAGAAAAAATACATCAGTACATGGAAAATAGATAAATAGCTACTAAATTAATGAAGCAATATATAATATAAGAGATTGTCTTGCCTCATAATACTTTGCTCAACCTTTTGTGGCTCTACAACATTCCCATAGCAACCATTTATGATATTACAAATAAAGATTTATAACTTAAGGGGAAATAAGCCATGCATGAAGATTAACTTGAGAAAGAGAAATAATACTTTCACAAAAGTATGCCTAGTATACTAACAAAAATAGGAAAGAAAAATTAAAAATATGGGGAGCATTTTTCTGAATTTTATACTTTCCTAGGCATTCTTTCCATTTTTACTCACAGATTCCTGGTTTTTAGAATTTACAGTGCACCCTCGAATTACAAAGAGGTACCTGTCAGTTGTAATGGTGAGGATGAAATGGTTGTATATATGTGGAAAATCTAAGCTCCAACATTTGTTACAAATTCCACTGAATCTGTTGCTTCACATCTCTAATTGAGAAACATATACATATAGCAGTCTGGCAATGTCATATAATGCTTTGTTTAGATTATTCAGCAAATAAGCATACTACTTTTTTTATATTGTGACCTGCTGATGTCTGGTACCCTGAAATTTTATTTTCTATTGTCATCTCTCAAACTACATCTCTTTACTGAAAGGACTGAACAGATAATATTTTTAGTGATTCCTTATGACATTTCAGTGTATATGTGGAGGACCCAAAGGTTTAAGTATGAGAAACTTCACAGAAATAATATTATAATAGAAATAATTATTGAAATTAATTTATATATGAAATTATGTTTAAAACATGAACATGATTGTATCACTTTGCCTTGGGTGGAGTTTAGAAATGTCTCTCTCAAAATCTGTTAAGTTCTAGCTACATGCTTCTGATGAACTCCCCAGACTTACTCTTCTATGTACTAGAAAAAATTTTTAAGCAAAGTTTATAATTTCATATTTTATTGACACTGCTTTTAGTATTTCCTATTGCATTATAAGTGTGAAAAATTAAATGAAAATGAAGACCATGTTTGAATTGTTCTTTAATATAAGTATTCATAATGTTTAAGTTGATTAGAAACCTGCTGTTTTCCTGAAAGTATCAGTAACTCCAAACAAGACCATTTTGCCTTTCTTAAATTCAGTGTTTGTGGGACTGATACCTGATGTATTTCATAAAACAGAATAATCAGGTTACAAAAACCAAAAAACTAGGTATCAGGAAGCTTTGAAACCAATAGGTTCTTGAACTCCTACAATGTATGTGCTATTTTTCCTATTCCAGTCCTTGTGTTAGCTTTGAAAGGGAATTCATAGTTTTCCGGACCTTTGTTGGAACTATAGTTTACATTTTTATACTACTCTTACTACTCTTTTCCTTCCTATACTACTCTAATTTAGGCATTCATGGGATATTTAGATGAATATTTACAACACAAAATATATCAGCGTCCTTCTATGAAAATGTATTTTCCATTATGATATTGGTTAAATTATGACATTATGACATTAAGCTAAATCCTCCTAAAAAGTAGTGGAGTACAATTTCCAAAAATCACTAAGATATTAATACTTGGATTTCTCCCGATATTCTCTCCACTTAGTCAGGTCAGAAATAAGCAATAACTATTCAAAGTTTCCAACAAGTCTTGAAAAGTCCTGCAAAAAGAGAAAAAAATATTATAATAATTTCATATCATACATTAGTTTCACATCAAAATGCCCATGAAGTGAACCTAACTCTCATGTTAAGCTTTGACATTTAACATAGATCTAGATAGCACTTAGGGTTTTTGTAAACTGATTTTCTTTAGAACAGAAGAGTTCCAATTACCCCTTAAATATGCTAAAAGTAATTTAATGCAATTTAGGTGTATTCAATTGTGTAGCTACATTTTGATTAGACTTATTGTTGGCCTAAGTATAATCACATGTGATTTTTTTTCTACTCTCTCTTTAAAGTTAAGGATCAGTTGCATTATTTTTATCAGCTTACA
Organism: Oriolus oriolus; assembly: GCA_013400235.1. Classification (NCBI taxonomy): domain Eukaryota; kingdom Metazoa; phylum Chordata; class Aves; order Passeriformes; family Corvidae; genus Oriolus; species Oriolus oriolus. Next base: position 309,856 of record VXBT01009159.1, read on the forward strand.
TTTTAGACACTCATCACCAGTTAACCTTCTGTTTCTCTAGATTTTGCTTACAAATCTATGACTCCGAGGGGAAAAACACAAAGAAATTATCCTAATACTATGAAACATCAGTACATTACAATATAGTAATGAAAGGCTATTATGTTTCAGATTGGTCTGTACACTCAAGCTCCTGAAAGAAGTGGGTTGCTGAATTGATTATAATTGGTGTGGAATGGACTGTGCATGCATGTTAAGCAATTTTCTACAAAATTATACAAAATTGGAACATCACCATAGCAATATTCTTTTGTGTGAAATTTTAACTAAATATTATAATCTTAAACAGAAACTTTTTTGACATGTATCATGCTCTGTAAAATCGTTTTACTGAAAGGAATTTTTAGAAAAAGTGCAAATGTTTATGCAAAATAAATTTTGTAGAATTTGCTAGGGATGCAAAATAGTCCAAGCAAGTTCAAGTTTAGTGAAAACACTTAAAGGTAATATGTTTAAGGGCAATAGTAGAGCAGATGAGGTGAATTTTATTGCTCTCTTCCAGGAGCATAGTACCTTTTCTCCGGGTCTCTATGGAACCCAGCAGTGCTTTATACAGACGCACTCAGCCTTTCATGGCCAGCTGCAGGATCTTAGCCACACACTTCAAGCAAGAATTATGAAAAGGTTCATTCAGCTTCCTTGATCCTACATAGTGAAGACTTTTTAAAGTTAGTATTTTTGCTTCTTTCCATTAAAAAAAAAAAAAAATCTTAAATAGGAGCTCTTCCATTATCCCAAAATAGAAAATCAACAATACTTCAGCTCACTCCTTCCAAACCATCTGTTTACACTCATTTCTATCACAAACTTCTCAGTCACTTGCATTTTGCCCAAGCTGTCAGTTCTTACTTTGCCAACATTAAATAACATCCCACAGTTGTGGTAGTTCTTTTCAGTCATAGTGCTAGAATAAATTTTCATAGACAGAGGTTACATCTTAAGATAGCTGTATGTATATCTAAAAATTATGCAAAAAGCAAGTAGGACAGAAATGTTATGTTGTTTAACACACACTTTTTAAAATTTGTGTCATTAATGATACACAAGTTATACAATGCAAATACAGATATTTCTTTTGTATAATTTTGCCATGTAAATAATGCTATATGTATTCTCCACACATGAATTTATTATTTCCCCTCAATTTATTAGTAAAAGAGCTCTATTGCCATTAGGAGCTAGATAGGACTGAGATCATTAGCATATTAAACCACATTAAAATCTCTTATCTTTCCTGGTTTAATTTTTTTAAGTACTTTCCCTGGTTCTCCTGAGTATATGCTAAATAAAAAGAAAAAAAAATAATCAAGCAATGAAAACCCTCTTATCAGAAGATACAATATTCTTTTTTTCATGTATTTTCAAAAACACCTCCTCTCTTTTAACTTCAGACATACTAAAGTATTTTGTATTACTTTTCAGTGTCATTATGTACCCTTATGCATAATGTGCAGTGAAAAGAGGACTTATATGAAGAAACAGGAAGAAAGGTAAATGACCCAATATAAATGAAAAATACTTTGCTAGTCACTTAACAGCAACAGGTCTCTTGAAGATTGTTTAAAACAAAGCTGGTTATTGACTAGGTTTTGTTGCAGATCTTTGAAACCTGCAGATGATAATATCAGGGCTTGATGATGATAAATACAGGAAGTTGTGCCTGGATATATTTGTCCTAATAACTAATTTTAAAAATTGAAAAAATTGAGAAGACTTATAAAGTAATCAAATATGTTTTCCCATTCATGTTCCATCTACCATCTGTTGTCTACAGTAGTTTAAAGATTACAGAATTAAGTTGATACATTTGGCTGTATTCATTTAAAACCCAAATCACTAAGAAAAGAGACGATTCTTCTTTCCTTTTACAAAACATGATCTAAAAAAGCACCAAACCCCTCTTCATAACAAGTTCTGAATTGTTGGCTGAAGCAAGTAAAGTCATTTCTTGTGAAGATAACAGACTGACAGAGACAGCTGCAATGCAGTCTCTTAACACTGCCTTACTAGTGTGTGTTTGATCTCACAAGTACCTCTTTTGGGAAAAGAGCTCCCTCCACTTCTATTAATGATAAATTTTGCCATTCTAAAGGATTTCCTAAAATAGATGTTTCTTACTGTGGTGGTGGTTTAAGGAAAACAAGACTGAAAACATATATCAGCATACATCTAGAATAACTTAGTTGGTTTCAGTGCTGTTATTTCATGCTTCAACAACAGAAAAAATATATGGTTTAAAGACACACTTTATGGAAACATTGTAAGCGAATGTTAGCCAGAAATGTATAATGATTATAAAAGAGTTTAGCAAAGGGATAAAAAAGTGAGGAAAGAGAGTATAAAACCCAACAAATACTCAAAACAATGAGAGGCAGGGAAAAATCATCACTCATTATTTGCTTTTGACTCATTCAGAAATCAGTAAAAAACTCCCCTGTACATCTTGTCATGAGCTGTAAACTGTTGTCGGAAACAGTCGAGTGGTCTAAGGAGGCAATATAAAGATTCTTGGTTATTAGCCTGTGTGGCCTGTGTTAGCAGGCTGCTGCACTTCCTAAGGGTTAGACACGTAAAAGTTTTAAAGATTACATGTTTAAGTATCAAACAACTTCAGCATATTTTAGCTCCAATTTGCACTTTTAGGGACTGAAACTGCAAAACCAACAAACATGGCAAATTATCTTTCCATTTATATGCAATCATAATTAACATAATTTGAGCAGCAGGAAGAAGGTACTTGGAAGGTCTTAGAGGTTTCATTTTTTCCATATTCCCAGAAATGGTTGTCCAGGTGAATGCAATACTTTTTATTCCAGTAACGATCTTTTTTTGATTTATGAAAATTTTATTTCTATTTGCTTTAAAATCAAAGAAGAGAAAATTATTTTTGCAGGTAGTGTTCTGGTTTATAGCTTTTCAAAACAATTGTCTACTGCAGGTTCTGTTCTATACTCTCTTATCTATACATGTTATTTTTTTATGACAGAAAAAAAATACAGAGCTTTTTTTGTTTTTTGGTTACAAATGCCTCTTTCTCTGTTTAAATCTTAGGAACTAGAAATCGGCGTTGAGTTTCAAGGTAAGACATTCATCTTCTCAAAAGTTTAATATTAAGAAACTCATCTGAGTTTAGATCATATAATTAATATGCAATTGTCCTATCTGAAACGCTTAATACAGGCAATACAGAGCATCTGAACCTTTAAATTGTAATTTCTGAAGTTTTTCATTTTGTCATCATGTGGGTCAGTGGTCCGAACACAGAATTTTACAATGCACACACAATTAATCAGTTCATTAAATATGGAAAGTCACTGTGAAAGCTAAAATGCAGGTCACCTATTTATAAAAAAATCATTTTGCCCTTGAGTTGCTGATGCAGCAGCTCTTCCTACATTTTGTGTCTATCATTCACGTAAAGAAAATTCAGTATCAGGTCCAATATAGCAGTTAAAGTGTCTGTGCGTCTACACATAGAATTGAAATAGGAAGACCTATTTTATTTATTTTTAAATTATTTAAATTACTCAAGATAATAGTTACCTTGACTAAATTGATAATTTTGAAGAAAAATCAACACAGCTCAACAGAGTTAAAGCAAATATCCATAGTATTTTGGTTTGCAGTTTATCAGTTTGATAAAATGGGAGGGCTTATAACACCCTCTGTCTTACTGTTAACTGACTAGATTTTGAGGAATCTAGTAATGGTCACAAAAATAGGGACTTACTCCTTTTCTTTATAAAGACTCTATTTCACAAAGAAAAGAGAAAGAAAAAAACCCTTGTCTTTAATCTGGCCTGGGTAAATGGACAACAGGGATAAGATATAGCAAAGGAGACCTCTTGAACAATAATAAAGATAGGAAAGCCATAATCAGTAACCACAGAACAATATTTTTCCATTTTCTTCACTCAATTCAGTGAAGTGAAAGCAGCAAGCAAAATCTTTACTCAAATCCACATGGTATTTCTAATTTGTCGAGCCAAAGTACAAGGCAGCCTTATGTTAAGATCTGATTATTAGAGAGACGCCTCTACCTGAATTAAGGTTTAAATGAGACCATATGCTGAAGTCAGTAGTACAGATTTTATTTAACTGTAAATGTCAGGTAGAGAGAGAGAAAGAAATAGGAAAAGAAGAAGGGGACCAGAGAGAAAGAAAGTGATAGAGAGACAGATGAAGTAGAAATATACTCACCACTCCTGTGGATCCAGCTGCATCCTGTTGGTCCTCCTCTTCTGGTCTTCTCAGCGGTGAGGGTCCCATTAAACATAGAATTCAATAGGTTCAGTGGGTTAGTATATGATCAGATACATGTGGGAACGCCCCAGCACCCCCCCTGCAGGGATGGGGGAAGTTCAGCAGGGTCTGGATCTGTTGCAGTCCTTGTGGATCACATGCAGTCCTCTGGTGGAAGGCCTCAGAAAGGAGTCTGGGGGATGCTTCAGGGGTCTTTGATGGTTTATGAGACCTAAGACATGACAGATGCCTCTCATATGAATGCCTGGCGTGAATGACCTTCTTGGGAGAGGGGCCTAGTTCTACAACTGAGCCAGCTCATGTAGGGGAGGACTCTCCCTTCTTTATCTGACTTGCAGCCTCCATTGCTGGGTGTTACCCCTCTGGTTTTGCCATCACCCCCCAAAAACTCCTCCCCATCAGTTGTGGGGGAGCATGTGCAAACCTGGTCTCAGCAAATAAGTCTGTGGGCTATGAGCTCCCCCAGCTGAAGCCAACCAGAGATGATTTTCAGGACAGCTGCTGGGTTTAGCTTTCCTTATGGATACATTCCTGTCCCTCACCCTTGTTTACTTCTCCTTGGACCTGAGATAATTGGACAACAAGAAAAACACAGATCTGTTGGAGTGATTCCAGAGGAAGGACATCCATGTAGATGATGAGAGGGCTGGAGAACCTCTCCTAAGAAAACAAGCAGAGAGTTGGGGTTGTTCTGCATGGAGAACAGAAGGCTCTGAGGAGACTTCATTGCAATCTTGTAGTACTTAATGGGGTTTATAAAAAAGAGGGAGAGAGACTTTTTACACATGGTAGTTAGACACTGGAATAGGCTGTCCAGAAGGGTTGTGGACTCCTCATCCCTAGTAGTGCTCAAGACCAGACTGAGATTGAATATGGCCATGAGCAACCTGATCTAACAGGTGGCACCTTCCCTATGGTGGGGGGGTGGAACTAGATAATCTTGAGGCCCCTTCCTACCCAAGCTTTTCTATGATACTCTGATTTACATATGCACACATTTTAAATCTATCTCTAGAAATCTTATGTCCAATCTATACATATGAATATATTTTTATTAGTAATATTTTTTCTAAAGATATTTTCCGTATCACAGAATATTCAGACTGATTTGCATATGGATATCAGAACCCAACCCCACATAAACTTAGAAGTGAGAACATAAAATAATATTTTCTAATAATGCTAGTGTAAAACATAATCCAAAGCTGTGAATCATACTGTGAATGCTCCAGAAGATTCACGGCATGTTAGAAGTTTTAAACTGGGTCTTAGTTTGTTTTCTGTTGCTTTAGTGAAAAGATATGTCTTCTAACCTTATTCAGTGAAAAAAATCTGGCAGGTTTTCAAAACTGTTAGATCTTTTATCTCAACTTCCTATTTTGTATATCTAAGCAGGCATTTTTGAGAGGAAGCGCTGGTTTTACAACTTTGTTGTCAGACTGTGTTGCATCTGCCATCTAATCATTAGAATGTTTTTCAAAAAGACTAAAGATAGTTCATCAAATAAGAAAAGAAAATACTAATTTCCATTAGAGGCAGTTGAAGGAAGAAGGAAAGGACATCATTATTGCAAACACTTTAGTGAATTTTTCCTTGTTTCATTTTCCACCAGCTGTGATGTCAATGAATATCTAGTCCTGCAAAATTTCACACACATGAGTAGTTCTCATTGCTTTTAAATTAATTACTGCCGTGATTAAACTATCAGCAAGAAACAGGCTATTTGGGATGGAATCTATACCTGTTGTTTAATTTCTTCCAGGAAATGTAACCTCCAGCTGGCTATGTGAAATGGAGCTTAAACATCTTTTTGACTCTAAAAGTTAGCAGAGTATTTTGTGTTTATTTTGAAATTCTTAAATATTATAATTATGTTCTTGTTTTTTTCTGTTCCATCTTATTCTTAAATGAATTTTACATCTGTGACATTTCAGATTTTATTCCCAAAAGAATAGATAAATTACATAAAATGGTAAGGAAAAAAGACTAACAGCTGAAAAATACTCTTCAGCAATGTTACCAAATTGCTAAGTGGGTAAAAGTAGACTTGAGTGTCAAATATTTAGGAAGTAAACAACTCTTATCCGATTCTGTCCTCATACATATGAACTTAATTTATCTTAGTAACAGAGAAACAATTTTCCACTGGTTTTCTGTACAAACTCAGGCTGTCTGCATAACTAAAACCGCCAGTGGGTTGGGGCTGTTTTCTGAAGAATACTTCTGACACTGTCTATTCAGTTATGAGGTAGGAAATAATTTAGAAAACAAACTTTTGAAGATTTTTTTTTTTTTGCAAAGTTCACATAATCTAAATTCTGTAGATGCATAAGGTGATGATTTCTAGTGTGCTTGATTTCAGTACAGCTATGCAGTTTTACAGCAGACAAAGACTTTAAGAGTTTGATACTCCTGTATTTGTCATGCTTAGGAAATAACATGCTGTACTTTTGTGGATGAGTGGATGGATTTTTCAATCTGTGAATCTGATTCTTTGTAAATCCTTCAAAATTAAAATTATGTGCAGTCATGTAACTTCTTATGTCTTTGAAAAGAGTTTTTTTTGGTACTATTAAATGAAGGAGATGAAACTCAAGAAAGTGAATAACAGCCTCTGATCTGATGTCACTCTTCTCAGCACAATTCCAGATCGGTTATGCTCAGCAGGAGAAAAAGTACAAGTGAACAGGGTTTATTTCACTCTGAATTGTAAAAAGGATTTAGGACTGCAAAACTGAATGTTCTGCTGCTGATAAAATAAAAAAAAAAATCTAGAGGAAATTCTTTAAGATTTATGTTGCACCATGCAGTTCAGAGAACATTAACTGGTGTACAGGGACAACCATTACGTACATTACTGGGGTCAGTGAGGAAAGGTAAAACTGAATTATTAGTGTCCTCGTTAAAAGAAGAGTGGTGATTAAAATCTGGATCCCCTGTTTATAGAGATTTTCTCACTGCAGGGGAATTTAATTGGGAAAAAAAAAATGTAGTCTGGATTTTTTAAGGTTACTAATGGTTTTTAAGGTTTTTAAGGTTTTTAATGGCATATGCACTGACAGTCCATCGTTATTTTAATCATCCCATAAGCTCCAAAAATGTGCAAACCTGTGAGTGCTCAGAAATCATGTCACTAGCTGTATCCTTCAGACCTCTACCAGTAAGAAAATGATATGTGTGGTAGATGCTACACTGGAAAGTAAGGACATACCTAGGAGCATAGCGTTGACAATGTGAAGATTTTTCATGTGTTTGGAAAGTTACTGCAGGACCAGAGTGAAAGAGAGGTGAGTCAACCTGCTCCTCTGCCTGTATATCTGAAGTAGATATTTCTGTGTTCCTTTTGACTTGACAACCTGAGAAAGAAAGGTATGTTTAAAGAATAAAACACATAGAAATGAAAAAGAAATCAAATGCTGTTTATAAATGGTATCTAAATATGGACAGTGGCTACCTGCTCTGTGTTCCAATTTCCCTTATGAAAAAGAATTTTTAATAATGTAATAATTTAAATGTTTAAATTTTAATAATTTTAAATAATTTTTAAAAGTGAGCTCAGAAATTTAACACAATATATGGATTCAAGGAAAAAATTATATATAAATGACAAATCACTGAAAAAGCTTTCTTTGCTGAGCTGAAAGGAGCTATGTATTTTGAAAGGGCTAGAGAGAATGCATTTGTTATTTTCTTTTCTGAGATGTAACAGCATAGCAATCTCAGAAGATGAGGTCAAACATTTCTTCTTTTACACTGATCTTTCCCCTTCCTCTCAATGCTTGATAACCATACATAGCTTTAGCTACATATGTCTGAAGAATTTTCAAAACTGTAATTATTTGCTTTGCTAACAAAAACACAGGAAACAAGGTTTTGTTTGCCACATCTCTGTGTAGAAGGGAGCAACAAGGATCTATTAGATATAATTTACATCTTTATAAGAATTTCCACCTTAAGATAATTATTTGAAAATTAAGGCATTTCAAACTTTGTTTAGACCACAGATATTCCTATATCTTATACAAAATATTATTTATTTTATGAAACAAAAATACTATGACATTAATAATATTTTGTAGAACAAAAAGGAAAGAAATATGAAAATATAGTTTTAAACATTAAAAACATAATTTAGACCAGGTGCAGTCTTCCTGTTAGAAGTTACACAGAGTAATTAATAGGAATGGCAAAACTATATAACTGCAAAGAACTATTCTTAATCAGTTTCCTTTATACCTACAACTTACAGTGTAAAGGTCTTCCCTCATACTATTTTTATTTGTTTGTGGTTTGTTTCAGATGTTCAGTGACATAATAATTATAATATTCTTGTCTTTCTCAAAGAGATTTTGAAAGTTTTCTTGTACATATCTGCTCCATTACAGACTTTGGAAGACTCTTCTGTGAAGTGCATCATTTTTTCTACATGACTGCTGTAGAAGTATGTATCAAAGTTTTTTGACAACATGACTATATAAGAGATTTCTTTTTTTCTAAAGAAATAGAAGTAGAAAGGAAAGAAGAAAAAGGTTCAACTTCAAATTATGTAGCTCTCCATATGCCATTCAGAAAGACTTATGAAGCTAAATAAAGGATCTAGCATAAATGAAAACTGATGTAAACATTACACATAAATATAAGATGTGAGAATCGGATGTTTAGTGACTATCATTGTTACACAAACATTATTAAATCTAGCGGAAAAAGAGAGGTGTGTTTTCTTTCTTTCTTTCTTTCTTTCTTTCTTTCTTTCTTTCTTTCTTTCTTTTTCTTTCTTTCTTCCTTCCTTCCTTCCTTCCTTCCTTCCTTCCTTCCTTCCTTCCTTCCTTCCTTCCTTCCTTCCCTCTCTTACAGCCTTTGGAAGACTGGTATTTGCAGTGTGCCATTTTTTTTCCTACATGATTGTTGTAGGAAGTACATTGCCTGTAGAAACAAAGATGACACACTAGTAAATAAACATCTGTCAGAAAGGGAATTTACATTCACTTATCGCATATCTAGAAATACTTTATTTTTTAACCTACCTGTGAGTACCTGAGAGAGTCTTTCACAGATCCTAAGGAACAAAATACAGAGAAATATTTTCAAGATCAGCATCCAAAAACTACTTCTCAAAAGTGAATATATTTTGAATTGAAAAAGTACTGAGAGAAAGACTGATAATTTTCAGTTGAAGAAAGAAGCAATGAGGTTGTCAGAGAGCAGAAGTGTTACAGTCCCAGTTCTTATACATGCAAAAATAGCACTGCATTTTTTCACAGGCTGGTGTCTGCAGAGTTGAAAGTTGGAAAGGTCACAGAGAAATACTTTTCTCAAAAACTACATCTCCTTTCTTAACAAGATATCAGGCTGTCAGTATGCCACCTTACCTCTAATGTCTACACCACAGTTTCCCTGCTTTTTCAGTAGCTTGTAATTACTAGGGAAGGTAAAAAATCTCAGTGTAGATGCTGTACCTTTTTCTAATGCAGCTGGCATACTTTCAGAATACTTTCTTCAGGGACTGAAATCTCATCAATGTTATTTGTGATTTCAAACTCATTTCCCTGTGGATTCCTGAACCCTTTTTGTCACAAACTTATTTCTTCCACCTCTCAATTCCTTCTTCTGTGAAAACTCTCTTCTCTCTTCTTGAAAATACTGTGATTTCTTGTGACTGCTAAACATCTGCAAAGGCAAATCAGCTGCCACAATGCTTCCACAAGGAGAAAGTTAAAAATCCCCTAAACCCCAGAAAATGTCTTGCTTGAATGCACCCACTACCTATATCTTGAATCTTTCTTTCCCTCCTTGAATTCTCCTTGAAAAAACTGCCTGAGAACTTACCTTGATTTTGATGAAGTAGTCTGCAACAAGGGATTTGCTAATCTGTTCTTTTACAGTTTTCTCACTCTTGTCATTAGTTAATATACCCCTGCCAGGTCTAGAGCAAGTTTCTGTACTTTTGTTCTGAATAACTTACAACTGTTCTCAAATTCACTTCCTCTCTTTCATTTTCTGCAAAAGAAGCAGAATATTAAACCAAGGTGAGCACTGTGCCATAATTAATATGCAGGTGGCATTCACAGGAAGCTGCCAAGCTGGAACATATAAGACTTGATACAGTACATTTTTCCCATTAAGTTATGCAATTGTAATACTATCAATTAAGTAGCAGAACTAATTTCCTTTAAAGATACTACCCCTTTTTTCCTTTCCTAGGAGTAGAATGTATTATCAAAACCCAACAGCTGCTGCTCAAGAGAAAATCAAGCAGGTTTCAAAGCCAGGAAGTCCCACTGTAATCAAAATTAGAAAGATGTAAATGGAGTCTCTAGTACTGGTATTCTCACAAAACTAACAACCAGGGAGACCAAACAAGCGGCAGATACCATGCAGGTTTAACTCTGTGAGTTGAAGTCAAATTTGTCTTGGAAGCATTTTGGGCATATGTTTTTCATGAACTTTAAATGCCTTTTAAATGACACCTTTGTGTAAGACATTTACAAAAGATCCTTTGACTTGGATACATTAGTAAAGCAATCCGGAAAACTACACACTCTGAACAACTAGTTAAAAAATAAATGGGGCTTGATTCTAGAGGAAACTAATATCCAGGTGAGAAGGGAAGAAATTTGTTTGGTTTTACTTTTTTTTTTTCCCATTATGTTGCAAAGCAGAAAGATTTGAAAGCTCTTACGACAATAGTACTTAGCATTTATCAACATTCTGTCAGAACCATTCTGGAGCCTCGAAAGAATAAACTTGGATGGTCATGCTCCTCATTGTCTAATCCCATGTTCATTCTTTGAAATTTACTGTGCATAAATTAAACTACTAATTTTAATAACTATATATCTCTTGTATTGTTTTGTTTCATCTAATCAGCTAAACTACTGCTACAGTAGGAGAAAGAAAAATATCACTAGGCATGAATCCACTTATCATAGAGCAGATATTTGAAGTAGATTGTATGGATCACTGCCTAAAATTGCAGGTCCACTTGCTGTATCATTTACAGACCCTTCTGCTCAGACTTATGTACTTCGATTGAGATTATTTAAATTTCCAATATTTAAGCAGAACAAATATTAATCTTCAGGAAAATTTGTTGGACTTATGACAGTGTTCAGTATTTTTACATGCTTTTTCTTATCTAGATTAATCCAATTTTAATAAACATTTCAGACACTAAAAATATATATTGTTAACATTAGTGAAAACATTTATTAGAGAAAGTGATCACAGTTTTTTCTGTTCATTTTTATGACGTGAATAACATGAAAAGAAGTGTATCTTAAAAATGGGTGCATTTTTATCATAATATTGATAGGATATGAAGTAAAATTTTTTTTATACAATGCTATGCTCTTGCTAGATCTTCTCAGGTTCCACCTTGATAGCAGAAAAATTCCCTAAAAACATATTTTCATATAATTAGAAGTTTAGACAACTACATACTGTTGCAGGAAATCTGAGTTACAAATATATTAAAAATGCAATTATATTCTGATAGATAATACATTGAAGTGGAATTATTTCTGAACATATTATGAAGTCTACTGAAAAACCTCTTAAACATAGAAATGCCAGATAATTTATTTTTCAAACTCTGAATGCAAGAGCCCTAAATTAATTAACTTGTTTGTAGTTAATATCTTTAAAAGTAGTATCTAGAGAGAGATAAAAAAGGTTTTCAAGAGGTAAGATGACCTTTCATTTATACAGCATTTGGTATCAGATTATTATTCATTTAATCTATATGAGTACACACTGTCCACATGTGGAAGATCAAAAGCCTGAGGACATATTTTGCACAAATCCTTTTTAAGAATGTGTTAATGTCTGTGTTCAATTTTTTCCACCACTTTGAGTAGGATGAAAAAAAAGAAGAACAAACCAACCTACTCCTCTAGTCTGCATTCGTAGACGCTTGTGCTTACATCCAAAGTGACAGAATGCTACATGAAGAATTATGTTGAACAACTTCAGTTTTTTGTCACTTTTATTGTCCATCACCACAGCACTACCAGTATAACATTACCACAAAACTGAGATGTTGGTCTGTATAGCAGAGTTTCCTTTACATTAGTGTCATATGTGGGGATTTTGTTTATTTTATTGTCTGTTGTTGGGTTTTGCTGTGTTATTTATAAAGAAAATTCTTCACTCTCTCTTCCTTGAGCGTTGAATCACTCCCTTTAGGAAGAGAAAAACAGAGGGCAAGAGAGAGTGGGGGGTAGAGGGAAAGACATCATCTGCCATTTATAGGGATCCAACTAATTGCTTTTACAAGTTCCGGTGATGATAGAAAAGACAAAATGAGTCTGGGACCTTATAGGTTGCAGAGATAAAATAGCTGAAAGTTTAACCTGCTTGTACCAAAATGATCACAGGATAATTTGGGTTGGGAGGGACCTCAGCAGATCTCTAGTCCAACCTCCTGCTCTAAGAAAGGTCAGGTTTGAGGACAGACCATATTATCCAGGGTTTGATCTAGATAGGTCTTGAAAACCTCTAGGAAAATTATAGCATATATTAGACAATCCAGAAAGAAAAGGGTATTCAAAAATTACTAATCAAACTCCTACCTTTATAATAGAATATTGTAAAATAAAACACTAGTGAAAGTGAACATGCAATATTGCATTAATATTCTGCCATTTACAAGGTTTTTAAATCCCTTATTTTTAAAAAGGACAGAAGCTACGTACTCTTCTAAAAGTTTTTTGCAAGTGCATATTTTGGCAAGGATTTTAGTGTCTTCAGTATTTGATGTTACTGCAACACTATTAGACAGTATTATTTCTTTGATCATTTTTACTCCAGAGGATCTCAGCTGCGTCTTATAATCAGGGAACATGATTCCTTTTGACTTGCTGTAACTTCCCACAGTAGCAGTTTTGGTTCAATATTTATATATTATCAGGTGCATCTTTGCATAATTTGGATCTGTGGGGCTTTGGGGGCTTTTTATCTTTTCAAGATTCAGATACAGGAGTACAGAAATGTATTTTCAGGGAGGGTTGCTGGTTCACTTTTAGTAATGCCTTGAGTGTGATTTCTTTCCATTACTCAGAAATATAGACATGCAAAAATACTTAAACCACTGGACATGTTCTGACTGTATTGAATCTTATCATTACCATGATTAGGATGATTGCCTTTCTTTGGTAGGCAATCAAAAATAAAACCAGATTTATATATGAAAGAAATAAAGACCACATTAAAGAATGAAAAAAAGTCTAATTAAAAAGTTTTAAGAAAATTGTTTCCTAGACATATTTTTAAGAATACATCTTTATTTCACTCAGATCTGTACTTTTTAACATAAACAACAATTTATTATTAAAAATAAATTTTAATTTTTTACATGTATGGAATTTAAGTTTAATAGGAAGCAGATTCTTAATAAGATCAATATCTAGTGGATTTATACAGTCTTGTAGTCTGTTTTCACCAGGAGAATATTCTTTCTGACATACATAATTCAAGGAAGGAATGAACAGTACAGTTTTCATAAGTACTGAAAAACAAGAAAGTCTTTTGTGGTTCTAATAAATTCCAATAAGTAAATAAAACTGGGAAAATGATGTATAATAGTTTCTTAGTGTTTTGTTGCTGTTCAGAGTTTTTATTTTCATTTTTAAATACTTTCCCATGATCATTCAAATAAAAAGTAAAAGTATCTGTGTTTTTGTTTGTTTGCTTACTTTGGTTTGATTTCTTTGTTTATTTTAATAAGAAAAACAAAAGCTTATTGTGGGGTAGTGAAATATATGAAAACAGTAGAAACAGAATAAATTATTCAAAAGATATGCTCATTGCAAAGTATTCCAAATAGAAATTTTTTATGGAACCTAGTACATTTAAAAAAAAAAACAAAAAAAGTTTTACCTTGAGAAAATAATCAAGGTCAAGTCAATGCTGCAAACCTGAGTACATTATGGTGTTCACTGTAACTACAATTAAATTCATATCAAAACATCAAGGGAGCTTTCTCAATTGAATTCAGTATGTATTCACATAGACAGAGTGGATAGATAGCATGATGAAGCGAATAATCACAAAGTTCTTATTACTGATTTAGCTTGCAAATCACTCTAGGGCTGAAAGATGTTGTTATGCTCTTTGTTCTGCTCCCTTTTCTTAGGGAGAGGGATGAGAGGAAATGTAGAGCTTGTGTCCTATCTGTATTTCCTAACTGTAAAAGCATATGGACCACTAGAATTTTAAAGACTCTGAGAGCAGTCTTTGAAATCTGGCAGGCCTTTACATACAAAACTTTTGCCACAAAACACCTGCGTAAGATGGCTGGGGTGTTTGTGCTTGTTATTCTGGGAAAAACACTGAGTTAACAAAGAACAGCCAAGTCTTGCTCGGCATCTGGATGCAGAGGCAGATTTCTACTCTGCTAAACCAAGCTACTTCAGGAGAAATAGAAGAATATCCCATTTGCCATGCTTCCTTGAGAACAGAACTGCTGCATTATTATACATAGGATAGCTGAACATCAGAAGTTCTACTGACAATGCTATTAGCTCTACATTCCAAAAGAAAATTCAGCCCTGACAGAACTGCCTTCCTTCAACCCACAGCAAGATTTCATAAAAGCCAGGAAGAGACATGCATGGGAAGAGACAAATAAATAAGCAAAATGTATGAACTTGAAGGTGAAATGATTTTAATAGGAGGAAGAGAAAAAAGTTTCCTTTTGTCTTTGTATATATATGGTTTTTTCTTCTTCATGCCCATCAAACTTATGTCGTGCTACATTGGAGAGTAGGAGGGTGACAGAATAGAGGAAAGAGATGGATTTTGGTAATTTATCAGCCAGAATACATCAAAACATCAGACTTTAGATAAAGAAAGGAAAATTAATACTCAATTTTGCTCCCTGTCACAATAGACTGCTTTGACACAGAAGATTTTCCTTTTTTTGTATGTTTTCCAATTAATCCAGCTCTTATGTTTCTTTACTATTGCTTATATTCAAAGCTAGAAGTTCCCTTAGTCATCAGAAAAGTAAGTTGCTCTCTCTCTTTTTTATAAGCCGCCTTTAAATACTGAGAGGCTGCAATGAGGTCTCTCTGAAGTCTCCTCTTCTCCAGGCTGAACAACCCAAGTTCTCTCTGCCTGTATTCATAGGAGAGGTGCTCCAGCCCTCTGATCATTTTTGTGGTACTCCTCTAAGGTCTATGTCCTTCTGTCTTGAGAATCCCAGATTTGGATTCAGTATTCCAGGTGGGATGTCATGACAGCAGGGCAGAGGAACAGAATCACTGCCCTCGACCTGCTGGCCAGTCCTCTCTTGATGCAGCCCAGGATGCTGTTGGCCATCTGGGCTGCAAGCACACACTGTTGGCTCACATCCAAATTTTCATTTACAAGAACCTCCAAGTCCTTCTCTACAAGGCTGCTCTCAGTTAGTTCTTTTCCCAGTCTTTGCTCATGTCTAGGATTGCCCCGACCAAGGTGCAGGACCTTGCACTTGCAGTTGTTCTTGAGATTCTCATGGACCAACTTCTCAAGTTTGTCCAGGTGCCCCTGGATGACGTCCTTTCCTTCTGTTGTGTCTACTGCACTGCTCAGATTGTGTCATCTGCAAACTTACTGAGGGTGCACTTGATATCACTGTCTGTGTCATTGATCATGACATTAAATAGCACTGGTCCCAGGATAGTGTTCAGAGGGACACTTGTTACTGGGCTCTGTCTGGTCCGGGAGCCATTGACCACAGCTCTCTGGCTGCATCCAGACAGCCAGTTCCTTATCCAATAATTAATGATAAAATCCATGTCTCTCCAATTAAGAGATAAGGAAGTCACCAAATCACAGGCATACATATACTATTTTCCAAATTATTCTCTATTTTTTTTTAAATAAAACCAGTAATCCACTCTTTGGAGCAATTATTCTCTCATAAAAGTTTAAGTTTTTTTATGCCCTTTTATTGCAGGGCATAAAAGCAATCTTGATTAATTCATATCAGTAATTAAATTGATAACAAAGGGGTATGTATATATATGTATGTATATATAATCTGTCTGACACTAAGGGTGGTCCATGAAATTTCATCTAGGGAACAGGTGCAGAATAATGAAGATGAGACTGGTGAAGGACAGTGAAATAATATGGAATAATAGCATTTCAGATTTAAAATTATTGTCCAAAAATATAATTGAATAATGTGGGTTTTATGCTGTGAAAAGGACTGAATCAGAATGTTCTTCTATCTCTGTAATATTCATTCATTACACAATCAGCAAAAATGCCCTAACAGCATAAAATTCATCAAAGCATAAGTCATCAACATGATGATTTGACAAGGGGGAGACCATTTTCTAGCTAAAAAGGTATAGATAGCCATAAAAAGTGGAAGAATCTTCCAAAGCAAGACCAGAGCCCGAACTTTTCTTCAGAAGTATATGTTTTGTCTTTGAAAAACTGATGTTTGAAAAGCTATGCTGAAAAAACTCCAACAACTCACAAAACCAATCCAACTAAAACCCACAACAAAACAAAATCATCACCACAAAAAAAAAAAAAAAAGGCAAAACAAAACCCTCATAGAGAAAAAAACCAAAAAACACCCCCAAAACCCCCCAAATTGAACTCTTGTAAATACATACTTGGTAAAGTACAAAAAAGGTAAGTATTGACCACAGATTTCAGACAATGCCAGGAAGGGGTTGCTCCTCATTAGAAGGTGAGTTAGGAGCTGAGGGCAGCAACAAGAACGGCAGGGGCAGCCCCAGACTCACAGGCAAGCTGGGTAGCCACACAGAACCCAAGCAAAAAGAGCAGGGCATGTTTGTTGTAGGAATTCTGGTTTATCAAAGAGCTCACACCACCAGACAAGTCCATAGTGATGAGGCAGGCCTGAGATCAGGATATCAGGCTCCAGATCAGAAAGGTACAAGGCACAAGACATGACTGCAATACAGCTCAAGCAGAATCTAGCAAGCAGCACCATCCCAAACTAACTTTGTGCATGTGTGCAGTTGAAGATTTTAAACAAGTTCAACTCGTGTATAGACACTTTTGTTCGTGAAAGATTGACTAAACTGAAAATGTCATATATTTAAAGAGATATGTGGGGAAATCTCACACATATCAGATGATGGAAATATGCAGGAGTAAATAAGACAGATTATTTCAGATGCTTAACCTATCCAATCAGGAGGACAAATGAAATGCATTGTGACTCAAGTTATCTGTTACACTGAACAGGCATCAAATAATTGACAGGTGTCGCATGCGGACACGAAAGGAACACACAGACACTTGCTCAGAGAGAGAGGGAAGCCAACCGGAAGCTCGAAAGCCTGCCGGCTGGGGGATCTCGTTTATTTTTATAGACCTTTAGAAAACCTCACTGATTGGATAGTGAAATTACCACCCTTCAAATACATAGGTCCAAGGAGAGATCTATCAAATGTCTCCGCCTTAGGAGAAGGAATGAAAACATCTTGGGAGTTAGACATAACATGGCTTATGTTTACAGAACAAAGTGTGAGAACTTTATTTACAGAATTAAAAACATTGAAGAACTGTGAAAAGCAAGGCAACAGACAGGTAAGCAAACCGTCCATCAAAAAGTTTAGGGCTGAGCTATAATTTTCTAAAATGTAGCTATAGACTAATAATTGTATATAAATACAAATAAAAACATGAACAGTTAAATTATTATTTGCTAACAAAAATGGGTAGTACTCCTAACAAATTTTTTAATAAGGAACTCTTTACCTAGCTGCTACCAAATATTTTAGAAGAAAATATGGGGGGTTTTTTGCAGGTTTTTTTCTACAGATCTCGTTTCCTAACAAAGCTTTTCAATTTCTTGATGCCTTAAACCATACTTTGCAGATGCATACCAGTGGCAGAAAAAGAAGAGATTTTCTCGTGCATTGGTTAGAGCAAGTGTTTTCTAAATGTAATTATTAATGTCTGCTTTGCCAGAGATGAGAAGGGAAATCATTTAAACAATTAAACATGTGATTTCTAGTCTCCAAAGCAGGATTATAGATGTTTGAATAATATTCTAATCACTGATGAAATTAAGTAATAACATTTTAAAACCATCACTTTATTTGCCACAAGCTCATCCACTGACAGGGGACATTTCACTTAGATTTGTTACATATAGATCATAGAAAAACATCAATTGGCAGTGTGCCATTGCAGCAACAAAATAGAACCCTGTTCTGAGCTGCATCAGCAAGAGTAAAGTAGATCAGAGGATGTTACCATTCCTACTCCACTCTACAGTTATTAAATTGCATATCAAATGTATCAGGCTTTTTTATCTTGTATATTGTGTCAGGCTTTGGTTCTCCCAGTTTAAGCGAAAAGTTGAAAAGCTTGAGAGGATTTTTGAAATGGTCACTGAGATAACTGCAGTGTTGGAGAGCATGATGTATGAAGAAGGGCTGAAGACATTTTGCTTGTTAAACCTATGCAGTAGAACCCCATGGGAATCTAATCACAGTCTTCCAATATCTAAAATCCAGCTGACTGCTGAGCCTGTGTTTCTAAATATCTTCCCCATTCCTACTATTCTATTTCTCAGAAGATGTAGACATACCAGCTAAACATGATAGTATCAAGATTTGCTCCCCTCAATTCATGCTGTCTTTAAATACTATTTTGCTTTATCCTCACAGCTTCTAAAGGACGTTTGTAGCTCAGTTTTCTGTTTCTCAATTCTAATACATAGATGGTCATTCTCAGTAATGAAAAACCCACTTAAATTCAACATTTCTTAGAATTTTTCTGTCAGTTCTAACAAAAATTTCCTTGTTGATGTTTTGGATTCAAGAAGTCCAACAATCTTAGCATATAATGAATTTTAGTGTATGTGAGCATAATCTACGGAAGTAGTTCTTCAGAAAAAGAAGCATAAAGTCTCTTTATTTGAGATGTAGATAGATATATATGCAGTAATCAAGAGAATCTATGAAACTGCACTTAATTACCTTTGGAAAACTGACAGTTAATATTTGTCATTTAGCTAAAATTATCTATTATAATATAGTGTAAAAGAAGAACATTCTTTACTATATTTTCTGTTGAATATTTACAGCATCAACCAACATGGATTTTAGATATGCAAATTCAAATGCAAAAAAGAAATTACAAGAATAATGGAACAGAAATACTGCTGGAATATTTTAAATGGCTTCTAAATTGTTCATTTAAAATACATTTTGTTTCAAAATGAAACAGTTCATTTCCCAGGAAGAAACAGTGACTTTTTTTCAGAAATTAATGTTCAGCCAACATTATGCCTTTTATAACCTTTCCAAATATGAATATGCTGATTAATTCACAAGACATAGATCTTGAACTACCCTTCTAAACATCAAGAGCTTTCATTGAAGGCCAACCCGCAGCAGCTTATTCCAAAGAGACAAGCTTTGACTTTCAGATTTTCATGAGGCCTTTCAGTCTTTATTTATGCTTATGCTGTATTTAGTTTATCCCATCTGCTTTCGATGATTGTGACTGCATGCGTTTTGATTTGGGACTTTTTATTTTATTGTGGTGTGGTTCTCTGTTTTTAAAAGGCCTGTCCTTTCAGATGAAGAAGAATTGATTCCCCTGGAATTAAACATCTTCCAAGGTAAAGCAGGAAAACTAAATGCATAATTATTAACAGCATGTACATATGGGTCATATCTAAGGTGTTCGTGTCTATATATAGTAAGACAAACTCTAGATGCGGCACAGTTACTAGAAAGCTTGCTGTGTAGAAGTAACAACATCTGTTTAAGATTTGGTTTACGACAATAAAATAGTTGTCAATTATTTTGTAGAAGTAACATCTAGGTAAATAAACTTCATATTCTGTTGATTTATTTTTTTTTTTTTTGCACTATAGCTATATTATCAAAGTTACTTTTGCCTTTATACTATCATTAAAGAACCTATCAGCTCACTGAAGCTAGTTACAAAATGAAATACTTTTATTCAAGAAGGGCTAACATTATCTGAAATAAAATGCTAAGAAGGCCACAAATTTAGGAAGTTATCTCTTTAATAATGTACTTTGCTATACTGGGGCCCCATATTGTCTGTTTACTCAGGCAGGTGGATTTGCTGAAGAAGTGCTGATGATGCAACGTGCTGACCCACATATCAGTTCCCAACGGAGTGCACCAGCTGGTATAGTTTATGCTTGTAGTTTAAACAAAGCCAACATTTTTCCCTTTCCATTGTCTCCTGCAGATGAAATACAGAACAATACAAACGTTGTCAAGTTATCCTATAGGAAAATATCTATATTTTCACTTATTTGTGGGTTGAGTTTTTTTTCTTTCTTATTATTTATTACTTCTTGTGAGAATATAAAATAAAAATTTAGATCTGGGAAAGATTGCTTATATACATACTGAAGTGCTTACCTTATCCATATATGATAAACACAAACCTTGAGATTATTAATCATTAATAATTGACATTATTCCTTGAACCTTACTCTACAAAGGAAAAGAAATTATTGCTCACCTTTTTATTGTTTTCTGTGTCTTCATTTTCACAGATGTCTAAAATGGTACAAAAACAGTATTAAGAAATCTAAAATTTTACCTCAAAATTAGCATTGTATACCTTGACAGCTATCTCCTCTGAGGCTTTTTAAAATATTACAAAAAACAATAACAGGGTTAATGAAGTGTAAAGGTTAACTTCTGTCATATGTGTGATGCTTAAATCCTAGATTGTAATTGTGATGTTTGTTTAATTAACAATAGCACTTTGCTCAGATCTCTGTTAAAAAAAAAAAAACAAAACAGAAATGTCTCTTTAATAAGCAAGGTTGTTGAAGTGAGAAACTTTAATTTCAGTGTGAGTCAAATATTTCATGTGAAAATGTTCTCAATATCCAGGAATATCAATGGTCAATATTTCTTCACAAGAGAGATTGGGCCTAATGCTTTTTCATTTAAAATTAAAACATTGTCTCTAAGTTCCTAATAAGAGAACCTTGTGAGGTTATTTGTGGATCAAGCATAGTCTTTTGCTTTGCCAAACTACATCTGCTAAATTCTTTTACATTATATCAGAACATATATCAGAATATGACTGATCCTCATGTGTACAGTTAATGCCCATAAACAATTTTTGTATACGTTTATGCACTTGTAGGGAATTCAATATATTAATTAGCTAGAAGACATAAAATTTATTGCAGGATATCATTACTTTATGTAGACCTAGTAGAGGTGTCTCAGGTATACATAGCTGTGGAGTAGTTTTGTTGTGAAATTGCATGAGGGCTCTAGTCTTGTGTCGTGAAGGTTCTGGAACCTGCACTCATGTCTGCAAGAGTTGTAATCAGTTCACTGACTACTGATAAATGTGATTAATGAGAACACAGATGTGTCCTTGATGAAAATTGGATTAGGTGTTGATCATGAAATAACACTAGGAGAAAGCAAATGGTTAATTTGAGTGATGCACAAGGCTCAGTATAGGAAGAGCCATGACCTAATCTTTGATGCTGAAAGTCAGATTAGCTGTTGGCTAGTTTTCAGGACCATGGTGAAACATTTCTTGATTGTAATAAAACTCGAATGCTCATTCTGAACAATGCTTTTGCAAGTTGTGGAGTTTTAAGGAAATTTCCACTTTTTTTCAGGTAACTCCATAATGTCAAGAATTACTTTTAAAAAACAAAACAAAACAGTATTTGAATTTTCCAAATGGGTCAGAGCTTTTGATTTTTCTTCTTCTATTTTCTTTTTTTTTTTTAATTCACTAGTTTGCTTCATTCTAAGAAGCAAATAATCCTGGAAATATTATAAGAAATATTAGTCTTTAGAAAAAACATTTTGATATGAAATTCTCCATGTGGAAGAAGCAATTTAAATTTTGCTAGATAAAATGCCTTTATTTGTCATTGTGCACTGACATATTCAAATAAAAATGTGTACTCTTCTCTTTAATCCTTGAGATAACGTGTATTTTATTGTGCTTAGGAACCATGACAACACAAAGAGATGTTTCGTATTTAAACCAGATACCACAGTAACATAAGAATGAGTGCTTGCATAACTTTAGAGAGAATAGAACTGATTCAGCATAATTGTGTTTTAGAATTTATGAAAAATTATTTTTCTTTATATCTGTAATGACAACAGTATCTATTTTGACATAGCCAAACTCACTTGTGGTAAAATATGTACATAAATCAGGCATTGTAAAATGCCACATATTGTGTCTTGCAGGGCTTTTATTTGAGGTCCTTAGTCATCAGGTATTTGGTTAAGCAATAACAATAATTTATTCATTCTTACCTATGCTGATGCCACCAAGCTGAGTGGTGCAGCTGACACACCTGAAGGATGGGATGCCATCCAGAGGCACCTGGACAAGCTCGAAAAGTGGGCACATGGGAATCTCATGTGCTTCAACAAGGTGAAGTGCAAGGTGATGCACCTGGGGTAGGGCAACCCCTGGTTGGGGGATTGAACAGATTGAGAGCAGCCCTGCCAAGAAGGATTTGCAGGTACTGGTGGATGAAAAGCTGAGCTGGACATGAGTTGGCAATGTGCACTTGCAGTACGGAAATCCAACCACATCGTGGGCTGCAACAAACGCTCGAGAGAGGTGATTCTGCTCCTCTGCTCTAGACCCCATGTGCAGTACTGTGTCCAGATGTGGTGTCCTCAGCACAAAAAGAACACAAACTGTTGGAGAGGCCAGAGGGCCACAAAGATGATGAGTGATGAAGCACTTTTTCAAAAAAGGCTCAGAAATCTGTGGCTGTTCCACCTGGAGAAAAGAAAGCTACAGGGAGATCCTATCAGTACTTACAGGGGGCTTAAAAGAAACATGGGAACAAACTTTTTAATAGGGCTTGTAGAGATAGAACAAGGAACGGTGGTTTTAAACTAAAGAAGGGTCAACTCACACTAAGCATGAGGAAAAAAGTTTTATTTTGAGGGTGATAAGACACAGGAACAGGTTGCTCACAGAGGTTGTAAATGCCTTATCCCTGGAAACATCCAAGGCCAGATTGGTCTGGGCTTTGCGCAGCCTGATCTAGTTGAAGATGTCTGGGATCATTGCAGGAGAGTTGGACAAGGTAACTTACAAAGCTCCCTTTCAACCCAGACAAGTTATAATTCTATGGTTGTACTTTTTGTCAATCTGATATCACAGTACAGAGATGTCATGTGAGTGGAAAAAGGAAAAAAAACAATTCCTTAATGCACATATTTTCATTCTTCTTACATTTTTTTATTATGGGAATGCTATGTTTTTAATCCGTTCAGTACTTGGAAATGAAATTTCTTGAAAATTTCACATAAATATCTCAGTGTTCTATCATTTTTTCTTTTTTTTTTTTTTTTTTTTCTGGAAAAGAAACCAAGAGAACTTTTCCTGGATTAATTATAAAAAGTTAATTCAGTCTTCTTCCTATGCCTTTTTAATATTATTGTTTCCAGGTAAAATTACAATTTTATATTTGGAAAGAAAGCATTTTTTCATATGTCACTACATGCTGAGAATTTATACATGGTACTTTTTTATACCTCTTCAACTGTTGTACCACTCTGTCATTACAACTCCTCTGAAAGGGAGGGAAAACTGCATTTTCCTCCTGAAGACAAAATCTGAATTAGTGATACCATGAGTTTGAAACAGGAAATTCATTAGTTGTTTTTAAATTCATAGAGCATCTAGAAAACAATCCCCATTACTTCTTTTCTATTGGTTAAATGTATTTTTATTAAGTATGGTGAAAAAAAAGATGGTTTCCCTTGTCCAGTTTCAGTGTACTTAACCAAGATCTCATTAACCTGCAAGATATTTTCTAATTCAGTCACAGATGCAGTCATGAGTATTCAGCTGGAAATGAGGTAATTGGGGTGTGACAGAACTCTTCGTCTGTATTCATAATTCATTCCTCATAATAGAAGAAAATGTGAAGGTGCCCTATCAAAGAAAGTTTTTATGATAAGTTTAGTTTTATAAAAGTTGATAAAATGAATTGCTCTTGTGGCTTGATATCAATGCACCATCTTTCAGCATGAAGAGCAAAGCTCACATTTCAGCAATACAACTATCCAGGGAAATGAAGGCTAGTGAGCCTCACTTGATCCCTCAGAAGGTTACGGATCTAATCCTGAAAACCATTTCCAGGCACATGAAGGACAAGAAAATCTTCAGGAGTAGTCAACATGGATTCATAAAGCAGAAGCTGTGCTTGACCAATTTGATACCTTGATCATATAAGATGGATGGGAGTTTTGATCTGCTTGACAGTTGGAAGGCTCTGAAGAGGGATCTGCACAGGCTGGATCAGTGGCCTGAGGCCAGGTGTACGAGGTTCAAAAAAGCAAAGTCCTGTATCCTCCCCTTGAGTCACAACAAATCCATGCAGTGCTACAGACTTGGGGAAGAGTGGCTGGAAAGCTGCCCAGAAGAAAAGGACCTGGAGTTGCTAGTGGACATATGGCTGAGCCAGCTGTGCCCAGGAGACCAAGGCCAATGGCATCCTGGCCTGTGTCAGCACTAATGTGGCCAGCAGGACCAGGGCAGTGATTGTCCCCATGCACTCGGCAGTGGCGAGGCTGCAGCTCGAATCCTGTGTCCAGTTCTGGGCGTCTCACTACAAGAAAGACATTGAGGGGCTGGAGCAGGTCCAGAGAAGGGCAACGGAGCTGGGGAAGAGGTTGGAATGCATATATTTTGAGGATTGGCTGAGGGAGCTGGAGTTGTGTAGCCTGGAGAAAAGGAGGCTTAGGAGAGACCTCATCACTCTCTGCAACTGAGAGGATGTGGTAGTGAGGTCGGCGTTTCTCTCTTCTTCCACGTAACAAGTGAGAGGA
The DNA here is from genome assembly GCA_013400235.1 of Oriolus oriolus. NCBI lineage: Eukaryota > Metazoa > Chordata > Aves > Passeriformes > Corvidae > Oriolus > Oriolus oriolus. Next base: position 334,977 of record VXBT01009159.1, read on the forward strand.
TGAAATGGCCTCAAGCTGCACCAAGGAGAGGTTTAGATTACATATCAGAAAAAAATTTCATCACTGAAAAGGTGATCAGTCATTGAAACAGGCTATACAGGGGAGTGGTTGAAACACTATCCCCAGAGGTCTTCAAAAAATGCATGGATGTTCCACTTAGAGACATATTCTACCTGTGGACTTTGCAGCAGTAGGCTGGACTTGATTATCTTGATGGTCTTTTCCCACCTAAATGATTCTGTGATGAAATGCCCAGACTTTTAGAGAGCAGTGGATTCTGACTAGCCAGATTTCAGGAAGGTCTTTGACACCGACTTCCATAACATCCTCATTGAAAAGCAGCTGAAATAAGGGCTTGATGAGCAGTCAGTGAAATGCATTGAAAACTGGATGCCAATTATTTTTGAAAGAATGTAGAATCAGAATTCTACATTTTTTGAAAGAATGTAGAATTTCTGTCACTTTTACAGAATTGCAAACATTTGGAGGTGCTTAACCTGAATCTTTATTCAGAAAGGAACACAGTAGAATTAGAAAAGTTCTTTCTTTTGTCCTTAAATATTGGATGCTTCCCAGTATATTGCCCAGATAGACTTGAAAAGATTCAAGCAGAATGTGCTTCTTTACTTTGAAAATGGAGCATTTTGCTGAAAAATATGGATTATTTTTCCAGGAGTTTGTTTTGTTTTGTCTGACTCTATCCTTACATCTCTGGATTATTACATTATAAGAATTTTAAGGTGAAAATTAAGATTATTCCTTTCTTTCATGTTCTATATTTCTATTTGGAAGAAGTTTTTTCTGTTTTCACCACCAAGAAAAGATCTTTAAACATCAAATGCAGCTTTTTTTTCCTTCATTTATATAAGTGGAGAAGATTAAAATGTAATCAAATCACTATATACATATACCCTGTACAGGTCTATAACACCTCACTGACAGGCCCTTCTTCATTTTCTATAGTGCCTATGTTATGACAAACACATTAACAACACTCACAGCTCTCAATATATAATAATTAAGAATACTGAAGAGAACTCACTTAAAAACCCCTAAAGAAATAAATATATAAAATACTGTACCACAGTGAGGGTGTTCTTAGGTGTAACTTTAGAAGCACTGTTTTTCTTTCTGCCTAATAAACAAGACTCCTTAGCAGGAGAGCTGAGTGGCAGAACTGATAATATAACAGCAAGAGCACTAGAGATTGTGAAAGAATTTCAAATAAAATAATTACCTTTACTAGCTCTGCAGAAGTTTCAGTAAATGCTGAAGAGGAGAAAATTGCAGGTGCTGACTTCAGAGAGTTGTAAAGAAATCTCTGTAGAAAATATCCTAAACTATACATTTTAAGTTTCTGATTGTTTTTCTCCTATATTGCCTCCTGCTGCTGGAAGCCCACCTGGTCTCTGTTACATCTCCTATTCAGCATATTTAAAGTTTGCTAGAACTGCTTCAGGGTTGAATATTTTAGAATAATGTTAATATGGCAGATTTTGACATTCTATTGTTCAAATGGCAACAATCTTTTTTCCTAATTATTTTTTTGCTAGGTTGAAATTCAAACTCCCTTCAGAGCAGAGGATGCTGAACTCTGGACTAAGAGAACTTGCAGAGCAACAATTTATATTTTTCCCCTGTTGCATCAAGTGGTGGAATAGATGACTTTTGTATTTAAATCAGCAGAGTCACATGAAAGAAAGAGCAACATCTGGCTAAACACCTAGAAAAATGGTATTCATTAAATACTACCATCCTAAAGAGCTGATACACTATAGTGATAACTGCTTAAATATTAAGAGCTTCATTTCTCAGAGGTGCCCTTATAGACAGCAACTGAACAGTACAAGTCTCAGAAGTGTTGAACACATCTCAACTGTCATTATATTTCATTCTCTATTCAAGATCAAAATACATTTTAGATTGGCTGTAACCTGCGTACTCACTTAGAAGCCTGTCTTCAGAGAGCTGTGTTTCAAAATCTTTGCTAGAGGAAAGAATTTACTGCACAATGCAAAATGTTTAAGAGAAACATATATTCAAGATGATTGATTTTCATAAAGAATTATCCATTTTTTAAATTTACCTTAAAGTTTCAGTCAGTGACTCTCAGTGGTTTCTCCCTTCTCCCCTCCCTGCCCCAGAAATATAAAGAGAAATGAAATGTATATGGAATACGGATATTAAAAATCTTCAGAGGTAATTTTGCTTTAAAGAAGAATTTCTAAATATGGATATTATGTAGATAGGTCAACAGATGCAAATGATTTTAAGATATACTTTTTCGTCTTTGGAAGCACTAGGAATGTAGGTAGGAACACTACCTACATTCTTCAAGCTTCAGAAATGTTGCTGAAAGGGAGAGGATATAGCTGCTGACCCAGGGTGTAATGGAGTAAGACTTGTTTTGCTATCAAAGCTGCATAGATGCTTTACAGATCATCAGTAACAAAGGCTTAGTTGGTCAAAGCTTTCTATTTATGACTTTTTGCTATGTAAACAGTCAGCTCTAAAGTTCAACACATAGTCCAGTGCAACTGTGAATTTATTATGAAACCCTTTACAAATTACAATAATTGATTAAGGCACCACATAAGGATACTGCAGAGTTTAAATATCACCATTCTCTAATCTATCATGCAGATCTCTAACAGAGTCAACAATGGTATGAAGCAAAATTCTTCAAATGCAGCTTGCACAGCACAAATACATTGCTATCTGTCGGGAAGGAGAAGGGAACATCTTATCTGTGGTAAGGGAAGGAATTGCAATGTTTTATTATTGAATTATATCTTTGAAATCCATGAAATTGCTGAAATGCCTGTGAGAATTATTACTAAATTTTTTTATAGCCAAGCTTAAAATTTTGGCTGAGATGTTCTCTACTTTTTTTACGTTTCAGATCTCTCAATGGAAGTACAATAAAGTAATCTGAACAAAATATGAATTATTTCCTTGAAAAATTGACATTTTGGGGGTTTTATTGATTGCATTACCACAATTCATTGAGAGGAACATCATATTAACAACTTTGAAGTAACATACCGAAAGTATACACACTCTTTATCATAGAACTGAAACTGGCAAAATGACCTCTTTCATAACAGTGAAAAAAATTGAATGAAACTCCTGATTCATGAAGTTGAACCTTTTGCTGTCACAGAAGAGAACATCTTACAGCTTCCATTATAAATTTAGGTCTCTATCTAAAATTAATGTTTTTATTTTACTTCACCTTAACAATTACAAGAGTTTTTCATTTTAATTGCTATAAATTTTCCTATAATGGTTTCAAAACAACAATTTTATTCATCCCCTGCTGCATTTGAAATTATTCTTCTAAAGTGAATTGAAATGGACTTACATGAAATGTTCTGCTTTGCAGAAAATGTTTTCAGACAACTGTATTCGTTTTCTTCCTAATTTCAAATAATTGAATTTAGATCACACATTTGATTCAGAATTGTAAGCAACACCCAAGATCAGGTTGTAACTAGTCAATATTTAAGAAGCTGTGTTTTCCAAAAAGCTTTTTAACACCTTATGAAAATTTCAGTGTTCATGACATCTCTGAATGAGATATCCTATTTTACTTTATTTTTCATGGTGCTGTTGTACTACAAAAAATAAGGAGGCTTCAAATCAAGGTGTTGCAGGCCATTTGTTCTTGATAAAAAAGTAATTTAATTTAAGAACAGATATGCTTCTGTACTGTATTCTTCAATAAGTGCTTAAAAAGGCAATCCAGACAAGAATTCCTGAGACATTTAACCATTAGGGGTCATACAACAGAAGTATTTGTTCATACACTTAAATGCAGAGTGTATTCCTGCAAATAGAGTTATGCTTGTGAATTACTCTATACAGCTGGTTAGTCTCATTTAAGCCAACTGAGCTATTTAAGTGCAAAAGTATTTGCAGGATCCTGGGCTGTCAGTTAATCCTGTATCAATATAATTCTACATATGCAACAATCAAAAAAAACATTTCATTTGCTCATGACAACGTTAAAAAGTATCAAAAAATAAGCCTGCTTTTTATCACAATTGTGTGATCAAGCACCTATTGAATGTTTTCAAGACTGACCACTTAACTCAAACAATGAGATTCTTAAATGCTGAGAAAAACCGGAAAGCTGACAGATTAAAAAAAATATATTTTCCTTTGGAAATGTCTCACTGCTAAATTATTTTAATAATTTGCAGTGAAAAAAGAATGATTGTAACACAGATGGAAGTATCCCAGCAAGTGAGTTGCCATCAACAGCAAATCCCCACTGGCTTTGAAGATAACTCACAGCGCAGTGCCTGGGCTTGCCCTGGCCTGAGCTGGTTTTAACTTGTTTGAGCAACAGGCTGCCAGCAAATGACCACTGACCCACTAGTTTGAGCTGAAGCTCTCTGAATGACTGTGGCCAAGTCTGTGAAACCAATACAACCACCAGAGACTGGTAATATTAACTCTATACCAACAAATGATTACAGTTTTCAGTAACACACTGTTTCTTTTAGGTTTATTTCAGTACTCCATTATGGAAATATCAGATGCCTCTGTAAGTCTAGAAAAAAGGTGCCATTATATCACATATCATAAAGACACACTGTGTCAAGAAGTGTTCGTTCCCTCTTCCGCAACATGAAATCAGCTATGCCTTTCCTACGGTGGCAATTGTTTGCCTGTGCTGTAAATATTCTAATGTTTATGACATGAGAAGTTCTGCTAGCACTGACTTCACAAACAGTTATTATCTGGTAAAAAAAATGGCACAGATAGATTCTGGAAGCTATGGAAAGTGGCTGTTATGCAAGCTTAGTGGCATTTTTAAGGCAAAAATAAGTTTTAAATTTGAAAAAAATTAGAAATTTTAGATGAGAGTTACACTGTCTTCATAGTCCTATAACCTGTAACTAACTTATACTTCTGTAAATTTGTAGTACTTGAGTAGAATAAAAATTAGAGAAAGAGACAAGAATAATGTTAAAAGACAAAATAAGTGTACTAAAATATGAGGACTTAATAAAATATTAATAAGGAAATTTTATAATGTAAAGTTCTTACAACTCTCATGAATATAGAACTAAAATTATTGCCACAATTTGATGGAAAATTGCACAGGTTTAATAACAAACCTGCAAGTGTGTCAGTTATAATCAGTTAAATTTTCATAGTTAAGAACAAGCAGTTGGTGTATAGATGGTACAGATCCTGAAATGCATAACTAGGACAGATGTGAATAAGATCAGATGATAAACAATATCTTTCAGTTTTATTTATACAGTTATTAATATATTTACTGAATTTAATATAATTACTGAAATTAATTTTTACTTCCATTTTCCACTAAGAATGTAGACATCCATGGATCACAAGTCTCAATTGCATCTGTCACTGACTTGAACAGTGACTGTGAATGATTTCCATGGGTGCTGAATAAAGCAGTCTATGATAAATATTAAACAGATGGTCTATATAAAAAACTGCTATTTTATTTTACATTAATTTGGATTTCTGAAAAAGGGCAGACTGCTTAACTGAAAGAGGAGGTACAATACACCAAACACAGCAAATAATGTTGTATGGAAATGGTTGGTTTGGTATTGCGATGGTAGCTTGACAAATATTGTTCTCACTAATGCTGACTCTGCTAGTCTAAGGCAGTCCTATCACCAGTACTGCTGAGGCTTTGTTCTTCACTGGCTTCATCTTCAGGACTACAAGGTTTTTGAACTGATCAAATCTAAAAAAAAAAAAAATATCTCAAACTGGTTGTGTGATGCTGCATAGAAAATTTTTAATTCATTACAGCGCTACATAGTTTTAAACTAGTGGAATCACTATTTGTGGGAGTTATAATATATTCTAACAAAAAAAAAGTACAGAAATATCATTATATATTTTCTGCTTCCTAAGTAGCACCAAAAAGAAGAAATATTTGGTTTTCATTGCTGTCAAATTGAAAGAAGAGAAAAAATATGGGGAAGACAAGCATTTAACTTTTCTTGATAGAATATACATAAACACACTCTCCATGTTATCTTTGAAATTTTGTACTTTTTAAAAGGAAATAGAAAAGCGCAATATAACAGGCATTTTAAAAAGCAATCCCTTGCTGGTTCATATGGAAGAAAACAGTGTACCCATACAATATAATTAGCTAATAATGAACGACTGAAGTTATGTTTTTAGTAGGTGTATTTGATTTACTAGAAATAAACGTTGTTTTGCTTTGTGCTAAGGCAAAAATAGTTTCCTGTACATAAATATATTTTGATACTTTCTTTATTTCCTCTGTTTCTTCTGTGAGAGTGTGTGTGTGTGCACACACCTGGACATCTAAGCTCTCTGCAAAAATTTGAGCATCATTACTCCACTATTAAAAAAAAACTGAGAGGAATTGAAATTATTTATTAAAAATCATTGCACAAGCTAGGGATAGCCTATTATTATATTCCTGTATTGGAGACAGTCCTAGAGGTCTGCTCTGCTGGCTTGATAGAGTGGTTAGTAGTGACTTCCTCTGCAAAATATAAAAGGTCCATGAAATGCATGGACTGTCTGATATAAAGCGATGTATTTTTCCAGTGTCTAGCTCATTCCTTAAATAGCAATGGAGTTTAGTTAAAAAAAAAAAAAATAAAATAACTATAATAATAACAACTATATTTAATGTCTACCAAGGTTCAGTGTACAATTTATAAGACTTCCTTCTCCTATATAAAAACCATTCCAGTTAATGAACACTTGCCATCTTATGAAATAAATTCACGGGTCACGACAGCCTGAGCTAAGCAGAAAAGCTCTTTAGTAGAGAGCTGAAGCATGCCAATAAACTGAAACAGAGAAAACTGGCATAATTTAGAATGTTAGTGAATGAATTCATAAAAATTGTGAGTATTACTGCAAATCAGTCCAATACCAGTAAGTCTTTACTAAAAAGGCTGTTTTATCTAAGATAAATCATACTTTTGTCACCTTCTTTTTTCTGTAGCCATAGGATTTGTCATCTACAGGAAACTTGAATGTTGTTTTCAAATCTAGAAGTGCAAAGGTCATGAAGGATAGAGCAACCTGTCCATAAAACCGAGACATTTCTATCTGCTCCTCTTCTCTGCAACCAGGGTCTTACCACCTTCTTCATTTAAAATGTGTTACTCAGTGATGTGCATGGAAATTTACATTCATGGAAATTTGCCCTTACATTTGTGACAGCATGGTCAGAGAAATATTAGATAGGGGTCTATCCCCTCCCAGTTAAATTTCTAAGTGGCTGAAGAGAGTAGAATTTTCTCTTCTTATCTTGAATGGGTGTGTAGCTAAAATGCAAAATACCTGAGAAAAACAGAGCAAACAGCACTAGCCTATCACCCTCCAATGCCACTTAAGAAAATAAGGGATTTGAGGGGAGATGATATGTGATATAAGGATTTCTCAGAACCTGGAGAGAGAGTTTTTAGTGCAAGTCTAAAGAAAGGGAACTAATAGACAATGGTCCATGAATCTCAGAAATATTCAAGTTTCTGTGAATGATAAGACGTGTTATTCAACTTCCCTTTTCATTTGTTTCAAATACCATAGAGAAAGATTTCCCAAGGATACATACATGAAGACTTCATGAGGACTCTGGTCTGCAAACCACTCTGGTGATGAAGGTGGATAGTTCTTTTAAAATCACCTTGATATTAAAAGTCTAGTTTATACCTTCCGTATTATCTTTGCGTTCCCTTTTTAGGCCAGCTACAAATTATAATGAGTAAACTGCATAGGATAATTTGTATTCATTAAAACTGAGTAAAATATTTAGTAAATATTTAGATAAAACTGACATTATTAATTAAATGTCTAGATACTGGCTGCAATATGTTGTTTTGTGGCACAAGATGGTGATCATTAATCTTTTTGATAGGAGACAATTATGATCAACTCCATTTTGGATAAGGTATTTTCTGAAAATTTAATCATCAGCTTTGGAAGTGAGTTAATGGATCCTTTCCCTTTCTATAGAGCATATTGTATTTAAAATTTCCTTTGCATATACAGAAGTGAGAAGTCTGATTAAATATGTATGCAACAGAAGCTAGAAATAAAGAATTCAAAGGACAACCATAGGGAGATTTGATTGGGCTGAGCACTTCACAAGCATTTCTGTAGGGTACTGTAGGTACTCTTTCGGATTAGAAAACTTTGTGACTAGGATATAATGACTTTTTATTCCCCATGAAACTCTCTCTCTTTTTGTCTTAGTCACTTTTCTCTTATATGACTAATGATATCATTCAAATGAAAGCCATGAATCTTTCACTCAGTAAGTTACAAAAAGAACAGCACTTCAAGCTTTGAAATACTAACAGACTAAAGAAAAAGAAGGCATAAGAAAAAGAATGTGACCACTTTTCTCTCCTCAGTGACCAAATACCACCTCAAAGTTAGTTATTCTAGTTATCTCAAAGGCTTGTTTCAAAGAAGTCTTTTTGAAGCTTGAGAATTTTGTGACTGAGAACAGAATAGATATGTGGAGCCTACAGTCAGGATGAGCAAAGATCAGAAAATAGCTGTCTGGATAGAAGTCTTCTATCAAAAGATTTCATAGTTCTTACCCGGTTTCTTATTTCAGAATCTTTTTTTTTCAGGTATGAATATAAATAATAGATTTGGAAATCTAGGTGTTTAGCAAATGTTTTGTTTGAGAAGTGCATCCACCCACCACAGACCTAACAGAAATAGCAGCCTCATCTGCTAGCCACAGAAGGGCAGTTATCAATTTTTTTTTTTCCTCTTGTCTTGAAGAAAGAGCAAATGATTTTAACTTCCATGTTAGGGTCAGAAACCTTGATATATTTTTAGAAAGGAAAAATAAAAAACGTTTGTATGTTTAAGAATGGCATGCAACCTGGACTTCACAGCATAGTCAGATGGAGATTTAATTTCTGCTCCCACCTTCAAAGAATGCCACAGTGTGAATGGAAGGAATCCCATGCTGAGACTTTCAGCTGAAATCTGAAGTATCTGATAGTCTCCAGCACTAAGAATATGAAAGATTATATTATGGGGTGAATGAACTATTGCTTTTTTTCACCTTGATAACCTAAAGTGCCAAATCTTTCACAGTCAATTTGTAAAAGTATCTTCATAAATATTTGCAGCTTTTTCAAGCTAAACAGACCTAGAAATCATCAGCCTAGAGGCTTTCTCTGTGTCCTATTACTTCACCCACTGAATAATAAAGATTTTGTAAACCTTGAAGGTATTTTTGCATTTCACCTGTGGAATGCAACATTGGTGACATTTTAAAGGTTTAATTAAAGAATACCTATCATAGTAGAATTCCATAGGAAGTGCTGGGTGACAAAACCCTAGTGTTGTAAAATTAATTGTACCACTAATGTGTCGCTGAAACAAGTGGAAAGCTTGAACCCAATGAAACAACTCATTAATCTTCAAGCAGCTGTACTGTGCTAGGTGAACCACTTCTGTATTCACATCAAGTTATCTTAAAAAGAAAAAAATCCTCGAAGACAAGGTATTTTTTAAGCAGGAAAAATTATTTTGCAGAACAGAATATATTGCATAGACATGTTTGTGGAAGTCTGCCAGGCCCTGGCACCAGAGCCGTCTGCCCTCCCGTGGAGAAAAAGTGTCTGAGACCTGAGCCTACCACGAGATAAGAACTTTTTAGGTTACGGTGACCAGAAAGCAGGCCCAGCATGCCTTGCTTCTCCTTATGGAGATTGTCTGTACCCTGTTGGCTAACCGTGTCCACCCCACCCCTGGCTTTCCCTATATAAACACCCTGGCTGTACCCCTGACCCCAGGTGAGCCTGGCCGCTGGCTCCCTTCACAGGGGTGGCTGAATAAAGCTCACCTGTGGAATTCACCACGCCAGGCTCCCTCGTCTCTCTCCGTCCCCGGGCCTGCCTGGGTGGCCTCATACGAGCTGAAATCACTGAGCTGAAATCACTACGAGCTGAAATCACTTGTAGCCGGAGTTGCTACACCTTTGAGGCCACCCTCTGCTCGGAGAAGCTGCACAGACCCCCTGGACGGGCAGTTCCCCTGCGGGACGCTCTCTCTGGAAGGTCGCAGCTTCGTCCGCCCGCTGGGCCGCTCCCGGAGCGCGACACATGTTCATAACTAGAAAATATTTTTTGAACTTATTCTTTAAAGCCCTTAAAACTTAGTTTTAAAAATACATTGTTTTCCTACATTTAAAAAAAATAATACATAGCCTTTCTTCCTTTCTTTCTTCAAAAACTATATCTATTTTAAGAAAGAAAATTTTTTAAAAGGAAAAAGGTGCAAATATTTTCCTTTGGGCATATTGATAAGAACTTAAAAAGATTGTGTATTTTGATAGTATGTTTTCTTTATGGATTACGTTATTTGTACAGTATTTCCTGCAGAAATGCCAAATAAGTTTATTGGCCAGTGTTTTAATGCATGGAGATAATGGCATATTTAGAATACAAGCCTGTTTTTCTTAATTTTATTAATATTTTGTAAGTTATAACATATTCTTCAGTAAACAAATAGTAAATTAAGAAGTGTTAAAAGCTGATGAAGCTTTGTGGGGTTTCTTTTCAAATTTTCTTTATATATCAGTTATGTTGCTAGCTCTTCACCATGACCACATTATTTACACATCTCAGTTCAATATGACAGACAAGAGAAGAAAAAAGTTGCCAAGAACTCATATGATTTTCATGCTATGGAAAAAAAAAATCTTGACACAGCTCAAACATTTAACAAACAGCTCCTAGTAACTAAAATTGTAGTTACTATTGTGACCAATTGGTTATAATAACATCTTAAGATCCATCCAGGACTGTGTCCCTGTTGCAAAAACTCAGATTTTTAAAAAGTCTTTCAAGTTGAAACATTTTAACAGACTTGAATTTCTGAGATTGAAATCTCAGAAGATTTTAATCTATACTTTGAAATACCAGTTTGACCACCAAAAATGGGAAGTACAAAATCTCTAACTACGTTTGATAATTCCCATTCAGGAAATGAACTCTCAATCTGCATAACTCAACTTTCTATTTTAAAGATATTGCATACATATACACATAATATATGCAAGCAAAACAAATAAGGAATGGTGAAGAGTGAGAAAACACAAGGAATCACATCTGATGACTTCAGATTATCAGAAAATTTTGAATGTTACTAACCAGATAAGAAAGAAATTGATTATGAGTAACTATGTAGCCTTGTGAGAGCTTCTTGGACAAGCTGTTCCTTGAACTCTAAGAGACCTGGAATTAATGTGTGGAAGGAGGATGAGGAGACATGGTGGATGAAAGGAAGGAGTCCGTCTGTAGGATGGCATTAGTCACAGAGGAACCCTTAAAGCATGATTGTTGTTGCTCACGTTTTAAATCAGATGTGGATGCTTCTGAACATAGTTAGCTGGCTCTAAATGGACATTTGGGAGCATCAGAAAAGGGGTAAGAGGAAATGTGTAGTTATTGAAGGGACAGCAAAATTGAAGCGATTGCAGAACCAGTCTTTAGTAGGGGTGCCACCACTCAAGCTAAATAAGAAATATGAGTAAAACAGGAAGCTAATAAGAACAAGGATAATGCAAGGGAAGTACACCATAGACCTGAAGGACCTCAACAGTGTTGACCTCAAGCTCACCTCAGGGTTCTAACATTCATCAATATAACTCAAAATGAAGATTAGAGTACACGACTAATGGCTCAGGAATTCTGTCTTAGTATATCCTCTGAACAAACTTTAGACGATATTCTTGCAAGAAAGAATTTTTAATTTCACTAATTACTGACTGAATTAGAATTTACTCTACAAGCAGAACAATTTATTGAAACACCCGATACATTGTTTTCCTTCTGCCTTCCTCGGTGGTGTGGTAGTTGTGCCTTTACAGTAATCAGCATCTGATTGCTTAACAAATAATTACCAAAGATACTAACTTAACAGTAATTTTATTTATTTGAAAGTCAATATTTGTTTCATTCCTCCTTTAGTCTGGATATTAGTGTCCATTAGTCTGGACTTGTGCTTTTATACATGTGAGTATACACTGCAGAGGACCCCAGTCAATATTCTGTCAAAATATAGAATTCCACAGCTTTTTAATAGCATTGACCAGGGACAGAGTTTCTGGGGAGGACTGGGCTTGCTTTGGCCTGAGCTGATTTTAGCTTGTTTGGAGAACAGTCTCGAGGCCAAATGACCACTGTCCCACTTTTATGAGGTGAAGGTCTCTGAATGACTGTGGCTGAGTCTGTCCAACTGTGGGAGCCACGGCACAGCCAACCACTGCACCTGTCCCTCTGCTGAGGCTGGCTCTTCATTGGCTTCCAGACTTAAGCTGAGGGAAAACTGGTACCCTACATGAGAACTCCAGACAGGAGAAAGGGGGGAGCTCCCTCTGTGAACACTGATCTTCCTCCCACTGCTGAGTCCTGAGTCTGCTGACAGGTTGCTGAGTTCTGGTGCCCCACTTTGCTTGGGCAGAGCCACCTCCACTGCCTCAGGTCTCTGAGGGCTTCTCAAACAGGTAGAGTAACTTGAGAAAAAAGGGGTAGTTGGACTAAGCATAACCATTTCCTCTATTTTGATTAGATTATTCAGATCTTCAGTTAGGGCAACAATAAATAATGTTTGACCTCACATATGAGCAACAGGGAGTAGGTTAAATAGAAAGGATCATGGATTTATCGGGACTAAAGATGGATATTTCAGGAAACTAGCTGAGAACTTCTGAAGGAAAAATGTGAATTCCTGTGGTCTTCAAATGGAAACTCAATGTAGACAAAAGCATGAAGTGTTAATGAAAAAGACAGAAATATAATTGAAATACCTTGTCGCGGTGCCTGTTCCCTGCCCCGGCTAGCAGGGGCAGAGCTCGGGCACCGGACACTCTGTGCCTGTCCCGGAGAGGCGGTCAGAGGCCGGATCACGGCTGGAGGGGGCCGAGGAGGTAAAGGAGCGAGAGGGCCCTCGGCATGGTGTTCCAAGGTTTTATTGAGGGGGTAAGGAACTCCAGAGGCCAAGAGGGGCGGCACAATGGAGGCACGGGACTTTATAGGCAGAGTAACTGGGGTCCAAGGCATAATATGAACAAACCAATAGGAGAGGTGCGGGGAGGAACAAAGGTACAGGGGGCCAATGGGGTACTGGACACCTTAGAAGCTTCTAAAACAGAACCATACAAGGAAATTCAAAGGAATCACATCCAACAGAGTGGGAACAAGGGACTCACAGCACAGCACCAGGCCTTACTAGGACATATAGCTCAAAAGGAGCCCACTACAATACCTCTTTTCACTGTTTGAGGAGTGAGAAATAAAATGAGCTATAGCAAATGATGGAGATGATTTTCAATTCTTGATCACTTCAGAACATTCACTATTTTTAGTTCAAATGGAAAGCTCAGTTCTCTCAAGCACTGTAAAAATGGAAGCAGAGCTGCATCTGGCACAGAAAAAAGAAGTAGCTTTCCGTACATGGACACACAGACTGAAGCAGTGTGAGGGGAGCTGCAGTGCAACAGTGATGGGAACTGAATCAGTAAGGCAGAAGGTAAGGAGGGAAGCTGAGGGAGATTTTACCTAATTCTCAGGTAGAATGTCTTGGGCTTCTTCTAGCTTTCTTCCATTCACTCAATGTGCAAGCAAACACTTATTTTTAGACTTTAATATAGTAAGAAAACTTGTTCCTAACCAGAAATTAAACTTCAAAGATGATAACATGAGAAACTCACAGATCATAGAAGGGGAAAATTGATTGGCCAAAACTGACCTGGGACTAAACTAGTAAGACAAAACCAGAAGATACCATCAGACTTTATAGACAGTGAAGTTGAATACTTGGGAGAAGGATGTGAAAGATAGAGCATGGTGGAATTCTGCCTTACTAGGAATTTATGACTAATGCTGGCTATAAAATCAGTAAACAAATGCCAGTGGACAGAGAGGATCAGCTGTTTAGTTAGGATTGGGGGAAGGGAACTTGTAAGGTAAAACAAACCTTTTAACTGAAACTGCTCAGTGCTTCCTCTCAAGCAGTTCTGCTTCTGATCATAGCAGCTGTGAACAGGAAGATAAATGTGTGGCTGATCTGATCACTGATGTGGTTAACTTTATTCTGTGACCAGGAGAGAGCTGTTTTTCCTGACACCAGTGAGAGATCATTCAACAGAGACAAAGACAATTTGAGACCCTAACAGAATGCAGACAATTCCATCCAATAAAAATACATCTCTGTCATGTATAATGCAATGCTAATTGTCAAACACTTTTCATTTAATGGATCTATTATTTCTTTCAATTGCTAAATTAAATTACTCCTTGTCTGTTGCAAGGAAAGTACTTTCCTTATGTGTTTCTTCTGAATACAAGAGTTTGAACTGGGTCACACTGATAGTGGTGAATCAGTCAAACCGTTGCAGAGCAGTATTAGCTGTCAATAGATAATTTCAATGTAGAATTCAGCCTGATTTAGCAAAAATGAATGACAGTCCCTAAATCTTTTTCCTTCTGTATTTTTCTAATGAGGAGCTATTGAATTGCTTACAAAAGGGACCTGATTGATGTTTCATGTTCAAACTATTGACTTTTAAAATATATAATGACTGTAAATTCACTATTGGCTTTTGAAACCAAGATAGAGAAAAGAATACAAGAAGAAATGGTTCACGATAATGGCTGCAGAGAGTTGACCCTGGCTGGATGCCAGGTGCCCACCAAAGCTGCTCTATCACTCCCCTCCTCAACTGGACAGGGGAGAGAAAAATATAAGGAGAGAGAGGGCAGGGAGAGATCATTCGTCACTTACTGTCACAGGCAAAATAGACTTGACTTGAGGAAAGTAATAGAATTTATTACCAATCAAATCAAAGAAATGTAATGGGAAAGTAAAACCAAACCTTAAAACTGTCCCTTTCTTCATGGGTTCAGTACTACTCCTGATTTCTTGTCCTCCTTCCCCAGAACAGTGCAGGGGGATTGCATTCTATTCTTCATGCATTGTTTCTGCTGCTTCTTCATTTTAGGGGGACGACTCACACTCTTCCCCTGCTCCAGTGTGGGGTTCCTCTCATGGGAGACAGTTCTTCAGGGAGCTCTCCAATGTGAGCCCTTCACATGGCTTACAGTTCTTCACAAACTGCTCCACCATGGGTCCCTTCCACAGGACTTCAGGAACTGGGGCATGGGCTCCCATGGTGTCACACAAATCCTGCCAGAAAACCTGCTCTGCCATGGGCTTTTCTCTCCATGGGGCCACAGCTCCTGTCAGGAGCCTGGTCCAGCATGGGCTTCACATGGGGTGACAGACTCCTTTGGGCATCCACTTGGTCTACTATGGGATCCTCCATGGGCTGCAGGGGCACAGCTGCCTCACCATGGGCTGCACCACGGGTTGCAGGGGAATCTCAGCTCCAGTGCCTGGAGCAGCTCCTGCCCCTCCATCTCCACTGACCTGGGTGTCTGCAGAGTTGTTCCTCTCACATGTTCTCACTCCTCTGTGGTTGCAATGGTGTAGTAGCTTTTTGCCCTCCTTGTGAAATCTGTTATCTCAGAAGCACTACGACCATAGCCGATGGACTTGGCCTTGGCCTTGGCCTTGGCCAATGTCCTGGGTTACAATGTAAGATGTAACCAACAGTATGTAGTCTATTATCACCTTCTCAAGCTGTTAAAGCAGGTGGGGCAGTGTTTGTTATCTCCCACCATGACTCACCCCTGATAACTCCCTCCGGGAGCCATCTCTGTTTAATGGGCAATCAAGAACCCACCACATCACTCACAGAATTACATCAGCCTGTTGTGAGATGCTCCTCCCAGCGGGGAGGAGACAGGCATTCCCACCTGGATATAATCTGGGGTTTGGAACAGCATAAACAGCCCTACCTACTGGATTCCTTAGAGGACAAGAGCTATCACTGGATCTTCAGGTGAAGACCTGACCCTTCTACAGGTTCATTGCTTCAACAGGATCATTTCATCTGGACTGCTACCACCACCCTGACTAACAGGGTGTCAGGTTGTATCCTGACTCTGTCAGTGTTCTTCTACTATTGCATTTGTTTTAATTTTCCTATTAAATTATAATTCCGACTTGTGATCTCCCACTGGTTTGTTTTCAAACTAGTACAGCCAGTGGCAGGTCAGTCTTGGATCTAGGTGGCACTGGCTCTGTCACACATGTGGGAAGGTTCTCACAGAAGCCACCCGTTGTAGTCCCACATTAGCAAACCTTGTCGCTCAAGCACAATACAATGGCTCACTCACAGTATGTTAAAAATATTGTCCGTGTGTGAAAGTGAATATTTTTTACTTCAGAGGTACAATAGCTATGTACACAGTATATAGCTCTAAGCACTGGGACAAGTACGCATCCCACAATTTTCCAAACCCGCTTGTGAGACTAGCAAAAAGAAACCTTGACAGAGTGATGTAAAGCTCTGAGAATAACTGAAAGAATAGTTGTAAGCATTCAGTCCTGAATAGGCATTGCTGAGAGATGAAGTTATCTATATTTACAAGTGCTTCATTTCACCAAAAACGTATTATTTCCTAAGATGGACATGTAATCACAAACAGCAGTTACTTACCTTTTATAGCATATTTAAAATCAAAGAATATGATTTTTTTCTTGATCAGTTAGGTTTCAGGGGTTTTTTTGTTTTCCAAAATATATAATCTTAATAAACATTATATATTATAAACATGTAGTATATAGGAAATATATAATATAGAGAGAATTATGTAAAATACTATGTTATATATTTCAGGTGTCATTAAGAGATATTATATATTGACTTAGCCATTGAAATTCAAATGTACTTTGAAAAAATACTTTTGCATAGCAGCTGTGGTTTAACTAAAGTATTTTATAGTTGGATTGCAGTATAGCTACAACCTTTTAAGGAAAGTAAAGTGTAGTTAATAGTGTTCAGGTACATTAAGTTAGCGCACAAGTGCAGAACAACCAGTATCTACAGCCTGAAGTGGAAAATTACAATAATAAGCAGGCATCTCTCTTTTTCAGTGATGACTGCAGTAGTAAGGCTGCTTTCAAAACTTAGTTACAATCTCCAGAAATTTAATGTATTTTTTCTCAGTGTTTGTTGTTATTTTGTCTGGTTTGTTTGGTTTTATCTATAACCTTCTCATGAATAAAAAGGATTTTGCATGGTTTAGTAATTTTTGGGAACATAGCTCTAAGGGGAAATTTCTGTACTGTTCGTAGTTACTGTCATATAGCAGATAAAGAGGATGACAAAAATAATTTTAGCATAGTTTTAAGAAAATAAACCGTGCTGGTTTTGGCTCGGTAGCATTAATGTTCGTCACCGTGCCTGGTATAGGACTCTGTTTTGGATTTGTGCTGAACACAGTGATGGCAATAGAGATGTTTTTGTTCTTGCTGAGCAGGGCTTACACAGAGCCAAGGCCTTTTCTGCTTTTTGTACTGCCACACTGGTGAGAAGGCTGGGGGTGCATGGGAACCTGGGAGGAGACAGCTGGAATGGTGACCCAAACTGACCAGAGGGATATTCCAGACCATGTGACATCATGCTCTCCATAGAAGGCAGTGGGGAAGAAGGAGGAAGGGGAGAACGTTTGGAGTGATGGAGTTTGTCGTGTCATCTTTTCTACTCTGGTCTCTCCGTGGAGCTCAGGAAGAAAGTCTTTTTCAACAGCATGTGCTCTTTATGTAACAAACAGATTTCTGTCATGTGGTTGCAGGCAGCAACAAGACAGACTGCAAGGGAATTATACTCCTGGATGTTGTTTGCAGATGCTTTGCAGAAATTGTGGCTTTTTACACCATAGTAAAAGCAATTTGTCTTAAGGTATGAGGCTGCACCCTACTTCTTTCCTTGCAGACTTTGCAAGCACACATTGTATCAGAATTTATATAAGATATTTTTGAAGTATCTCCTTTTGGAAACATCTTCAAAATATAACGTTTCATAGTATATTTTTTCTGCCTTCACTGGAAATCAGTATATTTGTAAGTGAATATTACAGTGTCCTTTCTTTTTAGGATTTGCGTGTCCTCTTTGTGTGTTAAAAGTGAATATCCAGCATGAAATAATATAGCCTTTTAATTTCTAACAAATGTTAACTGTTTTGGTCATTACTGCAACTGTATAGAACTGATCAATAATTCGGTTGATTGACTGACCTGGCTGACTAGCTGTCTATATCACCCATGAGCTATTACTTAGTGGCCTGAATAAACCTGCTTCTTTTAACCATGTCCTTAGTCTTCTGTGCCATAGAAATACCTTTTTTTTTTCAAAGGTGTGAAATATTTACCTGCCTAGATTCTGTCCCCTGGTAATACTTAACTAGTCTTGGACTCAATAATATTTAGTTAATACTTAACTATTTCTAATATGTTGTTAGACTTGTAGTTACTAACTGCCTGATCTCCTTCAACTCTGTTTTTCACCTGACCAGGCCAGTTACTTCTATAAATGTGTGCAATGGCATTTGACAAACAGGATTTTCACCACAATAGATTAAACGTTACGTACTGAAAATTTATATGATTAGATATTCTGAAAAAGGAATGTACTGACTGTTATGTATACATATGTATATATATGCAGAATATTCTTTACGGTCATGATAAAAAGCCCAATAACAACCACCTGCAGATGTGACAATGTTCATTCCAACTGTAATCCTGTAATCTTGATAATAATAAAGAAGCCTCAGTGCTTACTGATATGAATTGCAGCCTGGGAACTGATGCCCATGTCATCCTGTTATGCCAACTCTGCATTTGTTCCTTATACTTCTGTCTTCTATTAAAGGAGATTAAAAGCTGAATAGAAAATGTTTCACAAGTAGCAATGAGCTTCACAATTACATTATTTTTTTAAAGTACTTGTAACTCCACAAAAGAACAAGTACCATGTTTAAGAGATAAATGAGGTTTTGAAAAGATACACTAGGTATTTTATCTATACTTTTCTGTGTACAGTGCTGAATTCTGAACAACTGGAAAAATTCTTAAGTCCAATGAGCACAAGGGAAAACTTCTAAATTTACTTGCAAATTTTAAACCTCATATGTTTTGGTTTTTAAAATTATTTTAAATATCTTCTATTTTATTTTGGTTTTTTAAAATCATTTTTGGCTGTGAAATTACTGAAAAATGGGAGACATTAACAACCGAAGTTATTTATTTGGCTCTATGTTCTGTTTGTTATGATATCGTTCTGTAAGCAACATGAGTCTAATTCAGAATCCTTAGCAAATTGATGTCTATTCTTTTCTTCCACGTGGTTTTACTCCATGACCTAAAGACACAGTAGTTACACAGCATATACTCACAAAAATAATCCAAGTAATTGTTTATAGGCATTATTTTTCCAAATGGAAATTTCAATTATTGTAATATGCAACATTTACAGAGTAATTTTGCAGATATGATACAATGCGTGATTTGGTGTGTCACTTCAAAGCAGCTCTTGGATTGAGATCAGCTTTAGAAATCAGTGGTGATTTTAACTTCTGTCAGCCATTTTTAGAAACATATCTGTTGGATTTTGAACGTATGTGACAGAGGATGAGGCAAAAATAAAGTAATATTTTTTAATGCTTTGAGGGTTAGGTGACATACAAGAAAAGCACTTGTTCAGCATGTTCACTTTCTTTCGGTCCATTCTTGTTTCCATTACATTCCATTGAATGTAATGCTGAACTGCAGATCAGCATCACTTCTATGCTTCCAGCACTAATAATTTAAAACCTTACATCTTTGATATTGGTACCCTGCTAAGCCTCTTCCCTTTCAATTATAATATTGACTTTTCTTGATAGTTTCTTGCAATACCTCTTGTTATGTTATTGGTATGAATGTTCATTCCTAAAAAGATAAAAGGAACACTGCAATGCACTTACCAACCTTTATACAGGGGATTGTAACCTTGTTAAAAGTGATATTTTCTTTTTCTCTTGAAAATAACAAAAAGTCCTAACTTATGATTTTACCAAGTGTATGGAAAAGGTGTATTTCTGTGTATTTGCTAAGTAGTCATGTTCTCCATAGGCCAGTTATCTGCAAGATGCATCATAATACCTGCAGCTGGTGGAAGGTGGCCGTGAGTGATGTGCACATACTTAAGACAGGTCTTTCCAAACTATTGCAACTATGACTATTTTGAGACTTTTTTCTCTGGAAAAAAAAATCTTGTTCTTTGCTAACATTTGAGTTAAATTAGCTTGGTGATATGTTAATGTGTGTTTCTCTAGCACCTCCCATGTCCTCCTCACTTCCCCAAAAGCAAATGCTAGCTCCTTGCTCTTGTGGACCAAAGTTTAATGGATGGCATGTCAAAATGGATGCAGCAGGTGGTATACAAGTAAGCATTTCTACAATACTATTGAGAAACAGAAATGTTAAATAATTACACTAAAACTAATATTATTTAATGTTTTCAGACATCAGCAGGAATTCACTACCTATTAAGCAGACCTAATTTCAGGCACAACTGAATACCAATCAGAAAGAGTATGGCCTTCAAGTTTCTCTTCAGTTTTGTTACGCGTGTTCTGAACATATCAAGGGATGCAGATTAATCTGCTTTTGCACAGGACCAGATGTTACGTCTGTATCAAGTCATCACATTTCAAAGTGTATTCCAAAAGCAAACTTCAGCTTCTCCCTTTGTCTTCTTATAGGTTTTGTTGCTGTTTTCTTGCTTCACCATCCACTTTTAAAGTATTTATTTTTCATTTTCCTGTGTGATTTCACTATTGTCTACATTCACAAGCACATGTGGACCAGCAAATTCCTGGACTGGGCTAAGCTGTAACTTTTCAATTTGTCTTGCATACATAGCAGGGCAATATGCTTCTCTCAACAGCACAATGTGTCTCACCGCATGCCATCTCCACTGCTGCAGGAAGAACACTAATTTCAGCCATGACTGGAGTGGGGACTCCTCTTCCCTTTCTTCCCTCATTTTTTCAATCTTTTTTGAAGAAAGGATGCAGAAGCGGTATTTCTTTCTGTCTAGAAAAAATAAAGAATAATACTTGGATAAAATTATTTCACTTACCCTGTTTTTGTATCTAACACTTCACTGTCTGAACACTACAAACCTGTTATTCATCATGATTTGTTTTTTTCTGTACAGAGGATGCAGATAAGACAGTGTTCAGTTAACATGACTGATTGTCTATCTTAGCTTGTACAGCTACGAAGATCACAAAATGCTTCACAGGCTAACTTATCAATAATTGACATAGGACAGCACTGATACTTCAGCATTATATAATGCTATATAATAGCTATATAATATTATAGCATGCTATATATAGTACCTTTACCCTTTCTGATTTTACATGTGAACATGAAGAACAGAACTTTTGGAGGGCTGATGACTTTATCATTTAAATAGTCCAAACTTTCAAAGGATCTTTTAAAGTATTTCTTCATTTTATGCATATTTAGTCTTTAAAACAAATAGGTTGATAAACCAGGGTGCACAGTGCTACCCTTTGAAAGGGGAGACAGAGGAGGCAGTGCAAGGGAGTGCAGCCATAGCATGGTAATAAGAGGCAAAGGATGACATTGGATGGCACTGGGAGTATAAACAGCAGTCAGTTAAAGATAAGCAATCTGGACAAAGTGATTTTAAGGGTAACAAAATGAACAAAGAGCAAATATCTACCATGTAAAATATGTGTTATAAATAAATAAATAGTAACGTAAACTGTAATGTGGACTTTTAGGCTCATTAAAAAAACAAGGTGTAAAATTGTGTTACAAAATACACACTAATAGTCCCAAGTGAATTCCAGACTAAGGAAAGGAAAATGCCGCCATCAACACCACACTCATCCTGGTGAAGAATCTGGGATGCTGTCATTTTTATGTAATACCTCATTCTTTCTTTTTGAGGGGTACTGGTATTGTGTATCTGGACTGTAAGCCTAACACAAAAGAAAAACAATACAGTAGGAAAATTTTGTGCAGCAGTTATTAATTGTATTAATATTAATATTTATTTTTCCTTGATTGGATATTTTGGATTATGAATGTCAGTATCCTTGTATCAGACTAGCTGTTATAAATGCCTTGGTTTATTTAGATTTTTAAGATTGAAATTACGCTAAAGTTCTTGAATTCCTGTAAAAGATGTGTGTCCCTTTTTCCCCCATTACAAAACATGAAATGCAACACAGCCAGCAGTGTCTAGGATGAATGCAGCCTTCCAGAACAGCTCACAGAGACTCTACCATTTCCTGCGTCTCAGGAGTCACCTGACTGGGTCAGGAATCATGGCTTTATTTTGTGCTCAAGGCTGAGTAATGGGAACTTGTGAATTTCTTAATCATGTAGGGTGTGCCATCTGTCATTTGTCAGGGAATGTGCATACAGCACATATGAGGTTGGTTCATAGACCATGTATCGTACCCCATCCCAAATGTTGAGTTGATGTAGTCTGGGGGTTGGTCTGGTGGTTGGTTTGTTTCTTGTCATTTACAGTTGCTGGAAGTGTTGGGAGCAAGGAGGGAGCATGTAAGCATGGAGACTAGCACCAGATTTTACACATCATAAGGGTATCTTTTTTCTGTCTAACAAGTTCTGTAAATGTAGCCTTGATTTTTCTGAGATCTGGATGACAGATTTTATCATGATAAATTGGGAAGACTGCATAAAGATTGCCGTATCAGCTAGTACTCTGCCAAGACAAACATTATTTGTTTACTTTCTGTCTGACTGTTATTGCCTACCACACAGTCTGCCTTTTTATCACCTATTTAATGAACTGCAGAACTATCTTTCATTTGTGCTTGTTATTCATCTTGGCACAAAGTTTCTCAACGGGTGTGTTAACAGAATTAATGCAGCAGTAAAAAAGAGTAGAATCCTGAAACAGAATTAACAATCTAATTTACTTTCACCAAACAGCTACTGAGTGAACACATATGCCACTGAAACAGATTAGCACAACTGTGGCAGCTAAAACATTAATGAACTGCAATGGACATGAATGCCTGCTCTGGACACTGAAACCTGCACATGTGTGAATCACAAGAAGCAGGTCACACAACATCTGCCATTAAAATTTGAGCTAGATTATTTAACATATGTTTTAAATAATTAAATGACATGATCTTATATACAGCATTCAAATAGTTTTGAAATGCAATTATTCACATAAGACATATGCTTCTGTTTTACCACAAATGCTTCTGGTTAGAAGTAAAGTCCATGAAGAAGCAGAATTTGACAGGCAAACGCAGCTCTCTGTAATGCGTACATTTGACATGAAACATATGGTCTGCAGTCAAGCACAGAAAGCATCATATAAGGTGAAAGCCAGCACAGCAAATAACAAAAACAGAATAGCACGAGAACTACTTTCAGAACTATTTTTTGAAAGCCATTGTTTCTGTTTGCTTAATTTATTCAGAATATTCTTTATAGCTTTCATGCTATGAGCCTTGCTCTTCAGTAACAATGTTTTAATATCCCTCTGGAAACTCAGCAGCAAAGAAGTAACTGTACTCTTGTATTTCTGAGGTGAATATATGAAAGTCAATATTACTTAATGTATCTCTGTTCAGCAGAGACACAGCAAAAAGAAAGGGTGAGTTAAGTAGTGTTTCCTCAAAATCCACTTTTTTTTTTTTTTTAGTCTTTTGTTTGTTTGTTTTTTTAAGACTTTCCAGTGTGTACTAATTTAATTCAGTACTACCATTTGAATGTCTCAAAGCAGGAGAAGAACATCAGCTAACAGCAGACTGGGGCATCACTTTAATAGGTTCGGTCAGTCAAATGAAAACTTTCCATTATGAACATCTCCTAAATCTTATCGGTTACGTGAAACATACTAAAGCTCCTGCATTTCTTTGTCTGTGATAGAAAATGCATTATGTGTCTTCACGAATTATACACAAAAGGAGTTGGATTCTGTTTGTAAAACAAGCATGCCTGCTGGGTTTAATCACCACAAGCAAAAATCACTTTAAATCTGCTACTAACAGCACTTTGGCATCTTTTATTAGTGAGTGCATAAAAGCCTCTTTGATTTTTTTAAAATACATTGGAGCTGTTTTCTTTATAAGTGGTGGTACAACAATATTCTAACTGACCTTCATCCTTGCTATTGCTTGTATGCTCTGCAGATTCTCTTCTAATACTTAAAAAAAAAATAAACTCAGGCAAAGAACTGAGATGATTAGTCACTCGCCTTTCATCTCTGGGGCTACAGTCAAATGTGCTTTCAACAGGAGTATCTTATTATCTTCAGATCAGATGTCTTTAGGTCTACAGTGTAATACTTTTTTGATGACCTTGGATTCTAGGCAAAAACAAAAAAAGAACCAACACTTTCTCATTTCTATTTGAATACTAACAATTTTATATTCACCTAATATGAAGGATGAAACCTTCTGCTGATTCAAAAAAAACTGAGAGAAGAGTAGAAAATGTGGAACTGTACCTGCCATCATTTTATGTCACCTCCATATAAGAAGCAAAACTTAATGTAATGTTATATCGAATATACTTTCCATTTACATTTTGAATCCACTACAAACCAGTTTAAGTTATACCTCTAGAAATAAGTAATTAATATCCTTACACTAATTTCAGCCAAAGAAAGGATAATTAGACATTGAGTGTGAGATGTATCCTCTCAGTTCATCAGTCTGCAGAATGGCTTTATATCACAATTTAAAAGATCCAAGAGACGTGCTGTAAGAGCAGTAGCACAATACAGTCACGTAGAGATGATCTATTACACAAGTTATAAATAGTGGCTGAGCTTGTCCTGATATGGAAATAAACACTATAACTAAGCTGTAAATAAATTTTACTTCATTTAGACTCACATTTTTTCTCACAAGTGCATGCCCACACACTTGTCACAGAACCATAGAATGGTTTGGGTTGGAAGGGACATTAATGGTCATCAAGTTTGACTCCTTGTCATGAACAGGGACACCTTCCAGGTTCCTTAGGGCTCCATCCAACCTGGCCTTGACAGATTTTCACTGCATGCTCTTTTGAGAAGAATCTCACTCAATATATTAGAATTAGCTTCCAGCTATTGTTTTCATGCTATGAATATTTTTGAGCTGAAACCTGGTGAAATGATCTCTTCAGAGGCAGTAAGTGAGTAATAGTGGTTTTAATAGAGCTTCAGAGATATAAGTAAAAGGTTAATTACCTCATGTTAGGGTCTTTACAACTGTGTATATTAGTCTAATACAGGTCATATCATTTATATTCAGAGAGCATTATTCCCTAAAACCCATCTATGAAAATTTATGCATATTGTATATAGCAGCTACTCTTAATTGTAAAGAACTGATCAATTGACTTCTGTTGCCTTATGTTAATTTGCAGTTCTGACAACATAATCAATAAGATGCTAAAGAAATTCTCTTAAAAAACCCAAAACATCTGTCACTTGATGTATAGATTAATCATTCAAACAGCTGAAGTCTATAAACCTCATTTACTCCTTTCAGTTACCTAATTATGGCAGTAATCCAGGAAAAATCTAAACACCTCCAGAACACAGAACTAATTATACTGGGTTTTACTGAAGGTCCACCACTGTCCAAGACTGTAACAAGCCACAGAGCAAAAACTTTAGCTGTCCTCTCAAAAACATAAGACTGTACAGAACAGTCTTAACTATCCTAGAACTTTGTGTCATCTTTTGGTTTTTTTCTCACCTTACCAAAAAGGTAACATCTATAGCTGACTGGCTTTTCCAGTGGTGTCTGACTGCAGAGGTGCATCTGGAAGACTGCAAGAGGAGGAGTTAGTGATCCACATACTTGACTTTTTCTCATATATGCAGGTGCATCGTGACCTCTTACTGTGGTGGTGCAGACGGGCAAAGCCGCCCAGACCACTCAGAGCAACACCAACCCCAAGCAGTGGTGGTTAAAGGCTTAGGCCTGACTTCTCACTTGAGAGCCCACAATCCCCCAGTTTTGTGTTTTACATACTTTGTTATGGTTGGTTCATGTTTTCCCCTTCCTGTTTTATATATAAGTTTATGAATATTCACTTCCCCATAGTTAATAAGTTCCAGAAGGTTCTGTTGTACTCGACACCCCATTGGTTTTCTCCCTAAGTCCCTCCTATGTACATTCCTCATTGGTACATTTGCTGTCAACCCTGCCTTACTTCCCTTCACCCATTGGCTGTGTCCCTTATCCCCGCCTTTCCTATCCCTGGTATAAAATGCCTGAACCCTAATTAAAAATTCAGCTTTTGGTCCCTGTCTGTCTATGAGAATAAACTTGTGTGTGGAATGCCATACGAGGAGTCCCCTCTCTCCTTCTTCGCCCCTGCCTGCACACGTAACTGCCTTGGGGAAGCTCCCTCGGGTGAGGAGCTCGCCCTCGACCCGTGTATGTGTGTGTGTGAGTGCCGCCTTTTAGAGGATGCAGCAGCCAGACTGCCGAGCTTTTCTTTTACCTGGGCTTGCGTGCGTTCACTTACCAACGAGCTCTGATGGAAAATGGGGAGTGGGGAGCTGTGGTCAGTTTGTAACAGTTCGTCCCTTCTGCTGCCTTGTTCCATGTGGAATCCCTTCAATGGATTCCACAGTCCTTCACAAACCACTCCAGTATGGGTCCTTCCCACAGGCCGTAGTTCTCCAAGAACCTGCTCTAGCGTGGGTCCTAGCAGAGGCTGTCCTGCAGCCCCCTCCCACTAAAACTTTTCCTTTTAAACCCAAGACATCCTTATTCTAAGTTTTTTTTCTTATTCTTGAAGAACATATCTGAAAGCAAAAGCAGACATAAAATGCTATTAAAAGCTTTTTTTTTTGTAGCACAGCAGCAATCCTCAGGCATTGATTTTTTTTTATATGTAGTACATCAGAGAGTAATTCAGATCCCTCTCCCTGAATTTATAAAGTCTGATAAACTGCAAAAATATGGCATGTAAACTCTATTTCATAGGCACAAATACAGAGCAATGATTCTTTATTTACATTCTCAATTAAATTATTTTCCTTTGTGTTTGAGCATAAAGTTTTTACTTATGGCAACTGAATGCTTAAAAATCGTGTTGAAAGTGTCTATAGAAAAGCAGTAAGTTGCTACCTAAAATTAAAAATATTTTGCTTAAAACAGAAGCTTATTTAAACACACAGATCACCATACATTGGATATAGGGCTTGCCTATAGGCAAATCAAATACAATTGCATGACAAGTACTGGAAGGAACAAAACCAACAAAAGCAATATGCTGTAAATAATTTCATAAAGGACCAGGTCAAATTTTAGTTATAAAAGCACCAGAGGATTCAACTATCAGCTATATTCTTGATTCTTAAATATGAATCTTATATGTTGCTGATACAATATTAATAATCTATTTATTAAACGATGGTTTGAAAAAAAGAAGATAAATCAGTAATAGAATCTTTTTATCAAAGTAGTTATGTAGTTGCAGTGATGTTACACACACCTCATAATGTGAAATTCAAGACAATGAATTATGATAAGGACCTTGATAAAATATTTAGAGAAGCTGGAATCTGCAGCAGAAATTATGCAAGGAGTAATACTGACACATTTTTGGCAAACAACAAATACTGATGTTACGGAACCCAGAAGCTGAACCGTTTCTTCCTAAGAGAACTATTTCCTAATACTGGCACACAGTATAGGCATGTGAAGGAACTGTCTTGGGTTATCTTACAAAAGATTCCAAAAAAAAAGCTTTTCTGAAATTACTAGCCATTTTTAGCCAACACTTTGTCAGTAAAGGCAATATCCCCTAAAGACAGAATGTGGTGAAGAATCTGTAATGGAGAAATTTTCTTTTGTTGATCTTAAACAAGAAGAACTGAATCCTTTTTCTCCTTTCTGGGTCTTGAAAAAGACAGAATTATCAGAGCTCATAAAATCTATGTATAATGAAGTCATCTCAAGATATAGCTGCTCTTTCATGTATCGTTTTACAAGTAAGTGAATTCAATTAGGATCAAAGATGCAAGTAGCTGTCAATAAATTGTTAGTATTTATCAGCCTTGGCTTTATACTCAATTAAAAAGCTAGAAGAGATGCTTATTTAATATGCTGTTCGGAATATCCCACATCATTATGCTTCACTAGACAAATTCCAGTTTGTCTTTGAATTAAAGTCTATTTTTAAAAATATGCAATCATAGCTAAAAGGTTCCTTTGCTAAAGATGAACTGTTTTTAAGGCAGTAAAATGGTCCAAGTTTTATCTTACAGTAAACACATCTTTCAGCTGAACTTGCTGAATTTCCTAGACATTGGATTTTTTTGCACTTTTGACACAAATAAAAGAAAGTTAAGATTTATTGTAACTCTCCCTCCTGCTTAATATAACCTTCACCTACTAGTTCATTAAGAAAAAAATTAGTTCATTGAACCTCAACTTCCAAATAGTTTCTATGGTTCTTATATTTATACTAAAATGTTCTTGAACTGAGGACATCAGATAGAGCGACGAGCTTTCGTGGCAGTGTCTCTTGAACTGAAAAAAAGAGACAATTTTTTCTTACGTATAGATTGCTCAACAAATATATTTTAGTGCAAGAATATATTTTAAATGTGGTATTTTAATGGTTGATATGTTTTTCTAGGTATTGTTATCAAATAGCAATGCATGGCTGTATAAGAGACATTCATTTAGAAAAAAACTGCACATAAATAAAGTATTCTTAAGTTTATTTAATATATATGTTTATTTTGTCTCATGCAATTTTACAGTCTATATAAAATTTTCAACATGACCTTTGGCCACCAAGCCTATTGTATCATTAAAATACAATCATGAAACAAAAATGCCCTAGAAAATATATTCTAAGTGGTTTTGTCATCAGGCAACTACCATCTAATACGATGCGTTAAGAGTATAATATTGTGTCAACAAGCATAATTTCAATGATATATATGTAATATATGAAGAAAAAGAAAAATTTTACCTTATGATTAAAACCCGAATGAAGTAGTTGATAACTGTAGCATAGAAATTGATGCTGAGCACCTAGTAAGCTAATGACGTATGATTGATATTCCGTAATGAGAGGTTTACACAATGCAATTAATATGTCAGTGTAAAAGTAATTTCTAGTTGATTTGTCTTTGTGACTTCTGAAGTTTTATTTATGTCTCAAAATTTTTTATCCTTTTTCTGTAGTCTACAAAATTGGTTAGATTGTTCAAAATTTATGATATGTATGTAACCAGCCCTGACAGTTCAGTTAGTTTCAAAATGGCTTTCAATACAAAGAAGGGCTTTCCTTATGAATTGTCAAGAAATTCCAAGTGGATATTCCTAATAAAAGTTTTGTTTCAAATATGTTGGAGAACTAAGTCAAGTATTTTTAAATCCAGTCTATATTTTTATCTCTTAGATTTTTAAAAAAGTTTTGCTTATATAATATCTTAAGAGGAAAAGAATCCAAATCAATTATTAATTTCCATTCGAGGTCTTTTGGGTATTTTTCTGACATTAAAAGATTGTATCTTTAGAGGAAATCGGAATCATTTTACAACCATTATTTTGGGGAGATTAACTATATTCAATAGCATTTTTGATACCATATTTTAAATAACACCAAAATTTGATTTTTAATGAACAGACATTAAGCATTCTTAACAATACAGATGTGTCTTGCAAGCTAAGTTGACAAACACAAAACCCCCCACCTGTTACTTTTGTAAAGCTATGTCTGTATTCTTAATTGGAATATTCATCTCTTCTCTTTTTGTACACCTCACTATTTTTATTAACTCATCTTTGACTTTCCTTCACAATTTTTCCATGCAGAAAAGAAACACAGTAACAGGTCAATTCTATCTGAGATGAACTGGTATGGGAAGCTTCATCCAATGTGATTATGGAAATACATAAGATTTCAAGTGTTATCATAAGTGGTTCCTCTTGACAGTAAGATTTTAGGAGCCATGCAAGAAGATTATCTCCTTCATATTTTCTCAGTCTAGACATAAATTTTTATTGCAGACACCATAAAGTAATACCATGAAAGAAATCTTGCCTGCTACTTGAAGGCATTAAACAATGCCTTCAAGAATAAGTTTAGATATTTTAAGTCCCAGGATCGCCACAATATGTCACATTACATTCCCTTTTAACTGAAGGTGTTCTCACACACAGTACCACTTGTTCACAGTCTCTTTCTCTCTTGCATTTGTGTATGCACACGTATGTGTAGATTTTTGTGTGCCTATACACACACAAACATAGATATAGACATGCAAGAAAACAAAACCCAATTTCAGATTAAACATAAGACATTCAGGACCCATACCATAGATCAAACTTATCCATCGATATTTCAGCTAAGGTAAAATGTTTAATCCTGATAAAGTTTCTCCTGGTGATAGATTCTAGAGCAAGTTAAGAAAGGTGTCATGGACAACATGAGAACATGGCATCATGCTGTTTGCCTTTGCTATTGTGAGACATGAAAACAAATCATTGCAAGCAACTGTGCTGGCTTTAATATACCTTTTATCAATATAAGTCATATCAATAAAGATATCCCCAAAATCTTGATCTATCTTTTATTGAGATAGTTGGTAAAGAAATTCCAGGAGTCAAACAGATGTAGCACTGCTTTCTGCCTTGCTCTGCTTTCTTTTCAGCTTGCCTTACTGAGTGGGTAGAATTAATGACAGTATGAGCATGATGACTGAGGGAAGTTAAGTAGCTGAGAAGTAGAAATCACATGACACTAGAAATCTTAACACTCAGTACTAGTTGAAAAGAATAAAACATAGCTCATAATCCCTGTTTTTTTTCAGCACAGCAGTGCTTCTATTTTGATACAGTTCTGGCTGTCAAAAAGTGATCTGACTGGGATCAAAACTCAAAAGCATGGTGTACCAGCACTTCAGAGATCAGAGCCACAGTCAGTGGGATTTTGCTACCAGCTATTAGAGATGGTAAAATGGAGAGAAGCAAAGGAGTGAAAGCTGATCTTTCTCATGCTGAAATCAATAAGAGATTTGCCACTGACTTCAAAAGAAGCAGCAGGGTAAAATACACAACCAAGGAGAGAACACTCAGAGGAGTATCTAGAAAGAAAGGAACAAAGCAAGATATTTAGGGAGTGAGGAAATTATTTGAGAAAAGGTAAAAATGCAACAGGTTAGAAAAGAGGGAGAAAAAGTCTTGAATTAGAAAAGCTTTCACAAATTCTAGAAGTACCTCTTTATCATGTTTCAAATGCTATTTTTATCTCAGAAGATTAGTTTTCTATATCCCATCTTTATCTTAGAAATGAGAGTTAACAGACAGTTCCTAAAGCAAATTAAACAAGTGACTTTATGTGTATACACACATGCATGCATGTTCATAATACATATAAATTACATGAATATTTGTGTACTTGCTCATGATTTCACTAGATTTAAATTCCAGAGAAGCAAAGACTGTCTGTATGTTGAGGTCAGGCTGCAACCATGTCTAACACAAAGAGAACTTACAGAAATTTTGAGAGACCTTGGGCTATTTCCTCAGTGCCCCCAGGCTGGAGGCTTTATGACAGGTCTGTATACTGTTGCTCTTCCTTCAATCAGTCTGCCCTGTTTCCAAGCCTTACTTCCATGTCTTGAAGCATGAATTGCACTATGAAATAACAAGGAAAACAAGTAAAAAGGAAAACAGTGTCTGGATCTGTTTTGGAAAAATAATTTCATACAGTTGAAGGCTTCTGTTTGGACTCCAATCTGAGTTTATTGTTCAAGTTGCTCTACATATTCAGTGGAGAAGCAAAGTTTTCTCCAGAGACAGATTTGGCAACATCTATTTTAGAATTGTGGCATTCTTTACTCTAGATTTTTTTCCCTCCTCATGGGAGGATTCTTATTCCTCATTGATGATCTAGCAATCCTTAATGACTCATTTAGAAGAAACGATTTGCTTTTAAGGTTACAGTCAGATGACCGACTTTTTCATAATTTTATCAATGGTAATTGTATACTAAATTTATGTATAATTATAGAAAGCCCAGTTAAAGACTATATCACTACAAATAAGACAATATTTTAAACTTGAGCAAATTCATTTATAGTAATAATACATGTTTTAAAATCCACTCATTTACTTCTTGCAACTGGGATGAACAAACATAACAAAAAATATGCATATAAATGACATATTGAAGCATTTTTAAATCAAGAAACTATTTATCCTTAATAAATAGATTACATTAGTAAATGAAAATAAGATTAAAAAATGTTTCTGGTTTGATAAGTCCTTGTGCATCACCTAAGTGACTTTCATTTTCAATAAGGGCGTTACTCTACTGAAAAAAATACCCACATGAATGTGTCGGTTTGTTTATGTGTGCATACATTGTTTTATTTCCTTTGTGCATTATTTATTATCTGAAAAGTAAGATAAGTTGGCTCTGAAGAAAGTCATCATAAAGTGTCAACACACCAGGTAACAAATCAATGGTTGTTTAAATGACTGTGCATTCTGGAGGAAAATATATATCAGTTTGGGGCCCTAAATTCATTGTGCCTCAGTGCATACTGAGTGAAAAACACTATCTCTGTCATTAATGTGCTTCTAAAAGGGTCTTGTCTTCAACACCAAAGAGTCAGTTTTCTTGCTTGCTATTTTATGTTTCCTTTGATGTATTGTTTGACATTAAAAGCTCATGCACACAGCAGTTTTCAAAGACTTCTAATTGATTTTAAAATTTAGGTAATTTTTTAAACAGGAATTAACTAAATTATTAGCTTTTAAGATTTATTGCAATACTTCTGTGAGAGATTTAGATTCAATAAAAATTGTATTTTAAAAAAATTCTTCAAGCTTCATAGTTTCCAAAAATAGATTTTAATTATTTAGTTTTTCCATAGCGGTGGTCTACATCTGAAATTTTCAAGCCTTGCTGAGTTTTTGTGTTTCTTTTATTTTTATTCTGTAAATACTTCTTCATAAAGGAAAATAAGGAGACGAGACAATTTAACTAATTTAAGGCACATCATACAAAAATAAGCAAACAAACCCAGGTCTGTATTCAGCAGATTTTAGAGTACCATAAACCTGTTTTATTTGTCTTCTCTAATGGTATGACAAAGAAGTATCATGAGAGAATTTTATCATCTATAGAAATTTTATTTCCAAAGGTTATGTGTTAGCTGCATAGGAATACCAAAGTCATAATGAAATATGAAAGATTATAAAACTGCTAATAGATATAAATTTCTGGCTTTTTTTGTCATACATCAGGGGGCCACCCTGCTTCAAATTTTTGTCTGTGTATCTCCCTAATCAAAATGGGAACAAGTGTAAAGCTTTTTGGGGGCAATATTAACGTAAAGAAAGCTCATAAGGGTGGAGATTGTCTCTTCTATACAGGACATAGTGAAATAAATAGAGGAACATCAATTGTTCTGCTTCCCTAAGTCACTGTAGGGCAGGCACTAGTTCTCTTGAAGCAAGGTAGCTCTTTTCCAATTACTTTCCCACAGATGTTGTACGTTAGAGTACTCATATCCATGCTAACAAATAATTTTCCCTACCTACCTATCCTGTTCACACATTGCTGAAACTTTCTTGTGTCAAGAAGTAGAATGTAGACACGTTCTTCAGTGAATGATTATGCAAACAAGTAACCCAGAGCACTTACTGCTCATGAAATTAATGAACTTACTTCATGCAACTTAATGAGAATTACTTGCATTTTCTCTTGTTCATAATCATAATCCAAATCTTGATTGGCATGAGCTTATGGTATTATTAGCTGGGTTTCTGGTTACTAGGTAAAAAATTAAAATAAGTTTTTTTATTACTCTAATTTTTAGACTAGACTTTTTTAGACTGTCAGTGCCAGTAAATTTTTTGCGGGGGCAAAATTTTCAAAGCGAACTTGGGTTTTCCTGGACATATATTTGAATTGAAAGATATGTATTTATTTCAGGGGAGGAAACATTTATTTTGTTTTTCCTTTCTAATTTACTAGAAACACTTTTCCCCTCAGCTAAAAAACAATAATAATACTACTAATAAAGCTCTTTCACCTAAATGAGATTATTTTAGGGATGCTTTTAGCTATCCACTAGTGAACAGCAATGTTTAGAATGTTCTTATACTGACTGCTCTTAGGTGGTCTCTGTTTAAAAACTCTAATTATAATATCTCATGTAACAGAGTATATCATTGCAGAAGTGAATTTTGTGTTGACACAAAGCTTCTCTGCCCTATATCTCTAGATATATTTAAGGGTTTTTTTTTTTTTTATTAGATATGATGTTGTCATAACTTTCCTGAAAAACCCTCAATCCCTGTTTGCCTGAATTTTAACATAGTTGTGTTTCTTTCATTTGTCTGCGAATAACGAAACAGAATTAAAATGCATTACTATTTTGACAATCTTTGGTCTGGAACCTGCAATGACTTTTAGATAAGTCAAAGAAAGGGAAGGCTATGTTCTTAGGCGAGAAGAAAAGAGAAAATTAATTTGCAGAGATTGACTTATTTTTTCTTTTTCTGCAGACAATAATTTCTTATTAATTTTGAAGATATAAGTATTCAATACTTGTCTTCTTAAAAAGCTCTTTTTACAATTTCAGCTGAGGCCCTGGAGAATTCATCTTCGGTAAGAATTTTTCAGGATAGAGGACAGTATTTCTTTCAATTTCTGCTCCTGACAGCTACAGGTGAAGTGATCATAATATCACTAGGTGAAGTGATGAGATCTTCTGCATTCAGAACACTTCCTGGTAAAGCCAGGGAAGATGTGGGAGGAAAATACATCGCTCTAAGTTAAAGGAAAAAGTACTGAACCTCAAGTGACGTCTGGTGCTGTACAGGTAGATTTTCATGATGGCAGTTTCCAAGTAGGAAGAGTGTATAAAATCAGGAAACCTAGGGTGAGGTGAAGGCCACTGAATCTAAAAATTAAAAGCAAGTATAGGAGAGCAGGACTTGAGCTGGCTGTCAGAGTTCCTCTCTTATTTGAGGACTCTTTGGACAGATCAAGCACATTTTAATGTCTTTAATATTCTGCTAACATAAATGAAAACATGGGTACAAAAGCGATGAAAGCACAGCAGTAACTTGACTTTCCCAAGAACATAACAGGCATATTTTTGATGTTTGAATCACTGAAGAGGGTTATGCCCTTTTTGCAGATTATGTGGTAGTAGAGTACTGATACTCAGCCAGTTCATTCACTTACCCTAACCGCATAGGAAACTGGAGAAAACCAAAATTTCCTTCAGCAGACCATCATAGCCATAGCAGACACAGAAAGCAGGGCTAAATGGAGCTGAAAATTGTTCTAAGCCTCTTAGTTAAACTACAGAATATGAGTTAGCATGCAGATGGCTTGAACAACAGGTAGAGCTGCAACCCATCTGTAAAGAGATATTGTCATGAAGGATTGGTTAATTTACATGGAAGGGCTGTTCTCAGAGTACACAAACACATTGAACAAGAACTATGAGGGCAGCATGCAAAGCCCAAACCAAACAAAATAATGTGATTCTTATGAAAAAAAAAAAAAAATGGAAGTGGAAATCGCAACCAGAATACAGAAGCAAAGAAATCAAAATGCAGAAGTGAAACTTAGAGAATGTGGGATTTCCAGACAAAATCCTGGTAACCATAGGGAGGTAGTAGGAACAAGACATGAGATAAAAATAAGAAAAAAGAAGAAAAATTCAGGGAGAAAAGAGGATTCTTTTATACAGCTTCACTGGAGGAAAAGAATAATAAATTACTGATCTAGTTATGTCAGTAATATAACCAGTAATACTACAGCTTCCATTAATTCTACTCTGTTATATTGGATAAGAAAATACAGAGAGATCATTTTTAGCAAAAACAAAGTAAGAGAAGATGTATATACTTCACATATAGTGCAGGCGGTATAAAAAAATTCCCCATTTAGAATTTGATGGTGGTTGGCACGATGCAATTCCTGTTTAAAGGAGAACCATCAAGAAAATAGTAAACAAAACAAAACCTTCTGAACAGCAAGGACAGTTCAAGACTTGGATTGGATTGCACTGTGATACTGGACTGTCCACAATGTGAAGGTAGGATGGAGTGTCTACTGATTTTACAGAACATAAGGATATTTTAGTGAGGTGATTATCTAGAAGACAAGCTACAGTTACAAACACATCTCTGCTTACAGTTGTGGACTGAATTCTATTAGCCCAGGTGGAAGATGGAGGAAGTAAGCCTGCAAAAAGATTGAACACATTAACACAGCCTCTGAAAGCAGCACAGAATGAAAGAAAAGCCAAATTGTGATAAGAAAGCCTTCCAATAAAGGAAATACTTTCTTTGATCGAAAAACCACTTAACAGGACACTGAAGGAAGTCACAGTCTATTAGAACTGACTGAAGACATGCTGACCAGTTTATTCAGTGAAGGGTGTTCATTGTGATGACAACAATCATTTTAGTTGTGTTTGGATAAATATCCTTTCCCTTCATAGTAGTAGTTTTCCACATGAAAGAGACAATTGGAGCCTGAGAGAAAAGATAAGAAAAAACAACTGAACTATTGAATTTCCATTGTTCTTTACAATGTGTGCTTTCAATGAGTCTTTTTGTTTGGTTTTACAAATAATTCAAGCATGCTCTCTTCTAGGAGAAATCACAGTAATTTTCACTTGAAATAAAGACTCATTTTACAAAAATATTTGATAGTGCCACTTGGTAGAATTACCTGGCACATCTAATTACAACTCTACTTTCTAGAAAATAGTCAAGGTTCTCCTGGCAAATACAGTTTGTGTGCTAGAGTATTTCCCTGTGGTTGGGAAGCAGGAGTATACACACTTCAGAAAACAGTGAACAACACAAAGATAAAGTATGAATCCATGTTAGAAGCCAGCTAGCATCCTGGGAAACTGACTGTCTGCTAAGTGTTTCAACATAGTGATGAATATGAAAATTAAACTGATGTCATACATATATGCATGCAAAGTGATTATGTTTCAATCCAATTCAGATATGAGTTCATAGCTGAAAATGAAAGTCTATTGTGTTGCTAGCAGGATGTAAAAGGATACTTACCAATAACTGCAACTTCAGATTCTTGATGCCATGAATTAGTTTCCAAGATAAGTATTCAAACTTTTAAATTGATTTATCACTGCTCCCCTTTGCAGTATTTTGTAGTACACTACATGCTGTATTAAATAAATAATAATGTTATGAAGAACAATTGCATCTAATAAATATATACTATATATTAAATATATATGCATATAGTACAGCATATTTAGTATTATGGAAGCATGTTCATTAGCAGTTGTCAGTCATTCAAACTTTTGCAGAGTCCATGAAGAGATTGATTCTCCATTCAGGTTTTGATTGATACTGTGCAATAAAGGAGGCCTAGGATCATACACAAGGGAAAATGAGGCTTTAGGTGAAAATCCACAGATCTCTATTAAAAGGGCATATTCAATTTGTATCACTGTATGAGATCTGGGTGGAATGGAATTAAATTTCTCCTTAGCAGCCTGTATAGTGCTGTACTTTAGATTTATGAATAAAAGACTTCTGATAACACAACAGTGTTTTGGCTATGACTGACAGTTCTTGCACAGTATAGAGGGTTGCTCTTTTTTTGGCTCTGCCCCCACAACAAGTGTGCTGGAAGAGGACAAGAAGTTGGGAAGGGACAAAAGCGGGACAGCTGACCTAACTTGTCTAAAAAAAGAGGAAGGAAGGATTTTCATGGTTATGGCATTTGTCTTCCTAAGGAATCATTACATGTGGCGAGGCTCTGCTTTCCAGAAAGCAACAGAACATCTACCTGCACATGGAAAGCAGTGAATGAATTCTTTATTTTGCTTTGCTTATGCATAGAACTTTTGATTCACCTATTAAACTTCCTTTATCTTGATCCACATCTTCTCACCTTCATTCTACTTTCTTCTCATCCCATGGGAAAGGAGGGTGAGTAAAGAGCTGTGTGAATGCTTGGCTGCTAGCCAGGTTCAGCCTAGAGAAATCACACTCCACACTAAGCAAAAGAAGATCGACACTGATGCTTGTGTAACATGAAGAAAATTCTTTACAGTCAATACATCAATTGAAAAATATGTCTGAAATGAGGACTGAATCAGAAATTCACAGTCTAACAATGGAGTGCTCTCCCTTCACACACACAGTTTCCAAACCCAAAAGGGTTAAAAATAGCAGTTGATCAAGTCAGTGCAAAGCCTGCAGTTTGCCAAATGAATGATACAAAAACTGCAATGATTGGATCATTTTGTGAATATTTTGAATAACGTGGATAATAAGAGTGTCATTGATATCAGTAATTCAGGCAAGCTTTTTGTAGAGACAGCAGTAAATGTTAAACAAAACTGAGTGTCAGCATAACTAAAATAAATAAATACCGCTTTTCTAAATTTTCAGTGATCGTTAGAGCACTAGCTAAAATGTTCAAAGAATAAATGCTGAGTGCTGAAAAGAGAGACACATGAAAAGAAGATAAGCAGAAAAAATTCTCAAACTTTACAGACTTATTATAGGCAAAGAATATGTCAATTTCCTTAGGAAAAAAGGAACATAGTAAAGACACAGAATTTTCAGAAGTAGCAGGGAAAATAAATTCTTCATGAGTTAAAAAAATGTGTATCACCTGGCTATATTATAATGAAAGGGAGAAAAATCAAAAGTAGTAAGAGAGCGTGAAAAAAAGGAGCATAGAAAAACCTTGAAGTCCTCAGCTGCACATTCCTAGGAAATTGCTCTCTCTCAAAGTAGATGCTAAAGCAGGAACTTACTAAAGTAGATGAAACTGCAGTACTCAAGGAAGGAAGGAAGATATTGTGAATGGAGATCAAAAAGAGTCTCTGGTTCTTTCCAACAGGCAACAGAAAATAGAAAGGGAACACTCCTTCTCCAAATTAAATAAGTAAACCAGAAAATATGATACTTCCATAGGGACAGACATCTAAAAATTTTTGCTATGCTTTTTGGATAAGAATCTGCAGATGTACTAGAAGATGGGGTCCATAGCTTGAACAGTCTTTAAAGAAATCTTAACCACAACAACACAGCTGAGTGTATTGGCCCTGCCTTCGCCTATACTAAACCTCTAGAATCCCAGTCAGTGCTGGCTTCAAGCCATAGTAATTACATCAGTATAGAATTATGTCTGACTGAATGAATGTTTATTGTTTTCACTAAACATTTTACAACCAGCTAATTTAGTGGGCATAAATCTAAGTAGTTTCAGGGAATTACAGGGTTTGATATATAACCATTATCATCTGGCATATTAGCGGAAAGTAGTTCAAAATGTTTAAAATACGTTGTTAAGTTAAACTATTGAAGGAGGAGAAGCACTTTTAAGCCACCCAGTTTGAATTAGTTTTTCCTTTATTATGCAAGGACATTTAATAAGTAATCCTGATCACATAAAGGGAAAATGAAAGGTAAATCTTGATTCTGGAAATTACTGGGACAGAAGCTTTGCAAGGAGTATGATGTAGATTTCATGGTCTTTTTTTTTTGTACAGGCTTGCATATAAAGATTACTAGTCTCAGATCTTAAATGTTTTGGTGGTCTGAGAGAAGTCAGCTGTATAAAATGTTATTATCTTTCCTACACTGAAATTCTCACCTGCTGGTTTAAGTTTTGTCCTGGAATATCACTATATAAATCTCACAGACAAGTCAAAGCACATGTCATTTACAATTACATTTTATGAAACAGGAGTGAGATAATAGAAGCTTGCACTACTTAAGCAATGTTAAGTGTAGCTCTATCGCTGTTGAGATGGGCCACAACACATATACACGCCGACAACTTCAGGCAAAGAGCTCATCTTTAATACCACACAGCGTCTTTTATAGTTTCTTAGCTGTTTACATAGCTTTAAAGCACAACAAGCTTAATTCAACCAATCACCACACACCACTGGGTGAACACAATAATCACGCAGCATGTTCTTCTACCTCTAATTCAGCTATGCCTCTTCCCCATGGTCCTTCTCCAGCAGAAGTAACAGGCCTGAGCCATGATTTTACAAAGGCAACAAGGCCTTCATTTTATAAGGTTTTACCTGTATGCAACATAGGTCCTAATAAATTTAAGAAGATATTTTTATCCAGTAAAAAACAGAACTGTAAGGAATGGAGAAGTACTTCTTTCTTAATGAATAGCAGAAAAATGACAATATGTATGTTGTTGGTGAAAGAAAAATAATAGCAATAATCATGATTATTAGCACTTTTCATTCATTGTACATTCTTATTCCTCTTGAGAAAAAATGGAAAGAGTAAATACTGAGTGTCCATATTTCAACAACTGACAAATAGAAAGACATTAATTCCCTGAACACCAAGTTGTTGGAGACCGGCAAGATATCCTGAGTATCTGTTGCTAAATCTTCACTCATGTTTTCATATGCTTTTTTCAGCACCTTAAAATACTGGTCCAAATACTTTTGTATAACTGTTAAACAATTTTTTACCTTTTCCTAAAGTACATTTGCAAAAATAGGGTAGAAGTCACAGACCTATGATTTATAATTTAGGTTAGATGTTAGTATAGAACTCCAAAGTTCTCTTGTGTTTTCTAAATTAATAACTGGGAGGAAAAAACCCCCACAACAACAACAAAAGACATAATTTGCCAAAGGTCACTATCAAAGATAGGAACAGAACATAATTTTCACAGAGTGCAAGGTAATCTTTAGTAATATCAACATAGTTCCTTCTTCTACATGGTAATACTAACAAGTTTCATGTACTACATTAACACATAGGAAACCCAAGTTATAATAGTATTTGCATGTACAAAACTTCTTAAGTAATACATGAGAGTCCATCTAATTAGACACTAAATTACCATGAGAAGCTTCAAGTAGTTATCAGTTTTGCTGTTTCTGGGAAGAACTCTCATCTGATTCTCATCTGATGTTATAAAATTGATTGCACTGTCTTCACTGGAATTAACACTAATAGATACCAGAGAGATTCTCAGGTCTCAGGTTATGAAAATATTTAAGCACTTCCTTAATTTTAACCAAATTAATAACCTTTTTGACTTTGCTATATTGTGTCTCTACAGGACTTGAGATTGCTGTCATGATGGCTATTAACATCTTCTTGCACTCTGCAATCAGAAAACATGGACTTTGTCACTAATGTTAAGAGATACTTGGCGCTTGTTAGAAAGCATCCTGAGGGATATGGATCAGGCAAAGAACAAATGCACCACCACAATATTGCACCCATTTTTAAAACAGGTCTAAATGAGGACCGTGGGAGCTACTGACCTGTCAGCCTCACCTCTGTGCCTGGGAAGATCATGGAAAGGTATGCTAAGGCACAGTGGAAGACAGGGAGGTGGCTCAAAGCAGCCAGCACAGCCCCACCAAGGTCCAATTTTGCCTGAACAACCTATTCATTTTCTGTGATAGAGTGACTAAATCAGTGGACAAGGGGAAAGCTACAGATGTCATGTGTCTGGACTTCTGTGAGACCTTCATGGTGCCCCACAATATCTTTTTAAATTGAACAGAGATTAATTTGATGGGCAGACTTTTTGGTGGATGAGGAATTGGTTGTGTGATCACATTCAGAGGGGAGTGGTCAGTGGCTCAGAGTCCTGATGGACATCAGTGACAAGAGGTGCCCCTCAGAGGTGCATACTGGGACCTGTACGACTCATTATCTTCATCAATGCCATAGGGGGATCAAGTGTATACTCAGCGAGTTTATGGATGACAGCAAATTCTGTCCCTCTACTCTCCCCTGGTAAAACCCCACCTGGAGTACCATATACAGCCCTGGAGTCCTCACCACAGAAAAGATGGACCTGTGGGAGTAGGCTCAGAGGAGGACCACAAAAAATGATCAGAGGAATGGAACACCTCTCTGCAAGGAAAGGCTGAGAGAATTGGGATTGTTCAGCTCAAAGAAGAGAAGGCTTAGGAGTGACCTAATCATAGCCAATACATTAAGAGGGCTTACAAGAAAGTTGGGTACAAACTTCTTAGTGGGAGCTGTAGTGATAGGAAAAGGAGAAATGCCTTTAAACTAAAAGAGAAGAGATTTAGACTAGATAGACATTTTGCAATGAGGGTGGTGAAACAGGTTGCCCAGAGAGGTGGTGGATGCCCCATTGCTGGAAGCATTCGCAGTCAGATTGGATGGGGCTCTGAGTAACCTGATCTAGTTGCAGACATCACTGCTTACTGCAGAAGGACTTGGACAAGATGATCTTTAAAGGTACCTTGAACACAAACTATTCTATGATTCTGTATTTCTATGAATTATTGTCTTAATTCTACTTAGTTTATACTGTATACTCTGAAATGCTTACAGTCAAGATTTACTCCAGTGCAGTACGGTAATTATGAGTCAAAAATGTTAGAATCCACACAGAAAAAGCAAAGGCTATGTTAATAATGATGGAGAACATGGCA
Source organism: Oriolus oriolus (assembly GCA_013400235.1). Taxonomy (NCBI): domain Eukaryota; kingdom Metazoa; phylum Chordata; class Aves; order Passeriformes; family Corvidae; genus Oriolus; species Oriolus oriolus. The sequence continues at coordinate 377,386 of VXBT01009159.1, forward strand.
TCAGTAACTAAGGAGATAATAAAGAGTGATAGCGCAGCACTCAGACTAAGCAAGAGATGAGCAAACAAAGTGTTGACACTAATGAAAAAGCTAATGCACACAGCAGTTTTCAAAGACTTGAGCAAGAGCTCAAGCAAGGAAATGGAAGCATCTGAACTACAGGTTCAGATACAAATCTGGGTATTATCAAGCACCAGAAATCTAAAGATGAAAAATGGACTGGAAAATATAAATGAACATGCATTAGAAAATACAAATTGTTCAGGCAAGCTTCAGATTGTATTGTTAAAAAATGCATGTCAATAATATGCATATCGAGTATGCATATGAGAACTTCATTGTGGAGGTAAGCAGTCATCTGAATTGGTTTGCTGAAGCCTCTACCCAAAGCAGCCTTAAAAAAAAAAAAATCTGCACAGCCCCTGCAGCACTTAGCTACTAAAAAAATGGTACTGAAAGTAAGCAGAGAGCATACAGGGAAGTGAAAAAGTCACTGTTAAAACTTTCAACAATTCCATCAGGTTTGTGAATCAATTTAATTCTAAGATTACACATGATAATTGATGCAAACTGAATTTTCACGAATTATCAAATACATTTAAAGCAGAAGCCCTAAGCGTAAATTTAGTGACCTGTCACTGCAACCGCCTGACCGCCTGGAGGCCAAGCAGGCGACTTGCCGTGTGAGTGTCCAAGTCCATGGGACAGGCAGCAGCTTAGCAGTCGAGTGTCAGGCAGCTTGCTCTGAGCCCCCTGCTTGGAGCTGGCAGCAGTCGATGGTAACCGTGGTGACAGTAAGGAGGAGAGGGACTCAATGTAGCAGCAATCCAAGCTTTATTCCCTGACCCAGGGCCACGAGAACAATGAGACAGAGACGGGGTGCTGCAAAGAGCAATGAATGCAGGTGACAGCAGCTTTTGTACTGGGGGTGGAGAAGGGCGGTACAAAGGGACAAGCCAATAGGGGAGTGACATGAGGTGACAGGTAACCAATCTCAGGGCTCATAAGGAGGGTTCAACCAGAACAAACCAATAGGGAACCGAACAGGACAGAACCTTCTAGATAATAATTACATAGGCAATAAGGGAACTGAATAAACATGAAGGGAAAACCAATGGGTGACTTAGGAACAAGGAGGTTTCTGGAAAGGGGGAGGAGCGGTCACATAGAGTGACATCCAAGGGGGTGTGGTTCAAACTTTGGTGCCACCCGTGGCACCATCCTCAGACCCGCCCTTGGGCCCTGGGTGGGGAAATCCACCCGCTGAATGTCCTCATTAATCTTCAGCCCAAAGGTGGGCTGGGCCACCGCAACAGTGACGGTCTTAGAATCATGAGTAATTTTAAGGATTATGTGTCATTTTAGTGTTGTATGTGCTCAGTTATCACAATATACCTTAGGAGTTTGATGTTACAGTGACATAATTTAAACTGCAAGAGGTAAAAATGCCAGAAACTAAGCACAAATGTTAAAACATCTGAATGTCTTGAGAACACTTACTTGAAACATTGAATACATCAATATGTGAAGTATTTTCCCCTATGGTAGGCAATTATAAGAATCAGCTTGCATGTTACTTCTACTGCAGACTGAAGGTTTTCACAGTGGTAAATGTCATCAGTCATGTGAACTAGCCATAATTTGTGCCTATAATTATTTTCAAAGAAAAATCAAAGAGTTTTCACAGTCACTACTGAAAATGTTAAAGGATTAATGTCTATGTCTGATAGAATATGTGGAAAGACAGTTGTGACATAATGGCTTAGCTTACATAAACAGATTGAATTTCATCAATAAAATGAAAATATAGTGTTCACATGACCTAAATCTTTGCAAATACGGCATGTTTCAGGACTAAGAGTATACCTGCCAAATTCTAAGTCAAAGAACCTTACCTTAAAAAGGTAGAAGTACAGCATTTTTTATTAATATGTTTTTAGTCAGGAGCTGTTAACTATGGGTATAAAAGTATATTTATCAACAGAAATTTATCAGAAAATGTTACAGCACATTCCCTTTTTTCATCTGCAAGACTTACACTTTTTAAGAAAAAGCCTTTTCAAAATGGACTTAAAATAAACTCATAAATGAAAACCTATTTTTTTTTAGGGCAATGCATAAGCTGTTTTTATCTGCACTGCTCAGCTAAAGAAAAAAAGTTTGGATTGATTCCTCAGTGTTCATTAATTTTTTTTTCATATAAATTCCTGTGAAAGAGAAATTTGAAGATTAATGCAAAAACTTAGAAACTAGAAGTACATAAAGTGTTCCCATTTCCCATTAACAACAGGCTGTTTCTGTATCCATGCACATGTAAGAATAAGCAGTATTGCTTTCTAAATCAGCAGGTCTTAGAAATACAATTTGAGAAAATAAATAAATAATGCTTCCTCAAGCCACAATATATATTGTTCACTATTCTTAGAAATTCACCAAGCATCTGCGGTTTAATTTTTAGTTGACCTCAATACATTATGGATGACAATGCTAGATAAATATTTTTGTTAAGAAATCCATAAGAAAATGCCTTGGGATTTAGCTGCATGGCTCACAAATCTCTTCACGGGTTGTTGGGTTTTTTATCTGTTGGTTTTTAATCTGCTTTTATTATACATTTATGCATATTTTAAAAGCAGAAACTAATACAAATAGGAAATTAAATATATAAGATGCTATCTTTGCTTTTTCCTACAGCTCTTAGATAATGTGTAGAGTCTGTTCCATTTTCTATCAACCACTAAGTTTTTTTCTATAATGAAAAATTAATCCTGGTGAAATGTTAAGGAACTCACTTTGTTCTTCTTGCTGCCATAATCCTTTCAAGAATATTGGGATAGATGAAATCTCTTATCATGAGACTTCATTGATAAAAGCTGGGTTTTGCTCACCACAAGGTAGTTCAGTCAATTATTCATAACCTTTGCTCATATACTTCCACCTGTCTCATGCTACTACAGAAGTTTATCTTGATTATTAGACAGAAAGAAGTCTTGAAGTAAATAATGAACTCTTGTTTTGTGTTTAGATTTTTCAAAATTCTATTATATGCAGACTGTGTTTTGCAATGACATTGGAGTTTGGGAGGTTTTGGGGGTTTTTTACTGTATGCACATACTAACTCCTGCATATTTTTTACCTGTACTTCTTGTGGACTTCATAGATTTATCCCTAGAGGCATTAAACCTGATTCAATTGTGTAAGGTTCCTGGCAGCCCATTCCTCCAGCCTGTCGAGGTCCATCTGGACAGCAGTCATTATCCTAATCATATTGACTTATTACTCTATTTGGAGTTATCTGCAAACCTGATAATCAAGCACTCCATCACCTCCTTCAGATCATTAAAGAATATGCAGGTCCCAATATAGACCCCTGGAGTACTTGCCTTGCTGCTGCTCCCGAGACAGAGCGTGACATTTTAATCACTACATTTTGTGGCCAATCTTCCATCGTGTTCTGAACACCATCTAGTCATCCTCCAATCTAGACCATAAAAGTCTAATTTGTATACAAGAGCAGCCAAGGTGACTGTTAAGACTGCTACGTGAACAAGCTGGGATGAAACATTTTAAATCAGTGACTACATTTCTGTTGTGGACAGACTTTTGCTGGACACCAGGTGCCCACCAAATTGCTCTACCACTCCCCTTCCAAGCTGGACAGGGGGAAGAACATAAAATGGAAAACAACTCATAGGTTGAGACAAGGCAGTTTACTAAAGCAAAAGCAAGAGTTTGTGCATGCATAAGCAAAGAGAAAAAAAAGTTTATTCTCTACTTCCCATCATCAAACGATGTTCAGCCATTTCCCGAGAAGCAAGGCTTCAGCACACATAGTGGTTGGTCCAAAAGGCAAACACTGCAAATAACAAATGACCTCTCCCCCCAGTTCCACCTCCTTCCCTTAGCTTTTCTATCTGAGCTGACATCACTTGGTATGGAATATCCCTTTGGTCAGTTTGGGTCAGCTGGCCTGGCTGTGTCCCCTCCTGGGATCTTACCCACTCCCTGCCCCTTGATGAGGGGAGGGAATGTTGAGAGACAGCGCTGGTGCTGTGCCAGCCCGGCCCAGCAGTACCCCAAGCACTGGTGTGTTATCAACACCTTTCCAGCCACCAATGCACGGCACAGCACTGTGAGGGCTGCTGTGAGAAAATTAACTGCAGCTCAGCCAGACCCAATACAACTTCAAAGGAGGTTCTCTCAGATTTTTTGTTTGGTAAGAGAAGAAGGACAAATATAAAACTGATAAACTGATGTCAGCCAATTACAAAGGCTGTACAGCTAATAGTGCTCTAAAATCATAGTCTCCTTAAAAATGTTACATTGACTTCCCCAACCTTAAAGTTAAGGTGCATCTATAAATTCAAAATTCTGGTTTTGGTATGATTGATCTTTATACACATTCTTAAAATAGGGCTATTTCTTATACTGGATTCTTCATACCCCCAAGAGTCTTCAAGATACTGAACACTCTGGCCTTCATCCAACAAAGCACTTAGTTACATAATTTTCTATTCATTTCAGTCTTACATTTTGGAGGCTTGAATTTAAGCTTTAGTGCTTGCTTGGACTTGGGCCAAACTGTTCAACAGCAAGCCGGAATGATCCTGCATTAAGTTATTAAGGAGGAAAAAAAATGTGGTATGATATTTGGACATAAGTTATAAAGTTAAGCAAAATATGTTTTCTGTAGGGGACATGAAACAGGCAGATCAGTAAAGAAAATGCATTTCAATTGGTTCAAAGAAAAGCATCATGTATAAATAATTAAGCTCTTGCTACTTGTAAAGATTGTATCTTAAAAAGAAATACTACCCCTTAGGTTTTAATTTTTCCAGTTTCCTTACTATTACTATATTAGCTCTTTCTTTCCCCAAGAAAGTTTTGTATCTCACTTTAAAAGATATAAGAATACATGATAATGAAAATTCTGTTGCAGTTGGGCACCTTTAAGTACAAGCTCGTACAATTTAAAATTGAAAACTCTGAAGAACTCAAGTAAATAATTGCTATTTCTCTGACACATGTATACATTTTACTTAGTATGCTGAAACACAAGTTTTCTCCATTAACATGCAAAGTATATCTATATGGTCATGTAGCCTGCACTGAGAATGAACACAGACAAAACCATATGATTGCACCTACAAGTATTTATCAAATTCACAAATTAGTTTGTATTTGTGAAATAGAAATACACCAATTGTCCTCACTTAGAATCATAGAAAGATTAGTGTGAGAAAAGACAGATCACGATGTTCAAACGTCAACCTTGCACCACCACCATGTTCTCAAGCCACACCCAGAAGTTTTTTTGAGCACTTCCAGAGATGAAGACTCGACCACTTCTCTGGAAAGCCTGTTCCAATGCTTGACAACAATTTTTGTGAACAAATTTTTCCTTTTATCTAATCTGAACTTGTTCAAGTACTCCCAGCACCAAGAAGACCACATTTAAATTCTGATGCCAAGATAAACAAGTCAACAGATAATAAACATTAAAAGCTTGGCAGCAATAAATGTATGTTTAGCTGTTCTTTTGAGCTTCCTAATGATAGTGTCATTAGAAAAATCTGCTTAGGCCTGCAGATAAGGAGCAGCTGTTTGGGAGAGACCTTCCTTAAGGGATGAGTAAAGTAAGCACAAGATCCTCTCTGATGATTTGCTGAGCCTTAAAACAAAGCTGTCAGTAAGAGATGATGTTAGTAAAAACGCAGTTCTTGGGCATGACACAGTACACTCAGCATCCTAACTCTCTATGTTATAACTAAAGAAGACAAAAGGTGATCAGACCTTGGTGACATAAATACAAAAATCTGGTCTATTCTGTGTATTGGTGATTAGTGCAAAGGTAATGAAGAGACTAGAACCAAGTAAGCTCCAATCTTGATATACTATTCCATCAAATGATGCCAAGTTCTGCAGAGAGTTCAAATATATGGTCTTTCCAGCTCTAAGGTCATTTTACCAAGTGTATTTATCAGGTCAGTTGGAGTTTACTTCAAAGGTCTTTCACTACCTGATTGCTTGTTATAGCACTGAAAAGGGCTTCCCACAGACAGTTTTTGAAAATAAGCTACATTTACTAGGAACTGTGAGGTGTGCACTTCCTAAATAGTAATTATTGGGGAGAACATCATGATGGAAGTAGAATAGTGCAGAGAGTAGTAATTTCTTTTATTAGAAAAAATAAAATACAATGTGTGGATTAAATAATAAATATAAGAGGTTTATATTTAAATATCAGTCACATTCTGCCACAGATGTTCCCTATTAGGAGTGTATAGGTGTATATATACATATATCTCTATATATATTGGTGTATGTACATATACCAATATATATATACACATATATATAAAATACTATTCCAAGGAAACTTAGAGTTTTTGGAGTAATTAGCTACATATGTATTATTTTAAATAAAACACTAAACATATGCGATTTATTTATTGTCTTAAAAAAAAGAGCTTAGCCTACATTAATGCATTATTCAGTTAATACTGGAAATGGAAGTTTTCAATAAAAGATATTATATAACTGCTATGAATAAAACACTAAGAAAAAAATCCATGTTCATGTTGCTTCAAAGAAGATATATTATAGAAGAATAAGCCTCTGACTTTTCTAAACACCTTATGAAGTAGTGAGACAAGAAGACAGTGTACCATACCACAGAATTTCATTAAATCCTACTAATATCATTTATCTCTTAAATCAGAAATTATCAAATGCTATCAAGAAGTGAAAAAGTCAGGTTTCTTTCCTCATCTAGCAATCTGAAAGGAACATCAGCCTCTGGATAATTGCTTTGGTTTTGTTTTCCCAGATGATGTGCTTAACTCTATTTTATGTCAAAGAAAGCTTAAGGACGTGTTCCTCGTAACACCACAGTATTAAAGACAGAGGAATTTTTCCTACAGTTCAAAACGGTTTTTCCCACCAGTTCGCCATTTAATTCATTTGCCCCAGTCCTAAATAATTAAGATGTTTTAAATTAGTGTTTTCTAGTGGAAATAAATGTTTCCTAGAATGATCAGACCAACACACTCCACTACATTTAAATTCCAGATCCTATTCTCCAAATGCCTATATAACTATAACTTGCATTCATCTTCCTGATGCATTTGACTTCAAAGGGATGAAACATGAAAGTAAAGTTAATCAACTGCAGTAATATTTGCCAAACTGGGCCCTTAGAGAACATGTTATTCAGGCTGGAAGTGCATAAAACACTAAAGAGACAATATTGTAAATAATAGTGTTCCTTTATGTGATATATTTTGAGAAAATGTAAACATGAGTTCTCTCAATCTGGAGGATACTCGGAGGTAAAGTGCGTTTGTTGGAAGTCTGTCCTCTTTGCACAGAATATTCAAACTATCAAAATGCAACAGTCCTTTCTTCTCCCAGGGTTATTTAATTGTATGTATGAAGGGGTGGTATTTCAAGCATTACTGACAACTTACCTATTTTTATTACACAACACCTGGATGGACAGAAGACAGCTAGACAAAGAGAAATGTAACTGATTTCGTAAATGCAGAAAATCTATCGCAGATTTTTCCATAGCTTGAGTAAACACCTCCTGCTTTAGGGTAAATACCTCTCAGTGTAGGGAAAGATGAAATAACCTTCCTGTCCCATCTCCCTGTGTGAGGAATTGGCCCTTTGGTTTCCTTGCTGTTATAGCAAGTTTTCATATTGATTCTGGAACAATTTTCTTAAAAAGAAATTTACGTGTAATCAAAAGGCTGATCCAAACTGTTTCAGTTTACCTCTGATAAATAGATTTACACCTCTGTCAGATGTAAAAATCATGCATTTCATATACCTTACATTTTTGCAGGTTTTTGACATAAACTGCTTTTTTCACTTAGCGCATTACTTTTGCTTGGATTTTTTTTTTTGTTCTTTTGTTTAAATATGTATTTTATTGATTCACGTATTGTCTGAAAGGGTTGCATGAGCTGGCCATCAGGGGGCACTAACAGAGCATCCAGCTTCTTATCTCGCCCTATGCAGAATGTAACATGTCACCTGTGTGGCCATCCTACTTTCAGATCCCCTTAAGTGTCTTATGCTTGAAGCTACAAATCAATCTTGTAAGCATGGAGGGTGTGCACAGATCCCTGAAGGCAGGTTTTCAGAGATACAGTCAATGCCTACTTCAGCAACTTGGATTTACAGTAAATTTAAGCCTAAGTGTAGACAGTGCAGAAGTAAACAGAGCAACATAAGTCAGTAACACACTGTAACAATAACACTAAAATAATTTTTGCTCTTTTCTACGTAGCACTATGTATTAGAAAAAATATTTTAGATTAGACCCCTTATTTCTTATTTGTACTTTTCTGAATATTCTTTTTGCTTTTCATGTCTCTCATCTCTTAAACATCCTCAGGTGAATTAATTTGAACATCAATACACTCAGGTGACACTGGTGAATTTTTTTGAGATCTGCAATAATGTAAACTACATCTGAGTTATCCCATAAGATACCATGTTTACTGGAAGAGATGCTAGATATTATGTCTTCACCCAGCAACATTTATTTGAATTATGGATGCAATTTTTACTCCAAGTATTGTAAACCTTTGTTTTATATTTCACAGAAAAGCCCCCGTAAAATACAGGTGCTTTAAAGTAATGAAAGAAATTTAATGAGAAGCAGAACTTTCATATGTATACAATACTTTACAAGAGGGTTGATTTTATTCATACGTCTATTTTGTTAGTTTCATGGCTGGCATTTTTGTTAGCACTCTTTTCTCCTGTTAAGAAATGATAGCGAAAGCAAAAAACACACCAAAAAATTTGAGTTTAACTGTTAAATAAAACTCTAAGAAGAACAAAAAAAATTGACTTCTGAAACAATTGCAGAAAAACCTATATTGAAATGAATACCCATTACTTATGAACATGTTTTTTGAAGCTCTGCAAAAAGCCAGTTTAATTTGATTTTCAGAGATAGTACATGTCATGTCAGCAATTGGTAAAAAAATTGAAGTTTATAACAAACAGACCTAAGGAAACAAATCTCAGAAAAGGTGTAGGTTTTACAAACAAAGCTGAATGCTTTTTTTTTAAGTAGTAGTGTGCTTTTTTGACATTGCTAGAAACTGGCTGATCATCCACAAGGGAACTCAGTCTATTATGGGACGGTTGTAAGAAAAAGATATTTATCTTGTGATTTTCCCTTTTGAAACTATAAGGAACACAGTGACTGAATCTCTTCACTTGCCTAGAGACATGCACAACTTGATAGTTCATTATTTTCAATCACCTTTTTTCCTGGCGATAGTCTTGGATTTAAATGAGAACGCTGCAGTTAAAATTGTTGTTGATATAAAAATTCCTAATAAGAAAAACTGAATCCATAATGTATTTTTAATAATAAATTTTTCTTGCTTGTTTTTTTCTCTTAATTTTTTTCTTGGAATGCATTATTAAGATTATTAAGAAGTGTACTGCCAAGAAGTATTCATTGTATTGAAAAAGAAATATGGGTTGATAATTCTTTTTTAACATGAATCTGAAAAGAGAATATTTACTTCCTGCTCAAATGCACAGTATTGCATATGTATTAAGATGCTATACTGTCTCAAAGGACGTTATATTGTGAATGAATGAAAAAGAATAAAAAAGAAATATGTAAAAAGAATGAAGCACATGTCTGATTTCTAGAGATTTCTAGACTTCATTAAAGCCATATGATACAAAAAAGTTTCTCCATCACATATGCACGTGGTTGCAGTTGATTGGCACGAATCATCTTTTGAAGGCATCCATCTCTTTATTAACTATGAATGGAGAAGTGATTCATCACAAATAATTTTGTTAGTTTAAAAATTAAGGAGAGAATTAATGTTTTTATGCTGGTGTGCTGGTTTTGGCTGCAGTAGAGTTGATTTTCTTCACAGTAGCCAGTATGGGGCTATGTGTTGTGTTTGTGCTGAAAACAGGGTTGATAACATAGGGATGTTTTCATTACTGCTGATCAGTTCTTATACAACATTAATGCCTTTTCTGCTCCTCACCCCACCTCACCAGCAAGTTGGCTGGTGGGTGAAGAAGGAGCTGGGAAGGGACACAGCTGGGACAGCTGATCCCAACTGACCTAAGGAATATTCCATACCATTTGGCATCATGCTCAGGATATAGAGCTGGGGGAAGAAGACGGTGCAAGGATGAGAGTCATTTGTAGTGGTGGTTGTCTGCACGTGATGGAGCCCTGCTTTCCTGAGAATGGCTGAACAACTTCCTGCCCTTGGGAAGTAGTAAATGTATTCCTTGTTTTGCTTTGCTTGAGTGCACAGCTTTTCCTTTACCTAATTAACTGTCTTTGTCTCAACCCACATGTTCTCACTTTTACTCTTCTTATTCTCTCCCCCATCCCGCTGAGAGAAAGTGAGCAAGTGGCTGGGGGGCTTAGCTGCCAGCTGGGGTTAAACTATAGCAGCTGGTTTTCTTCTGTTGTCTCTGTTGAGATTATTCATGTCACCTGTTTTAGATACAACCCTAAACAGACATGATTGTCTTTTTTTAAATGCAGTTCTGTGCATGGATCCTAAAGAAAACTGTATTAGTAAATCAAGTAAAGCACATCAGGTAAAATACATGTCATCTGACATCCAATGTTCTATGTCTGGTGTAATCTAGTTGTCTGTATTTTCTCCATTGCTAATAGGCAAAACAGGTTAACTTCATCCTTTCTTTCACAGGTAGCTCTTTTGAGCTTGGATTTGTTATCTTTAACCTGTTGCTTGTTGCCAACAAACATAACCAAGCAATTAACTTTAGGCACATAGCTAGTTATGTGAAAAGGCTAAAAATTAAACCAAATAAACAGACAGTTAAACCAAATGAACCAAAGAAAGTTTATCAATTTCCACCATTTTTTTTCAAAATTTACAGATGAACCCCATTTCTATGTGCAATTGAATTTAAAGCTTCACATTTTAACAAACAACCTTGTTGACGACCGTTCTGTAGTTCAATATTTAAAATTGGTGTAGTGTAATAACATAATCGGATTTTTATGTATTATTGCACCCATTAAAATCCTACAAAAAATTATTGGTATTTGATGCCATTAAAATGGGGGGGAGGGGGTAGGGGGGTAAAGGCGGGAATAATGGGAAAATCCTACCATTTTATTTTTGGATATTATTATGCCTGACTTTGAATAAGTCAATGAACTTTAATGCACTACATTACAGCCTAATCTGCAAACATCTGGAAACAAACTGTAACCCACCAGTAAATAAACAGATCAGCTAAAGTGTCTTGTAATAGAGCAGCTCCCTTAGTGAGTTAGTTGTTTCATTTGCTCCAACCTGTTGTTCCTAGATCTGGTTAGTAGTCAGTGTTTGTTAGCAAAAAGTTCTTGCTTTGTGAAGAAAACATTTTCCTTGCTGTAAGAATCTAGTATTTCAAACTACTTTTTATTTACACAGTTACCACACAGGAAACTGTCCTCGTCACAGAGATAGGAGGCGGAGTTGAGCATTATGTGGGGGTGACCAAAATTGTGTATTCTACACTTCTCTAGGTCACCATTAGCGTATCATCTTTTTAAGGCAGCAGGGCAAGCAGAAAGGTGGCCATTCTTCCCTGCCTCTCTGCTGTGGAGAGGAAAGGGCCGCCTGGACCGCATCACCATCACCGCAGGTTCCCCGTTCATCATTTTCCGTCCCCGCAGAGCCCAAACCTTGAAAAGCTCCTGTGCTGGAGGTTGCGGCGGGGTTAACCTCGGCTTCAGCCAAGCCATGTGGAGCCAAAGCCCGCTCCTGACCCAGCCGCACGTTGCCTGCTGGCTTGCCGCTTCCTGCCCTGGCAGAAAGACCCGGCCTCGCCAGCACCGCTGCCCCGCCCTCGGGCCCACAGAGCCGCCCGCCGCCGCTGGGGCTGCTCCGGACAGTGCCGGCCCCCGGCCCAGCGCCGCCGCGGCTGCTGCCGCGGGCAGGGAGCGTGCCCAGGACCTCACAGCCCCGCAGAACCGCTCCTGGTTCACACCAGCTCTCCAAGTTATGGTCGGTCCCTGCTTTTGCATTGTTCCTGGGCTGGGAGGAGGAGGAGGCTGAGCGGCAGAAAGAACCTCTCTGGCGTGCTATCCTTTGTTCTCCCGAGCACCACGTGGCGGACAGCATGGAGGGAGGCACAATTTCGGTTTTGCCCTTGGGTGGGGAACGTGATACCTTGCCTTTGCTGGTTAAGCCATTCTCTTTTTTGTAGACTCATTTATTATTGCTGTTGTGTTTATTTCAAGCCTCTTTAGAAAACTGTGACCCTGACTTGCGTCTCCCTTAGCATTTATTTCTCCATTATAGAAAAGGGGATGGCTTGAGTGGTCTTAATTTCCCCATTGAAGTTTTAAACTGAGGACAAAAACTAAATTAAAAAGTGAAAGTAATCCATTTTAATTTGTCTTTCATAAGTTACTCAACTTCCCACAGTATTCTTTTTTTCCTATTACTTTGTCACTGTAACCTCTCATAGTATGTAAATCTTACCTTATCATTAATCGTTTTTGTCGCTTTTGCATGAATCTCATTAATCTCTGGTACATCTTCACTGAGATGAAGCAACTGAACTCAAAATAAGGTCATATGGGAACTTTCTAAAATGTAGTATTCCATATATATATATATATATTTGTATTTCTATCTATCTGATTTATTTTATCTTACCTTTAGAGACTTCTTTGGAATAGTGTGTTGGTTTGTAAGAAAAATGTTTATTTTCCTGTTTCTTCTCAATTTGCTTGAGTAAAGAAGTAAAAAGTTCCCCTTCAAATAACCTTTACTGATAGCCAACGAAGTAGTTATTGATGTATGGTACACTTCAACATCTGCAAGCCCAAACTATAAATAATAGATTATACTGAATAATAATTTTTGTGGTGTGATATCATTCAACATAGGACTACGTGGGGTATTGTACAACCACACACAGTGCTGTAATTTCAAGTCAGGCATTTTTCTGAAAGAACTAAGCAGATCAGAAATTATATAGTCACAAAAAGTAGATAACAGAATCAAACTGTCGAAAGAGTTTATATTCTGTTTAAACATCTGAAGTTATGGCAACAGTAAGTTCTTCATAAGTGCAGCTTGTTTGGTATTGATATGAAAATCAAAATAATCTGACTTATTTCTTGTCTAGAAGCAACATTTAGATCAGGTATTACAATGCATTGGCCTAAAACTTCTTTCCACATTAACCTCACTGCCCCAATAATATTTGAGTCACTCTGAAAGAGAACTACTTACTGATGTCAAATTGTTTTATTTTTAACAGTATTTTCCATTAAGTAGTAGTGCAATACATATCTAAGATTTTTGGTTCTTTTTATTCCATATAATCACAGAATCATTTAAGTTGGAAAAGACCTCTGTGATCATTGAATCCAATCTTTTACCAATTGATACCTTGTCAACTAGACCATAGCACTAAATGCCATGTCCACTTGTTTATTGAACACCTCCAAGGATGGTGACTCCACCACCTCCCTAGGCAGCCCATTCCAATGCCTAACAACTCTTTACATGAAGAAATTCTTCCCGTTGTCCAGCCTGAACCTTCCCTGGCACTGCTTAAGGCTACGTTCTCGTGTCCTGTCACTAGTTACTTGGGAGAAAAAGCTGACACCCACCTTTCTACAACTTCCTCCTTTTCTCCAGGCTAAACACCCCCAGCTCCCTCAGCCGCTCCTCATGACAGCTTATTCTCTAGATCCTTCCCCAGCTCCATTGCCCATGTCTGGACTCCCTCCAGCCCCTCAATGTCTTTCTTGTAGTGAGGGGCCCAGAACTGAACACAGGATTTGAGGTGTGGCCTCACCAATGCCACGTACAGGGGACAGTCACTGCCCTGGTCCTGCTGGCCACACTGTTGCTGACACAGGCCAAGTGCCATTGGCCTTCTTGGCCACCTGGGCATAGCTGGCTCATGTTCAGCAGCTTTCCAGTCACTCATGTTGGCCAGCATCCCCCTTTTCTGCTGGGCAGCTTTCCAGCCACTCTTCCCCCAGCCTAGAGTACTGCAGGGAGTTCCTGTGACTGAAGCACTAGACCTTGTTGAGCCTCATACAGTTGGCCTCAGCCCATCATTCCAGACTGACTACCTGTATTGACAAAACTGACATATAAACACAGTTTCTTCTTTTTGACTTGCACCTTCATGTAAGATATTGCCTTGACTCCTTTTGGGTTTTTTCATGAATCTTGTATTTTTTCCATTATTTACTTAACTTTTTTTTTCTTTGACAGTGGCTTTGCTTTCTTATTATTTTGTTACTGCTGAGATCTGAGCTGTAAAGTACAGATTTTGATTTCCCTGAACTATTGTCAATTATATTAATTTATTATATAGTGTTTCTCACTTTAAATTACTTTCTTAGCTATTTCAAAAATTATATATGTGAATATGAAGTGAATGCCAAGAATAATATATAACAAAGTCTCAAGACTGAGTGTCTGTGCACAAGCATAGAACCATATTGATTGTTTTCTGAATGCGCTTCTCTTTATCATTTCACCTCTTCCCATAGTTTTCTTTGCTAATGAACAAAAAAGGATTGTCTGTGAAGATAATTTTGTCATTTTTTACTCTCCATTTGAGTTTTGTGTTCCTGATGATAATGAAGATATGAAAAAAATTGTAGAACTAAGATGGTAAAACTAATATCACAGAGTGTATTCTAATGGAGTCTCCTTTACAGGTTGTGTTATCTGTAGGTAGGAAATTATCCAGCTTATAAAGTGTGGAAGTGATTGTGTTAGGAAAGTTTAAGATTGGCAGATATAATTATATCCAACAATTTAAAAATTACTTCTGGTAGTACTTCTAATGCAGTATAAAGAAATAATGCCGGAAGTATTTCAAAATAGTTCTTGAGGGTTATAATCACAGCTCTTTGGATGAACTTTTACAGAAATCTAACTGATAATATGATAGCATTTGTGAATGATTTGCCAGAATAAGCTAATGTTGATTTGGTCAATCAGTGGTTGTCATAGTCACAGATAAATCCAGCATGCTTTGCACAGGTAGAATCCCTGATGAAATTTACTGAAGACAGTGGAGAATATTTCTGTTCTTGCTTTTTACCGTGTTTTCACAAATTGTATAATGTTCAGTGAAGCTGAAATGTTTGGTGAGCAGGAGCTAGGGTTGATCACTGAGATGAGAAACACAAAGTATTTCCCCCACCGAGGCACAAAATGGGCCTCAGATATCAAGACAGAAGTCAAATGGATCTTGTCAAATGATTCTGTGTTGTATGGGTCACAACACAAGGTCAAGGGAGAGCTTTTTATACGCTTGAATAAACTCAATAATAATTTGGATGTAACTTGCTTTTAACTGTATGACCTCATCATAGGAAAGAAAGGGGAAGAAAATCTGGTGATGCAGGAATAAAATGCCATCATGATAGGTAGTTATAACAAATTATTTTATTTCTGTCTTGAGTGATTTTTTTTTTAAATGGAAACTTTTTAAACTCCATAAAGAAAGAGGGAAATAATTATCTTACCTGCTGGCAGAACTCTTAACAAACAAACACGCAGTGATGGCATTAGATTAAATAATGAAAAGCAGTAACAACTGTCTTAACACAAACATGTTAGCTTCTTTATCAATAGTGGAGACAATATTTGAGAACTAAAAATATACTTCTCAGCATAACAGAATAACTATCCTCATTTTTTTTCACCATGTATATTTGTGCAGGGTAAACTTGCTTTCTTTAAGCTGTGTCATACACAATAATGGTAAAATTTCCACCAGAACTGTGAAGGAATGCAGAGAGCTGGACAGTGAAACTTCCCAAACTACTCTGGCCCTTCATATCTACTTAGATGCCCACTTGACCAGTTTCTTTCTCACATAGTTTACAGCTTCTACTTTAAAAAGTTTAAATAAAAATGGTTTTTTTACAGAGTAATACTTTCTGTGTTTGCATCGTGCTCCTCTTCAAACTAATCCAACCTGATGCAGAGCACACTTAAATTTGCTCTGTGCTTTTTGCTCTGATATGTATGATTTTTTATCTTCTGGTAGTCTATGATTTTGACTTTTTAAGTGCCAGAAATTCTTAAAAGCGTGAGGTATAATATAGGTTTATGTCCAATCAAAAGCGTGTTTTGAAAACATGCTTTATGGGATTTTTCTCTAAAAATGAAAATCTGATAGCTGGAGAAATTCTGCCTTCATGTACAGAGGAAAACATGGAAAATATGGAAAAGGCAGAGATATATATCTCATTATGTCATGAGCAAATATTTTTACAGTTCACTAGATGAAGAGAAAGTGGGGAAAAATTAATTGCAAATTATACATGGTTTCTTTTTATTTAATTTTTCAGGTTATGGTTTAAATTGCAAAGGGGAAATGAATATAATAATGAATGTTTTTCATAGTATTGTATTGTTTATCTGCATAATTGAAGACTTCACAGCGCAGACAGTATGTTTTCATATGCTGGAAGGGAAAATCAGGGGAAAACAGGAAACAGACATGAAAAAAATGTATTCTAACTACTTTAAATTGGTAAATTAATCCCTGAGAACAGAACAGCTCTCTTATATTCTGAAATATTTGGAAAGAGAGGAGATTTAGGACAGCGTTGGCAAAATATTTAGGACAGTGTTGGCAAAATATAGGGATACAATTGTGACTCTCAAAAGTATTCTGCTAAGTCTGATGTGCAATCCAAAGAACCACAAGAATTGCAATATGTTTCTACTGCCTTTTAAAGAAACTCCTAAGATTATAAAAGAAATACCAGAAAGCTCCCTCCAAAAAAAATGGAATATAATGAGGGTGAAAAATCAAGTTGCTGCTGCTATTCAGTCAGGATGAAAAATACTAGGCACTGTTACTAGCTGGGTATAAGGTATTCCTGTAGCATTTTCTAAATCTTCCGAGTCACTGGATGGATCTTTGAATGCATTAGAGGAATGTTAATACAATGATCTTGTCTCTTCACTTGTATTCTGCATCAGCTGTGAATTGTGCATGTGGAGACTGAAGGTGACTTCATCAACTGGAACATTAGAACACTAGTCCATGCTGGTACAGTGTAACTAAGCTACTACAAAAGGCAGAAGAAGTAAGCCCTAATACTTCATTGCTGTGCCTTCTTTAAGTACTGAACTGGATATATAGTATCTTTGTTTTAAAAATACTTAGCTACCTTTCCTATGAACATTTCCTTAATTTTATTACATCAGGATGGACTATATATACCCATGCTATTTATCTCCCTAGTAAGAACTGACAAATCTGAGAAGTTTAGCACATGAAAGTGAAAATAGCTATGCCTCATCTCAGTTTATTATTATTATTGTATGTTTTTCCTTTGGAAATTAATAGTTTTCATTTGCCTTTTATAATTGCAATAAAAAACAAGGCCAAATGTAAAAATCACGCTTCTCTATCATCCCTTGTCACTTGATGCTCACTTCAGATAGTTGGACATTAATTTGTCTTAGCACAAGCCGTACATACTCCTTTTCTCTCTGGGAGTTGTACAAATGACTGACAGCAACAACCAGAGGGGGATGAATATATTGGAATACATGGGTCCAACACTGCAATGAAACACTTGCATTGATTAACAACACAATGACTGATTTATTACCTGTTTGACCTTAAAATAGGATGTGGGCATTTGTTGGTGTTGTTTGCCTTTTGCTGCTGTTGTTGTTTTTAATTTGATAGTCATACCGGTACTTTATATAGGCAGCCATATTTGAGAAAACTTACACTTTATTTTAATCATTGCTTTTTAACTTATACCCTGTAGAGATGTCATGAGTAGCAGATGAGTGTAACATGCTATATTAATTTCATAACAATGAACTTTTTATATATATATATATATACACACTGTAAAATTATTTATGGAGAACCTTAACTTTTGTCTGTGCTGATAAGACTTCCAATTGGATTTGACCATTAATTTTTTATTGTGATCCAAAGGGAAAATTATTTTACCAAGGCTAAAATACTGATTATCATAATTTCTGAGTCACAGGTGTGAGCTTCCAATTAGTCCATCTATAAAGGTAAGTATTTAATAGGAAATAATATAAATTATTCAAAAATTTAAATAAAGAAAAAAGAATTCATAAGAAATTTACTTAACAATTTACTGCATAGAAAGAGAGTGCATCTATCTGCAAGTCTGAGTGTTTAGAGTGGCACCATGCAGCATAAGTTCAAAGAGCTCTGAACACTTCCAGACATCTGAAACTCCTTTCCCAAACTTTTAAATATCTTAAAAATTTGAAGTGGATTCTTCTTAAAACAAACAGATGAAACCAAGAATGTTGTACTTGTCAAAATGGCTGGTGCTTCCAGGAACAAGAGCTTTAAACTATTTTTGCTTCTACTAATGAATTTTCTACTAAAAAATTTTCATTTTTTTCTCATGATCACTAACAAGTGATGTTACCTTTTGTAGGTTTGTTTTCTCAAACTAAAGGGAATAAATGGATTAACCTCCATTGTATCTTGCTATTATTCTTATCTCAGTTGCGTTTTTTTATTTTTTAAGAAATGTTACACATTTCAGAATGGAATTGAAGGACATATATAGATGGAACCAGTACAGTTAAGTCTCCATTCCAAATATTAAAATCACAAACAGAACATTGGCACTAGGCCCTATGAGATCTCATTTTCACACTAAGATTTTACTTCCCTCTTTCCTCAGTGTAGACATTTCAAAATACAGTCGTGCATATCACTTGCATTTCAGCTTGATGGTGCACTTACTTATATGTGCAAGATAAATATGATTATTGCTGTTAAAATAATTTTTAAAAGTGACTGCTTAGGAAGGGAGGGTGCCAAGAGGATGGAGCCAGGCTCTTCTCAGTGGTGCCAAGCAATAGCACAAGAGACAGCAAACAGAAGCTGATGTACCACCTGAAGATGTAAAAGAACTTCTTTACTGTGTAGGCAACCAAGCACTGGAACAGGTTGACCAGGGAGGTTGTGGAGTCTCTCCCCCTACTTGAAATATTCAAGAACCATCTGGGTACAATCCTGTGCAATGTGCTCTAGGATGACCCTACTTGAGCAGGGAGCCTGGACCAGATGACTCCCTGTGGTCTCTAACAACTCAACCCATTTGGTGACTGTCATTTTGTGAATTTTTATTTATTTAAGGTGAAGTAGGAGTCTTACCAAAGTAATGTGCAGACTTGCCAAGAAGTTAAAGTTGCAGTTGATAAACTTTTCCATATTTAAATTGCTAAGTAAGGACTGAAATCTCTAGGTAGTAGATTGTATAAAATTCTTATATATTCTATTCTTAAGCTATTTCGAGTATAAAAAAAAAGACTGCCATGCCTGGAAACAGCTGAAATACATTTTCTGTCACAGGTGTAGTGCTAGAGGGAGGCTGGGGGAGAAGTGGTGGTTTTTTAAGAGATTTTTTTTAGTATTTTGACAGTGAGTATTCCATTGGAACATCCAGCTAGTCAAAAACAATTCATTTTGACAAAAATGTTGATAGAAAGAGATGGTTTTGCTTCCTTATATTATAATTTTTATATTTGATAAATACAGTTGACCTCACGCAATTGGACTATTCACAGTGGAAATAACCTACCTTATTTATAATTTTTATAGTACCTTTCACCTTTTTAATACTGTATTTGTGTATGGTAATTTTGAGGAAAACAATGATTTAAATATTTTCTTCATTATAAATGTATGTAAATGTAGAATTTTCCTCAGGATAAATTCTGATCCATTCTGCCTACTCTGTAGGTATGTGTGCAGAGGTCTGAGTGACAGTAACTGGAGAGGAGACCATGCATCACAAGGGCCTTTAGGCCTGGGTTTTGACAGCAGCAGAGGCCAGGATGTTTCCCCAGAAAACTGCAATTTTCTTCACATTTTGATGCTTGTGTGTAGGTGCTGAGAGCATCAACAGTGTAATGTCAGCGTATGGAATAAGACTCCATTCTCGTTGGACCACGATCTTTTGTCCAGCCTGATGGAGAATGATGGAGATCTTTTTCCCCTCATGGCTTAATTTCCTTTCTACTACATTGGATTTCTGACTGGCAGCAATGGGATGTGTGCCAAATCTTTAAAGGTAAAGTTTGGCGTATATACACACACACAGTCATTGCATATGTATGTCTATATGTAGATGCAGCAATCATAACTTTTTTCTCATTTAACTCTTTGATCACAGTCATCTAATGGACTTTAGTTAATATGCTTGTTCTCTTCTCCCTTCCATATCTTTTAAATACAATGGAATATTGCTGTAAAATATAATATCGTAGTTCATCATATTTTTAATCAAATGAAAAAATAAAAATAAGAAATTGACAGAGGAATTGTACTTCATATATTATGACTTTCTCTTGCCTGGAGTAAAGGAGACTCAGGGGTGACCTTGTCACTTGCTACAACTATCTGCAAGGAGGTTGTAGCAAGGTAGGGGCCATCCTCTTCTTCCAGGCAACCAGCAGCGGAAAGAGAGAACACAGCTTAAGCTGTGCCAGAGGAGGTTCAGGCTGGACATCAGGAAGAATTTCTTTATGGAAAGTTTTTGAACATTGGAAGGGACTGCCTAGGACCATTCCTGGAGGTGTTCAAATAACGACTGGATGTGGCACTTAGTGCCATGATCTAGTTGGCAAGGGGGTGATCAGTCAGAGGTTGGACTCTGTCTTAGAGCTCTTTTCCAACCTAAATGATTCTGTGATTATGTGAAGTTCTAGAAGTCTTAACGCTGCATTGCCAAATCAGTTTGGTAGTTCTGAACGGTACATACAAAGTGATTAGTGTTCACTAGAAAAGAAATCATAATTATTATACAGGTTGCTTGTGAGAATTCTGTGATTTAACTTCATGACTCTTAGTCACATGGTTGTAAATTAGTTGTCAGGCTTTAGTTGAATTATTACTTGCTTAGAAAGTACATGCTTGCAGAAGGTCTGCTTGGGGTCTGTTACATTGGATAGCTTGAAATATATATTCTACACATTGAGCTGTGATAATTAGGGAGCTATAGCTCTTTTAACCTCTGTTGAATTCTCACACTTTACTGCTTGATTAAGAAAATGTTTCTTTCAAATGTATTTCACAAGTTAATAGATGGAGATGTAGTGGATTTGCTCAAAATACAATTTCCTTTTGAGAAGTGACTGTCTAAAATACTACTTCCTTACTGCGTAGTCCAGCTCTCTGTGCATAAGACGTTTGTATACCTGCACTATTGCCTTCTATTTGATTTAAACATAATGATTTTTTTTGTCTCCTTCAAACCAAAAGGTACTGTTGGCTTCCAGTAGTGATGTGTATTGTGATAGGCAAATGGTAAAGAAAAACTGTGCTCCAAATATTTTACAAGCTAAAATTACTAATTGACATTAGTTAATATTATGTTCTTCATAGAATTAAAGGACATGGATTGTCCCTTACGGGTGACAATATTTAAGTAAGTTGCATTTTTCTTTTGTCAGCAGACAAGGGAAGTCTGGTAGATTTAGAGCTCAGCTCTGTCTTTTCTCCTGCTGTTGAAGAGAGTGCTGAAGTACATACTTTAACCAGCTTTTAATCAAATCCATGTATAATTTACAAGTTCATCACTATGAGGAGAATAGAGGTTTTATGATTTTGCTATTTCCAGATTCTGCCATTCCTGGCACCACAATTTGCTATCTTTTGCTTCTCTGTCCAAGAAATGCTTTTCTTCTCAGTGCCATTTGCTATGTACAAAATTCTACTAAGATTCCTCAAAATTATTACAAGATACTAATGTAAGAAATCATCGTAATTATGCCATCATTAAACAGAATTGCACCAACTAGTCTTCAGTGCTGAAGTTAATGTGGTGTATCTTTTGTCAAGCAAGAATCCTGCAAAGTCCTTAGCACATGTACTATGCTGCATGCAAATAATGACACCTTTATCCAGAATACTTCTCAAGAAACCTCAAAGCTGATCTGCAACCAGGAATTAGACTTTTCTTTCAAGTTCAATAGCTATATATTTATAAATTGACTTTTTACCTCTCCTAAAGAAATTACTGGTGATAATTACAAAAAGAACATATCCCGACTGGAAACCACAGTTTTAGGTACTTGGGCTTGTGAGAGGCTGAAATGTTGAATGTTAATGACTCAAAAGACTGGCCATTTGCAAAAGCAGTGGGTGCTTTGCTGAGGCCAGGTTTTCACCCCGTAGCCTAGAGGGAGTAGGAGAGGTTTTGGGTGTGTAGTGGTGAAACCTCTGACCTGTGTAAGAATAGCCCAGGTGCAGAGGGGGTGAGCCTCCACCACTGGATGATGATTGCAACAAACCTGGCTTTGTTTAGATAAGGTGGATAAAGCCCTGCAATTGATTGTGTCCATGATAACCTGGGACTGACTGAGGAGTAAACCTGAAGGTATTCACCCCTTCTGATAAGGGGTAACTGTCTCAGCTATGCTGGGGTGAGAAACAGCTGTCACGTGTTAGAAGGTGTTATAAACCATCAAAGAGTCCTGAAGCACCCCTAGACTCATTTCTTGGGCCTTCCACCAGAGAACTGCACATGTGTTGCATCAGACAGTGTAAAACTCCCCCAAAGGCGAGGTGCTTGGCTGTTCCCACCTGAACCCATTGAACTTTTTCTTTCAGGGGTTCCCCTTACCCCTGACAGATCAAGACAGCAACCGTCACTTCAACCAACAGACATCAGCATTTCAACGAGTCCCATCACCGGATCCATGGGTGGTGACATCTTTCCACTATCTACTCTTATCCTTTCTTTGCCTTTTTTTCTTTTCCTTATATATTTTCTTAATTGATATTTTTACACTTTTATACTGTTACATTTCTACAGTTAATAACCAAAATGGCTACATACCTCCTTTCCAAATTGCAACCAAGTTGTTCTAAAATAAATCTGCCATATATATATATACACATTGGTCATTCTGCATAATTTCACTCTAAGCCACTACAGGAGATTTATTACCAAGAACCTCAGTTGCGCCTCCTTCAGGGGCAGGTTGTGACAAGGCTAGATAAAAGGAAAGCACAAAGTGGACCTGTACCCAAAGGACTATTATTGTGATTGTTTTTGGCAGAGAGCCTTGATTTTTTTACCTCTTTGTGAATCTACAAAATTTTATTTTCCAGGGAAAATGGTGCTTTTGAAATTTTTTATGATCCAATCAGTGATTTTCAGTCATAGGCTGGCTGTTTGGGAAGAAGGGAGGCAGATTCACTGGCACCATAATTGTAAATTGTTGTCTCTTTCTGGTATTTGATTGTTAAATTGCCCTTGAAAAGAAAGTACTTTGTTGATAGCAGATATATACATGCCTGCTCTAGAATCTTCCTTAAAGTTCCTCCTACCCACAACAAAAAAACTCCAAATCTTTGTGTGTTTCCTTGTCACATATGAGAAAGAACAAAAAGCTCTTAATTGCAGATCCTCTTGGAAGCATAAAGATTAAAATATTGTGTGGCTTTGTTGTGCTTCTCACTTGTAAATAAATTAATTATTAGATTGAAAAAAATAGAAAAAGGAAGTATCAGAATGAAAAAATTAATATTGAACAGTAGATGGAAAAAATTCAGTAACTGAAAGTAGCTGAAAGTGCAAATATATATACCTTTAAGTTTATTAAAAATAATAAAAAAATAATAAAATATAGAATCTTTTCTTTCCTAGCATTTACTCCAGAGATTTGTAAACTCATACATATTATATGATAATACAGATTTTATGCAAATGTTTTCTCTGCAATCCGAACAATAACAATAAATATTTTCTGGGCCAGTGTGAAATACCTGATGCTTGTGTAAGCACTTGCTCTATTCAGTTTTCTTTCTGACTTATAACATTGGATCTGGTTTCCATTACAGCTTAATTTGCATAATTCACCTCAAATCCCTGATCACAAATATTTCTGCAAACAACACAGTATGCAGTGTGTGATATGAGTTTTAGTGAATTGAAATTCAGGCAGTATTTTCTTCCATAGTAAGAGCACAACTAAAAGGACTTAATTTCCCAAGGAAAACAAATTGTTAGGGAAATATTTGCATTTTACAGTTTATGTAAACTGCTTTATACCCCAGAGAAAACAGAGTACTCTTCTTCCCCACGACTCTTTAAAATTCCAAGACATAACCCTGTAATTTGAGAAAGAATAGATCATTGCCAATTATTATTCATAAGTGCATGTATCATTCAGCATCATAGCTCATCAAGATTTTTTTCCCAATTTTACATGGAGCTGAAACTCATTCACAGTCCTTTTTTTTCACGCTTAAAAGTTGCATTTATCCTGTGTTTTTCATTAATATTATGAAGGGAGAAAATTGTGAATATCACTTCACACTATAGAAGACTTGCATAAGAAAGAATAGGTTTAATGGAAATGTAGTACATGATTGTTCTCATTTGACCAAAAAAAAGAAAAAACTTGGAAAGGAAAGCAATGCAACTGTGTACTGAAAAAAAAAAAAAAAAAAGAGTAAACAATAGTAGTATGTGCTTAATGTTAAAGTTACTTGCTGTATTTATTAGGAAAAGCTATGGGTTTTTCTATTGTTTCTTTTTTTTCAGGTCAGGTAGTAACTTGATATATGTACCACATGAAAGCTTCTTCACAAAAGGTATAGTAAGATCATACTAAACCCACACACAAAAAGGAGGGGAAAAAACAGGCAAAGGTTAATGAATTATGTGATTGATGTAACAGATATTTCTATTTCTATGAATAATCTGTTGATTTGAAACAGGTTAAAACTTCTGCCACACTTTAACAAATATAAAGTTTTGAAAGATAGAAAATACCTCATATTGTTTTTAAGTTATTAGTAACTGCATTAATGCCTAGTATTTCACATACAACATTTTAAAGTGAGTAAAGCATCAGGCACCATCTACACATTTCCTCTTGAAGAACTTGCTGTACATATAGTAATGTTTCTCTCTATCCTTAAATTCCTTCTGTTTAGCCTTGTAAGCTGAGGCAGGAGAAATTACTTCAACAATAATTTCAAAAATATTTCAATAAAAAGGTTTTGTTTTCATTTGTTTATAATTGTAACTTTAACCATTTAGACTGTATGTCTCTTGAGGATAAACTGTTTTGTGTTTTGTTCACAGAGAAGTAAAACTGCTGTTCCTCAGAAAAATCCGTTGTTTAGACAGTATTAAAAATAGCTATGAAACCAAGCTATTTGCAGATGTCTATATGGCAGTGTATATTAGCACCAGTTATGAGACCAGAGAAGTATTTGGCATTTGTATCCCTGAGTCTGACTGATGTTCACAAACATCCAAGTATTGGATAACTTCTTAAGTGTACAGCAGCCATTAAAAGGTCGTTGAACATGATTCACCCGAGGTGGTAGCGAAGATTTTCACAGTACTGTTCCTCCTAGGAGAGCAGCCTGTCTTGTTGGGCACAAGAAAATCTTAAGTGGTTTTGATGTTAATGAATCAGCCTCTGAAATAGTTTCTGAAATGGAAACAGCTTTAATATAAAAGAGAAGGAAAGACAGACAGTAAAAGACTTACAAGAGAAACAAAGCTAAGGGATAACTTAAATGATGGAGAAAAATTTGAGATAAAAAAAGAATCCAACACCACAACAAAGATAAATAGATTTAGCCAGCAAGTGTGCTGTGCAGCGTTTCAAAAGCTCTATATCCTGATGATCTAAGTACGACACTTACTCAGACCATGAAGTGGCTTCTTGGGGGTTTCCTACCCACAGAAACAAGGATTCAGAAAGAATGGTTTATACCTATCACTGATCTTGGCACAAAGTCAAAATAAATAAAGGGTGCACTTCGAAATCCCTCCATGTAATAGCTACAGACAAACTGTTACCTTCAGTCCGTTCAGCATGAAAAGATCAGTTGTGACTGAAAAGAAGATAATTTTGTAGGAAATATTCAGCTAGGCCCACTCAGAATCTGTTCTTTTGCTGTCTGTCAACAGATATTCACAGAGCCCTCTCAGAAGAAATTAATGTCATCTTTTACCCATATTTTAGCCTTGTTTTTCAGAGTTATTTTTGCTATGAAAATAAATTACATAGTGTTTAAAACTTGTCAACACAACAAACCCATTGTTTTTACTAGATTATAATTTCCACATGTTGTCTAACAGAGCTGACATGCTTTCTTGGGATCTGAAGGAATCACTTTGAGGTTGATCTAACTTGGAACACTTGTTCTCAATTCTGTCAGTACAAAAATAAACCAACATCAAAATAGCTGTCATGTTTGTTACTCAAATTATATAAGTCAACTGACAGTTGCTGAAGCCATCATTTACATCAGTAACTACAAAATGCTACTGTAGTAAGTAGTTAGAAACCACTGGTACTGTCATTAAGAATCCATTAGGCAGCTATTACAGAGGTGTTGAAATTATTAACCAAAATTAATACTAATAATCTCTGGCTATCTAACCAACTATTTTAAGTATTTTAAAAAACTATTTCGGTATCTTAGTTACAGCATCTTTTATAGCTGTGCATTGGATTTGGATTTAAATCCCAGTTCATACTTTCATGCTTTCTTTTGCTAGATGGAAAATTTTTGGAGTGTTTGCAAGTGGCTTTCACACTTGTTTTGACCAGGAAGCAACTGAGAAAGATGACACTCAGCTTGTTTTCTCTGTGGCAGCTGCTCTTAAAATCTTTAGCTTTCTACTTGTATCACGAGAAAAAAACAGGCAGCAACCTAATAGAAGGAATAGGAAGAGTTTAGTAATGAAGAATTTTGATGAATAAACTGCATTAAGGCTTTTTATTTGCTGAGCCTTTGAGAAGAACTGATTTTTCATAAAGAAAATGTCATTGATCTGTTGCATTAAGGCCTCAGCTAATCAAAACAATCTGATTTCAAGCTGTGGCCCTTAGCTTGACAAGGAAGGTCATGATACAGGGGTTAAGGCAGTAGGAGGAAAATAAAAGTGTGGCAAATATCCTATAAAATCTAAAATAAGTCTGTAGGATACTGGATGAAGGGAAAATAAGAAAAGGAAGTGACAATGGTCATGTTCACGTTTTAACACAGGGAAAATCAAAATATAAACATTATTTTCTCTTTGAAAAAATATTATTTCTTTTGAGTGAATTTTGTGTGAAAATTGTCAATAACATAAAAAATTATTATGAAAAGGATTATAGCACAGATTAGAGCCCTCACTACTGCTTATTCATATTGGTATAGAACAGGAGATTAAACTGGAACAAGCGCTTAATTTCTTCTCCCTTCACAAAGTGATTATTTTTCTACTTTGCCTCTCAGGCTTATCTTAAAATCTTTGAGCCTTCACAAGTGAATGTAACAGTCTGCACAAGAAGCTATGTGTTGATTGAGAAAGAATCACCGTGGAGAATGAAATGATGTAGTAGATCTAGGAATAGGTTTTCCATGTATAAAATCCCTAGGAAATATTACATTGGTGGTTGTAGTTACGGAGAAATACAATCACATGACCTGCCTCAGAACACTTTGGCAGAAGACTGCTTCTCATTAGGCAGTTTTTGCCACTGCCTAATGAGAAGTAACAAAATTTAAATTTTCCTACTCTTTGTTGTACAATTGATGTTTTTAAGATTTAGATTTTGTTACCACTTTCCAATTTTGTCTTTCACAGATACTAAAGATTGCTTTTAATTTGCCTTTCATCGTATTATATAGTCTTACTGGGATGGAGCATTTTTGTCCAAAAGCAATAAAAATACAATATTTTTTGTATTTTGAGAAGAAGATGCAATCTTTTATTTCTTTAAATGATTTTAATGAAAGTAAATTTACAAAGAACGTGGCAAAAGGTGTCAAAGTCATTTTCTTATCAGAGAAAAAAATTAGATAAAAAAGTATTTTTTGATATTTATAAACTTAATATACTTAACACCGAGAGGTCAAATAAAATAACAGTGTGATTCTTTATCCCAGGATACTTATTCCAGCCCACCTAAGAATTACCACAACTTGATCTAGCTTTCAGCGAAATCAAAGACAGTGAAAGCATGTGTTAGAATGGGTTGTGGCTTTTATTTTATTTTATTTTGTATTTTATTGTATTTTATTTTGTTTCATTCCACAGTATTTTTTTATTTTAAGGTAGCATTGTAGAAATTTAGACCAAAAGGACAGATTAGAAAACCTTTATTTTTGGATGCAGTTTTAAAAAGCTTATGCCTTGCCTTGCCTTGCCTTGCCTTGCTTTTCTGCTTTCCTTTCCTTTTTATGAACTTTCCAGGATATGAACTTTTTCCAGGATACTTTCCAAAAAAATTACATTGGTTTTTATCTAATCTGTAGAGTTTGACTTTGTTCCTCAGTGACCAAATGTGTTTTGGTCATTATTATGTCTACTTTACAAAATAACAGAAATGTTCATAATAGAGCTGCTTGCAGAAAGATAGATCTACAGATGTCTAATGCATATTTGCACTGCTAACACAACATAATTATTTAGGAATCTAAAACCAAGTATCTAATTTGTTTATGTTTTTAAATATCAATAGAATTCTTTAAAGCAGCCCTGTAACTGACTGAAATGTAAGACATTACTGGAACAAGTATTTTATTCCAGTTTTTAATCACAAAATCCCAAGATGGAGTACAGTTTTGGAATTTATTATTCAGGCCCTTTCTGAGCCCTCAGAGAAATCTTGTCATGTATTATAAGATGTCATATCTTGTCATGTCTATAAGACATAATACTTCATCCAAAGTACCTTTGGTTCTGTAATGCTTGTGGAAACATTACTTTACATAACATGGCTTCTTAGCACTCAGGGTATAGAATTTATCCATTTTAAATTAGTTTTCAATATATACTGATAGAATCCTTTAAATTCTTTTTCTTACTCTCTTTCTCTTTTTTGTTTTTTGTTTTTTGGTTTTTTTTTTTGAAACCATTATTTTTGCTTTATCATTTTGAACTACAGAAACAGATCCTGAAGTTCCTACCTGGCTCAGGAAATACAATTCTATCAGTAGTTTGATGGATCTTGTTACTGCTCAAGGACACTCATCTAGAAGTGAAAAACAATGGCCAAAAGATAAATGAGAAACCAGTACAGAGAAGGCATGGAATAGGATTAAAATAGGGATTGAAAGGAAAATCTGATTTGCCTTTGTAAAATTGCTATCCAAATTACAATAATATGATGGCATACTTTTAATTGTCAAAGAGTATGCTTGACTGAAATACAGTTCTAAACTTAGTAAAGTGATTGTGTTGTGGTTTAATGAACTGTCATAAAACCACATTTCAATAATTCATTTAAACTTTACAGATTCCAGAAATTTCTATAAGCTGGGATTGCCTACTAGGCATGTGTCCCATCTGGTAATCAGCTGCTTTAGAACTGATTTCTTGCAGCTTTTACCAAAGAAACCAAAAAAATCCACTCTTTTAAAATTTTTTTCTAACTGTAATAATGGAGTATAAACTCCTCTATATCCATCTCCAATTTAATTTTGTTCTCTGTGATGATAGAGGTTGTTTTGAATGGATGTTTCTTTCCAGTAAAAAGCAAACCAAAATACTGCAAACAAAGAATGCCCATTTTCAAATTCGGAGTAACTCAAATGCATTTGCCTGCTGAACAGCTCCTTATTCTCAAACTTGAACTCCCTTTGAAGAGAAATACTTTCTAGCATGACCCATTTTGTCATTGACATGTCACTTAGCCTCTTTGAAATGACAGTTTCTATATGCCCTTCATACTGCAGTTACTGCAAAGCTCTTTTATTTTATTCAGAGCCCCCGTCATTGTTTTGATACATCTTTATCACTACTGGCCATCCCTGTCAAAACTTCCTAGGCCTAAAAGTAATGTTAGGAGGACTGGCAGAAGTAAGATTGAAGTCTCATACAATTTTGTTCTTCACTTTAAAGTATTTGGTCATTCGCTTGAGATGCATGATTACCTAAAATTCTTCATGCAAGTAAAGACTGAATTCACAGAGTAGCTGGCATTTTCAAATTTACTGGTAGGCCATTTTTACAGGGAACATACAGAAATGGATGAGAAGACAGAAAAAATATTTTCTAGAATTTTAATTATGTTGAGAATACTTTTACTGTCATGTAACAAATAAAACATTCAAGTATTGAATAGATTGGATATGGGTGTGCATGCAAGCACTTTCCTTCTACATACTTAAAGATTTGTAACTGTCTCGATATGAATGATGGAGTACATAGTATTGTACTTTATTGTACTCTAGTATTATACTTATTATTATAGTCTTGTTCAGGAATATCTTTGTTCTTTAAAACTTCATAGCCTGAAGCAAAAGTTTCAGGGAACACCTGAAACTGTATTCATCCAATAAGCTCAAGACCATTTCCATAATATAAGAAGTTATGATAGTAATCCTTAGTAGGAACAAAAACAGTTGAAAGTTCAGGATGTTCACAGTTCATGGGTGTAAATACAAATAAAGTCACACGCTAACAACACAAACAAACAAACAAACAAAAGAAAAATGGACTCAAAAAGAATAGGTTTTAATTTTGCTAGTTATCACAGAGTGATAGAATGCTTTGCGTTGGAATGGAGCTTAAAGATCATCCAGTTCCAACCACACTGTTATAGGAAGGGACACCTTTCACTGGACCAGATTGCTCAAAGCCCTGTCCAGCCTGGTCTTGGACACTTCCAGAGATTTTACTGCTACTCTCCATACTACATACACACCAAAGCACAAAGATTGTTCCATTCAGGAAGCGATTAAGACCTTGATCAATTTCAAGTATATGAGTAATTCAAGATTGGATGCTTGCCCAAAGGTGTGAATAAATATAAACTATGTTCATTAAAAGGAAATGCTTTTTAAATGTAAAGAACTCAGGTCAGTGAAACAAGCCAGAGAATTTTAGTGCATCTAAGTACTTACTCTGATTTCGATTTGAAACATTAGATTTACTAGGAAATACCTCTTAAAGTGGTTGATATTTTGTTAAAATATAATGTGTCTTTCCATTAAAATATTAAGAAGTAGTTGGATACTGTGTCCAACTTTTAATGAGACAACAGGTCTTTCATCTTACTGCCAGTGAAAGATACAGACTTGTAAGCAGCATTTTTCATTTTTAAACTTCTTTTCCCTTACAATTACTCATAGATTTCTTACCTTCTGCTACCATCATGTTAGAACAAAGATGTGAAAAAAAAAAAAATTGAATATGACATCTCTTCATCTGTTTGGAACTAATAATGCCTTCACAGCAAACAGTTGTTTTGGTACATGCTGGATACTGATGTAAAATAACAGTGGATGAAAACATATGGAATAGTTACCTAATTTGTGTGTGCATTTCTTGACATAATTGGGTCATTCTTGCAAGGTTTCCAGAATAAATTAATTCAGAGGGAAACTGTCAGATTATTTTAAATAAGAAAGTTTGCTCTATAAACCAGGAAATAAAAAGAGAAGATTTAGTTTCTTTGAATAAAATTGTCACAGTTGAATGATACTTTAGTCTTTTTTTTACTGTCATTTTATTAACATTCTGTGCTCTAGAAATGTATTTAGTTCTCACTAGAAAGCAGTACAACATAATCCATAAAAACTATCCAAAACCCGTCCAGCTCCTGAATATGAAATATTATAGATTAGGACTGTAAATCTTCACCAAGGCGCAGGGAGAGCCCAACCACCTCAATTGCTGTGCTGCCTTACAGGGGTTTCTATGGCCCTCCACACAAGCTGCCCCTTTAACAGCTGAAATCTGCTTGCTGTGCTCCTGCTCATCAGCTCTACAGAGGTGTCCACCTCAGCAGATATCCAATAACCTCATCTTCCCTAATCAACAGTCCAAAAAATATAACTACTCACCTATTGGAGAGGAAACACTGAAGGTTCTTCCTTCTCAAGGCACTCTTTACAAAGACCTGTGTCCATGAGGTGGGAACAAATGCACAAACACTGCCATGCTGATGACTATTCAACACATGCAAACATGTGAGCAGACACAAAAGGCTTATGCACAAGTATGTCCACAGATTCTTCATACTGTCAGGATTCAGGCAGCTGTGTATAATTAGAAGACTTTAGGAGACTGTAAAAACTTTGGTTTGCATTAAGAAATGTAATACTCTGCTCTGAAGCCAAGGAGGGTAATGATAAACTTTCCGCAAAGGGAGGTCACACATTTTCCAGGTAACGTAGGCATATATAAAGTATATGTTCTTAAGGGTGAAAACAACATTTTAGCAAATATAAAATTATTCTGTACTCCACATTTATGCAGATTAAGACGTGTAAAACGAATAGACAAATATCATAGGTTTCTTAATTGCTAAACTTAGGAAATTAAATTGCAGTTCTAGCAAACAAACAATAAGGTAAAAAAACCTGATTCTTTCTTGTGTTTAGTTTATTTTTCATTTTATTTGTTAAACAAGATGAAAGATTCAATAAATACATTATAAATAGGGTAAGGATGTTATTAGTAACTATCAGAGACTTGAAAGAAATAGACCAGTCTGAAAAGCCGAGCTCATTGTCTAAAGGAAAAAAATAAAATAGCATTGAATACCTTGAGATGTCAAAATGAAGATAAAGGAGTTTTGATTACTCTCTTTGCTATTTATGACCAAATAAATAGCAAATGCATAAAGACATATTAGGAAATGCATTAAGACCCATTATTTTCTGATGTTACCAGTGTTGTAAATCTTCTGCATTTTTTCTGAAGGGAGCACATAGTTTATCTTGTGTCACTTAGTTTGGGATTTCATAACCATGTTGTTATAAAACTATGGCAGATAATGTTCAGGGCTGAAGAAAAAGAGTCATCATTTTACTCTTTGCAAATAAATATGTGTATGTATATATATATATATGTCTATCTCCATATATCAGATAGGGAATTCTAAATCTGTAATGGAAGTGTTCAGAAGACTGATAAATAATGGCCAGTTTTAAATTTTTAAAACTGACTTCAGTAAATTATTTTATTATTAACTCTTTTCATGCTAGTGGTTGTCTTACATGTTTTTAATTATTGTCACTATGTGGTCAAAACTATTAATTCTCAACAACCACATCAGAAATTTACTAGATAAATACTATTATTATAATGCCCTCGGCCCACTATACTATGGAAAAACTGAAACAAGCCCTTGGGTCACAAATAAATCATTCTGACCATCAGTCATCCCCAAGAAAGTGCTACTTTTAAATGTTTGAATCAATTTTCCTGCCTATTAAGAAATAATTTCCTGAAATGTTTGAGAATAAGTGTCCAGTTAGTGATATTATCTGAGGGAGGGAGAAAATGAAGAGTATTCATAGTGTTCTTCTGTGAGATAAAGATCTTTTTATCTCTACAGGCATGTCAGACCAAAAAAAAAGATAAATAAACATAGAGGGAAAACAAAAAACCCTAAAAAAACCTCAAAACAACAAAGCAGAGACAGGAGTAGTTCAGTACCTAGTACTTGTACTTGTGATTGGAATAAGATTCCAGATATTGTGGTGACTAGGTTGCGAAATACAGAGCAGAAATTGTGGTAGCATTTTCACTATAACTTCTTACCTACACGGGAAAATTCGTATGCACTTCATTAAGGGTAGCCCTGGACACTTCATTAACAATAGCAGATTGCATGTTCTTTAAGAAAAGGTTTTGTCAGTTACTGTATTGGGTAAAAGGCTTGTTTGGCTCAGGCGGGAACGCGGAGATACCTCCCTGGGGGGACAGTTTTAACACTGGATCGTGTGCAGTCCTCTGGTGGAAGGCCCCAGAAATGAGTGTGGGGGTGCTTCAGTGGTCAGTGGTGGGTGGTATCTTTGTGTGACCAGTGGTAGCTGAGCCAGGCAACTGTGCTCTTTAAGACCTTATAGAGACAGTGACCGTGGACATGAATGTGAAAGTTACAGAATGGTAATTTCCATCCTAGGTATATATCAAACAACACATCATTCAACACAGAATTAAAAAGATATTTATCTTCTATCTCAAGGAGATCAGGATACACAGGTAAGAGAAAGTCCATAACTGCATTTTTTAACACAGTGTGCACAGCCTAAAGCCGGTGTGAATATGTTTGATTATTTCAGAATTGGAATATCCTTCTTCATGGGTTCAGTTTCATCTATGGATTTTTTGAACGTCTAATGCTCCCTGGACATTTCTGATGAGTGTGTGTGTATGAAGAAAGAAATATATATATGAAAGATATGTATATGAAGAGCTGTCTTACCATGACTACACTTCACCTACATACTAAGAAGTTTTATGTCTTCAATGCTGGATAAAAAATGTAAAATGACATAAAACTTCCAGAGCTGAAATGAATTGAATTTATAATCTAAATAACATATACAGGTTCCTTGTGACACAAAGGGAGAAATACAGAATTGAAACGTAAAGGATACCAGATATTTTGTAAGTATATTCAAGGAATTAGTGTCTCTAGGGTTGGAAGATACCAGTAAACTGCATAAGTGAAGTACCTCAGTGGTTATTTGAACCTTATATTTCATACGTGATGGAAGAGTCTTATGATGTACTGAAAGTGTTGAATTTAGAAGGGAAGTTGAAATTAGCCCTAGGCTACGCCTAGAGCTTGTAATATCATAGACACACCTTCAGAGCAACCACAGAGTTTCTAGACCTCAGTATTCTGAAGAAAGTTTTCTAAGTGTTAAATGACTGCAATACAACATTTTAGTGGGTCAGCTGCAGACTGAGAGCCTGAGGCTTGGTTTATATTACAAAGTCTTGCTGCCTGAGCGATATCAGCCTGCGCTACAACAGCAACAACAAAGAAAACAGCAGAAACTCTCTGTGACACCTGTAGACTGGCAAGTCCTCCACATAACTGTGTCCACAGAAGAGAATTTATGGCTGCCCGCAGCAATGCATTGCAAGGCATGTAAGAAGTTAGAAGTGGTATAGTTTAGTGATAGGAATGTACTGATGATTGTTAAAGTGTAAACATGTAGAAAAATCTAGGTTGGTGTGGACACAGGGTGACCTGGCCCCCCAGGACCCGCTTAAGCTTTGCTGCCCATAGTTTGCAAAGTTCACTCTGAAAACAGGTTCTAATTGTGAAATGCAGTTTTTCCCAGCTGCTGCAGTTGCAAGTCCAGACACCTGCCCAAAGCAGCCCTTTCCAAAGCGAAGCCTCTGCCTTCAGCAAACACTGCTAGGCCAAAGAGGGAGTCTGCTCAGGTTCCCTGACCTTCTAAAGGGACGGGCCCTCCCAGCTGCCATGCAGTTCCAGTTCTGATCATGCCAATGAGCTTTGAGGAGACATTAACCATTTTGGGACACAGATAGATAGGAGTAAACAACAGAAGAGAAAAAAAGGAGGGAGATAAAAATTTTCAATTACCTTCATATCTTACTTCGATTACTAAGAAGTCAAACTATCATTTGCTATTATAATATAAACTATATATGAAATAAAATCCATAGGCATAATTAAAGAAATGAAGAAATTAATATGACTAATGCATCCCACAGTATAGAAATGATAGACTTTTTGAAAAACAATTGTGATTTCAAGTGTTGGGGTTTGGGGGAAATGGGGCAGGGGCACGAATTCTGTGGAGAAATCACAAGTTTCATTAGTTCTTTAAAAGTTATTCTTGCCCTATACAGTTGCAGTGACCCTAATCAGGGTATCATTGTACAGGAGGAGTTAGTGATCTACACAGTGGTGAACCTGAGTAGGTACAGGCCTGTGCTCTGTACATGTATGTCTTGGCCATCAGACATGTAGTTCTTTACTTCAAGATAAGCTCAGCCAGCAAATCCTGATGGAGAAGCCAGTAGCTGTCCCCATTGGGTACCAGTGATTATGTCACCTGTGTATCTATCTTAAAGCAAAACAGCATTTTCTCATGTGGACACTTTTACTTGACAGTAAAAATGATTGATAAAATTGTCTTCTACTAAGGAAGTCCTAGAAGAGCTCTAAGTAGCAAAATGCTGGTGAACCTCTCTGTGGAGAGGATCAGGACAGCCTTGCTCTGATCAGTGGTGCCTTGTCACTTGATGCTGTCCACTTCAGGGTTCCCAGAATATGAAGCAACATAGGATTATCTATGCTAATTTTTTTTCATTCTAATGTTAACTCTCCTAGAAGTTATCAATATCTTTTGGAATCTACAATCTTTCATTTTTACTCATAACGGACACTAGCCATAGTGTATTACAATAATCACAGAGAATTAATTCACCTGTAACATACTTTTCTGCAACCAAAAGAAATGAGAAAATGTAGTCAGTACATTTTACTGTACAAGTAACATATAGCATAAAAAAAATAGCCTTAATACTGAGTTTACACTTTTAATGTATCTTATGATAAGTGATTTAAAGCA
Organism: Oriolus oriolus; assembly: GCA_013400235.1. Classification (NCBI taxonomy): domain Eukaryota; kingdom Metazoa; phylum Chordata; class Aves; order Passeriformes; family Corvidae; genus Oriolus; species Oriolus oriolus. Next base: position 413,755 of record VXBT01009159.1, read on the forward strand.
CATTGATAGTGAACATCATCATTCTTACTTTCTCAATAATTGAAAGTGGTTGGGAGAGAAAACCCAGTTCTTGGTTTAGCAGCTAAGGGAAAGTCTGTCCTCAAAAATGTTGTCTGGTTGTATTCACTTTCTGAAGAACTCCATTTCAGTATCACTTCAAGGCACTTAAAATGGTATTTTTCTTACTGTCTTCTAGTTTCCAGTCAGAAGATATTTTTTCAGCCTTATTTTTAATGATACAAGAAACATGAAAAAGTTATCTCAGGTACAGCGTAGTTTTCAAGCAGCTCATCATGTGAACTTGTGTGTGAGGTAAAGATTTTAGTTTTAATCTGCACATAGCAAAATTACTAATATCAATTTAAATCTAAAGCTGGGAGAAAAAAACCACAAATAAAACCTTAACTCAAATAAAACTTAACAAATATTTATTAGTGGGAAAGATGATTATTGATATCCATCACCTGAACTCTGAAAATTGTGTCTTGAATAAAAACAGTCAAAATCAGACAAGGTTATTCAGTAAAACCTGAGATATCTAGAATAGCCAAAATGCAAATGAAGCATGGCACCATTTTCCCCCATTAGTTAGCATGGATATTTTCTTCTCTATCTCGAGTTAGTAGATTGGCAAAAATATAAACTGTGATGAACTTTATGACACTTGCCTAGGAAGGTTTAAAAACATCCCACACTGCACCAATGCATTTCACTTGTCAAATTGTCACTACTTCTCTTTGGAAAATGAGTAAGAAACTCAGGAAATCTCATGCCTTGTTTGAGGAGAAGCATTATTGTTTCATTTCAGTTTCCTTATCTGCAACAGTATACAAACACCTGTCTGAAGCCCTGAGTATCTGTAATGCAATCATAAGACCTCTTCAAACCTGTACAAAATTAAAGGCAAAAGTCAATCTAAGATCTCATGAAATATCAATAAGACAGTATAGTCAGAATATTTCACAATTTGCTAATATTACTTCCTAACAATTTTCCTAAATATTGCTAATGTACACAAGTGACAATTGACAACTTGTTCTGCTATTTTGTAGTTCCAGGCTGGACAGAATGGCCCAGGAGCCTTATAACTTATTGGAATAGTACTCTGCTGATACTGCTTCTTATCTTGACTCTTTGTTCATTGAGTTATAATAGAGTTAAATATAAACCCACCTCTGTCTACAAAACTAACAAGAATATTCACCCTTGAAGACATGCCAAAATATATTCTAGGTCAGACTGAGTGAGCAGGTCTGCCTTTTACCTATACATCATGTAATTATATTAGTAATTGGTACAGATGACAGTATGAATGTTACTACTGTAATATAAAAGTCTCTGCAAAGAATGGGAGAATGGAATAATAGTAATAATAATAGTAATAATAATATAAATAATAATAATAATAATAATAGAAGATATTTATATGTCAAATCATACAAGAATTAAATGAAAAAATAGAATGTCACTCTTAATGCTTTGTAATGTCATATCTGGGCAATGAAATGTTTACTAAGATTTAGCCTACCTGCTTTCTAGTCTCCATATTTTTGAAAATGCGACATGAGATGTAAGACAACAACATGGAGAAGAGCTCTGATTTGCAGAGATGTCAGACAGACTTTCTGATAGAGAGGATAAAAGTGAAATTGATGCCTACAGGGGAAACTGGAGAGGGGGAAGAAAACAAGACTTAACTTTTTTTTTTAAAAAAGAGAGATGGTAGAATTGTAATTTCTGTCTGGATTAAAATAAATAATGAAGATTTAGAACTGTGTTCAGAGAAATTGAAATTAGCTACAGCTCGGAGCATAACAGTGAAGCATTAAATAGTCTATTGTTTGAGTTTTTTGTGAAAAAAATGCCTAAATATACCTTTGGTCAGAGTCATAGATATGATGCTTGTTCAGGGAATGGAGGAAATCTAGAAAACAGAGTGTTTTTTTACCTACTTCATAATGAATTTTGTTATCTACTGACTTAAGAATACTGTAAATAAAGATACGCAATGTGTAGCACATTTATATGAATATATATACATCTATATGAACATGCACTTCTGCTTACTGATATTCTCTCAGTAAATTGGATGGCTGGGTTTAGTCTGCATGTGTGATAACAGTCTCATTTCAAAGTTTATGGATAAAAGTACAATGACCAAGGGGAAGTCTAAAATTATTTCTCTAATTGTTTTGTGAGCATGCTCCCTTTTTTTTCACAATGGCTACTCTACTATATTGAGACTAATTAATCAAGAACATCATGTACATATCAGAACAGATACTAAAACACATTGCACTCACAGCAACAACAGTGCCCCTGAGAACAGCAGATGTGTTTTATTAAGGTATTCTGTAAAGCATGCTAAACCCAAAAAATTCTGATAAAATGAAAGACTTTCCTGTGTAAGGAGAAAGGAATAAATATGTGATTTTTTATTTTAGGAAGGCTTTAACACTGTCTTTAAATATGGCCCAGATGAAATCACTCCACGTTTTCAATCATTTTCGATTAAAAAGAAAAAGTAGAAGAAGATGATATATGAAATATAGGGGACCATACAATGAGATGCCTATGTAAGGCTAGTCACATTTTGTGATGAGTCAATAGTAGCATCATATATGAGATACAGGAGGTAAATAAACTGTTATGTTCTCTAGTGTTGATTAAAAAAACAAAGGTTGAGGTTTATCTCCAATATAAAACTTTTTCAAAAGATGAAGAAATTGGAGAGTAAAATGAATGAAAAAAACTTAGAAAATATGATGCATGATGAAAAGGTAAAGAAGATGTTGACCTGGGGAAAGAAAGAGCAGGGTGACATATTTTGAAAATGTAAAGAGTTAATGTAAAGAAGGTAATCAATCATTTGTCATACCCACAGTGTGGGTAGCACACAAGGAAATTGTTTACTTTTCATGTTAGCAATTCCAAGTATAAGGAATGTTTAGTGATCTAAGGAGGCTGGGAAATTTCCCATGTGATATATTTTAAAAAGCATGCCAGACAAACATCTACCATTGATTTTTCATAGAAAGTATCAAAAGAGTTCCCACAGGACATGTCTCATCAGAAAATATATAACTATTAAGGTCTCTCTCTTTATGTTCTTGTAATTTTAATTTGTTCCACATCAAGGAGGATGGGTAGTCATCACTTCCATATCCTTTAGCAGTGAGAGGAATGTCTTGGAAATGTGTTATGAAAATATATTGGCTTCATGCTGATCTCTTGTTTCCAGTGGAAGTTGCCTACCCAATTAATTCTTGCATACCCCTTGTGTGTGCTTGAAAGTAAAATGATCATACAGTCATTCATATAGAAAGAGTTTAGAAGAGTCAGTGCCTATGTATACAGTCAATGGTGATAAAGCTTTGAAAAGAAATTCCAGGAAGCTAAACAGACTCACAAAACCCCGAAAGTCAAAAATGGCAAAGCCACATGTCACTTGGGCATCTCCATGTCAAGACTTCAAACGAGTTTGATGTCAAATGAAGTTAGAAAGTCACAAAATTTCACAAAAATTCTATAGAAACTGTAAACTAGTGTTGAAACCATATATCAAGGGCCAGAGCAAGGAAGCAGTGAAGAGTCCCCAACAGTGGAATGTTAAGTGAAGAGACCCCATGAACAACTAATTTTTTTTAAGAGGTTCAAGCAGAGCCTGTATTAAAGATCAAGGTTAAATAATAACTTAATGATAGCTAAGAAGATGAAAATATAACCCAGAGTGACCTTAGATGATTATACAAAAAAACCACAAACCCAGGAGCATTTGTATTTGTATGTATGATAATATAATGAACTGGACCAAGATCAGCACGTGTGCACTAGGAATTTTGTCACAGGCATGATCAAGTATGAGTGACCAATCACCTCTATTAGTATGATTCTTTCCTTGTTACCTCGTTGTATAAAAGAATGTTATTGTTTCCTAGGCGGTGAGCCAGCTGTGTTAGATGCCTGGCATCCTATTCTGAGGAATTGTAATAAAATATTTTGACTTGATGAGTTGATCACCTCTTGCACACCAGGTGAAAGAATCCTGCTTTGGGAGCAACAAGTTAAAACCAGATCATAAATTTGGCAGGAGCACCTCTCCTCTGGCTGATATCTGTCAGTCTCTAGCCTCTTGTGCTCTTATTTTCATGCCTTACAGCACAGCACCTTGGCTGCAGCAGGTACGTCATTACATTCCTTACGGGGTTCAGGGAAGAGCTGGTCAACTGGCAGTCACCTCTGTGTGTGGGGATGAAGGGGTGACAGTGAGTAAGGGACTCTTTATACCAGAAGCTGGAGTGGGTCTGTGGCCTTGGCAGATTGTATATACAAGGGGTACTGACTGGGGAGCCTGGCATTCAAGGGCAGCCACTGGGCAGGGGGTGTGTCTGAGCCCAGCTGCTGGAGATATATGAATATATATATATATGCATACACACACTTTTTTTTTTTTTACTAACATCCTGTGCCATGAAGCAGAGACTCACAAACTCCTTAGACATCTCAGATAAATCAACAGATCAGGAAAACATTCTATATCATAAAGTGATCTAAACTTGCAAATTCTTATAATCAAAGTCTATGTATCATTGCAGAGAAATATATTAATTTCTCAACTACTCAGTATGCCATCTTTTTTTCTTGAAATTGAAAGACTATGATGTTTATCAACATGCAATGGTGTTTGTTCATTATGTTGATTTTTATTACAGGATCCCACAATTTGAAATAATTATGAAAGAAACAACAGAAACAGATTTTTGATTGTTCATTGTTTGTGGCATCTGTAGGAAATATGTCGTCTTGACATCAACTGTTAACAAGCTTTATTTAAAATTTAGGGAAAAATAGTTGTAAATTATAAACATTGTCTATAATAGAGCTTTGTAGTTTACATAATTATATTCTGTGAAAGAAGGGAGGCAAGCTTGGTCTGACTTCATTTTTCCATTAGAAAAGACTCAACTGTCTTCATCCCATGATACCAGCTGCACTGTGCTTTGTATGAGATCACTGTGTTTAATTTCAATAGCCTGCAGAAAGAGTTTATTTTTTAAGTCCTGTCTTTTGCAGATGTGCCAAGGGAAAGATAATTTTGGTTTCTCTAATCATATGCAGAAAGCTAGCCCTGTTCTTAAGCTTTACTTTGCATGGTGCTTCCAGAATAGCCCATATAGAAATCACAGCTTCAAATTGAAGTACATTTTAAGTCAGTCTGTTTCCCAAAAGGATTCTCCAAAAGTACTTAGAATTTTTACTAAATATGAATATTTTTTTACTCACGGGTATACTAAATGCTATTTGAAAAGAATGTATGTATAAAGACTTTGCAAATATAAGACCAATATTTAAAGAAAATGGTATTAACAGGTGATGACAGGAACATAAAACTTAACAAAACTTTTAGATACAACACCCCTTGTACTTTCATTGTGAACTTTCATCACTGAGCCCAGCTTTACAGTGAATACAACAGAACAAATTATCCTTTTTCAAGATAAATTCTCATCTTGCTATTCTAACTTAAGCTAAATGTTTATGAAACAAAGCCTATGAATTTTCAAACTTTAACTCCCTTTACTTATCTGAAGGTACAGTCTATGTATTTCCCTCTTCAAAAACACTTCAAAATAAGGCCATAGTTCTATTTCATGTTTCCATTAGACAAGGGATAGTATTTAAAGTAATGAATCTTGGAACTACAATTCTGTCCTGTGAATGGTAAATTAAGGTTTTAAACTTCTGTTTTGGCAATACAGATGCTCAATTAAATAATTTTACACAAATTTTTCTCATTTTAACTGAAAACCAACTTTACATGAATTATTTCCTAAACTTTGGGGAAAATTGGCAAAGTGTTAATTAATTAAATTACCCAATTGTCAAAGCTTTTAAGATATTCGAAATGTAAAACTATCACATTTCATTTGAATAAATTAATAATCAGTAACAATGTTAAATGTACTAAGATTAAAATATTCTCTGTGATTTTTTTCTGTATGGCAAATAAATATTTCTGATTGTATCTTTCTTTATTTGAACACAAATTAATAACTGTTTTTATTAACAACAATCAAAATTTGAGTGCATATGCATGTGCTTGGAAATAATTTGAAATGATCTGGCTAAGATAAGGAAAACAGATTAGATTAAATAAAGGGAGAGCAATGGAACATTCAGTCAATTTTATTGTATAGATTGGACAGCAAGACACACCTGCACCTAGTGGCAAAAAACTCCAAAGAATTCACAACAAATATGAATAGCAGCAGTAAATGCAGCTATATATAACATAGACTACAATCATAAAATTATTATGTGAAAATACTACATTAGCTTGTGCAACATCAATAACAAAGTAAGCTTACTAACCTTCAAATATTATTTGTGCCTTGAAATGAAGGTGCAGAGAAATAATGAGACCATTTTTTAATGTTAATCCTTTCTTAGAAGATTAGAAAGTAAAACTACCCAAGCAGATCCTGACTATTTCTTAGAGCAAGCCTTTAATCACATTATAATGTAGCTGAACACAGCTTGGCCGAGTGCTTATTTAATTATAATTAAACACATGTGTCAGTGACAATATCCCTATTGCTAGACATCAACATTAGGATATATGTCTAATGATGATTCCAGACTGAAGCTGCTGGGAAGTGTCTTGAACATAGTCTCCGATGGATTATATCTGAGAAAAGAAATTGCAAAGAAAAACAAACAAACAACCCTAGTATTGTATTACCAGTGATTGGGAAAAGTGCTGGAGTAAGAGCCTGAGACGCCTATAGACTTTATTGGTACATAGATTTATCATTGAGAAAATTTCTCTAAATTGAACTGTCCTCTGCATTTTCGATTATTACTCTCAAAAGTACAAAACCCTAGTCCAGTTTAGGTATAATACATATTCCAATCTGAATCCTACAGAGATGCCACATTTACTGTTAAATTTTCCACCATCCTATGGTATAGCTCCTTTCATTTTTATTCAGAAAAAAAAAAAAAAAAGACTGAAATATTGTAGTTCAATCCATATTTTAAATATGAATGTTTGAAGTTTTGCATATGATCCTCTTCCATCTTCAGTAATAACCTGGAGGTGTTTTTATAAAATCATTTTGCTTCCCCCTGAGGACTAAACTGTTCCTGTGTCACAAGGAGATCTTTGATTTCAATGGGTTTGATAGTGACATAAATAAAATTAGTGAAACAGCAAAGAAATGCCGCAAAATCTGGCAGATCAGACCAGTGTATGTGTAAGCAGACTTACAATAATCTGTAATCAATATACAGAGCTATTTGAATCAACTGTCTATTCACCATCATTTAATGCACCTAAGACATGGTCTATGCCAAATTGTCTAATGGTGTAGACAGCTCTTTCAGAAAAGTCTATGCAGAACTTCCTGCAGGCTAGCAGATGTGATAAAGGCTTACTCTGAAGGTGACATCTGGTAGTCACTGACCTACGACAGTTCAACACCTACTATTGAATGCTGGATGTCCCCTAATTATCATGTGACTGATGCCGTAAATACTATGTGTGCCTTCTTCAGATAAACAAGTCATTCCCAGGAAGATAAAGTTTCTTTTCATATTTCTGAATTGCCTCACTGCAGCATCATTCAACCCTACTTAGAACAGTATAAACAGGGGATAGTCTGCAGTCTTTACCAGGCTTGGCACCTTTTTGTTATGTCACATATGTAAGCTCCCACCAGGCTTTAATTTTCTCTAGTGGTATTGTCTAGGCAACAAACAGGCTCTTTGGTGCCTCTTGGCAAGGAGTCTCCAGTTAGAGAGTTACTAACATACTGTTCTGGTGACAGTAGTTGTAAAGCAGGTGGGAGCTTAGACCAGTTTTATATGGCTGGTCTTTCCATTGGTCTAGCCTGATACTAATCCTTCTTCCATACTTCAACCCCAAGGCATCTTACCTGTTATGTAGTGGCACTTCAGGAGGAAGGAGAGGATTCCTCCTGCTATGAGCAGAGACAAGAGTTACGTGTCCTTTGTCTCGTGAGTTGGTTGAGTCTGTCACCTCAGGTTTAGAAGCAAGCTTACCATCCCTTTGCAAAGTCTGAAGTCAGGGTTCTCACTCAGCTTCTGACATTTGTGGATTTGATAGGTGGATCACTTGGTGGATAAGGAAATGGCAGGGTGGTCACACTCAAAAGAGTTGCAGTCTGTGGCTTGATATCTGGGAGGATGTCAATGACAAGTGGTGTTCCTCAGAGGTCTGACTGGGACAAGAATTATTTAAATTTTTGTCAGGGACATGGACAGTGGGATTCAGTGCACTCTGAGTAAGTTTGTGGATGACACCAACCTGTGTGTTGTGGTTGATACTCTAGAGGGAAGGGGGGGAAGTGATACCATCCAGAGGTACCTTGACAGGCTAGCTAGATAGGCCCATGCAAACCTCATGAAGTTAACAAGATCAAGTGCGAGATCCTGCACCTGGGTTGGGAGATGCCCAAGCACAAGTACAGCTGGGCAGTGAATGGTTTGAGAGCAGCCCTTCAGAGGACGTGGGGGTGTCAGTGGCTAAAAAATCATATATGGGCTGGCAATGTGTGCTTGCAGCTCAGAAGGCCAACTGTATCCTGAGCTGCTTCAAAACAAGCATGGCCAGCAGGTCAAGGGAGATGATTTTCCCCCTCTACTCACCTCTCATGGTGCCACCTGGAATGCTTGATCCAGCTTGGAGGTCCCTAACATAAGAAGAATATGGACCTGTCCAGAAGTCCAGAAGAAAGCCACTAGATCAGTAGAGGACTGCAGTACCTCTCCTATCAAACCTATCGGTTTTGTTCAGCCTAAAGACAGGGTCTGGGGCCACCCTCTAGAACCTTCCAGTACCTAAAGAGAGCCTAGAAGAAAGCTGGAGAGGGACTTTTTACAAGGGCATGTAGTGATGAGAAAAGGGATGATGGCTTTAAAATGAAAGAGGGGAGGTTTCGACAGGACTATTCTTTACTGTGAGGGTGGTGAGGCACTGGAACAGGTTGCCCAGAGAACCTGTGGATGTCCCATCCCTTGAAATGTGCCTAAGTCTCAGGGAGCAACTTCAACTTTGCAGGTCCTGGCCCTCATGAGGGTCTTCAACCACACTGCTGTGGTTACAAAGCAAGGGAGGTGGAGCTTCAGTGTTGAATATTCAATACCTTTATGGAATTGTTGTGAGTGTGGCTGGGCAGGGGCAGTTTTTGACTGGAAACACCAAGACACAGGACGTGGAATTTTTTTTTTTTTGTTTGCTCCATTCGCAGAAGGGGAGTGGTGTTGTGCCCTTTAAAAACAGGGAGCAGAAATGCAGGGAGCTCTTCTTGCACTTCCTGGCTGCAAGGCCCCGAAAAGCTTTCTTGATGAGACTGTTAAAAGGGCTTATGGTTTTTGATGTACTCTGAGTTTGACACACAGAAGAAATATTCTCAAGAGGTCAAAACACATCTTGCCTTTTTTCCAAGGGGGGCACCTGCAGTTGCTTGGGAACAGCAGCCATCTTCTTTTATTCTTGCCTTTTTTGGTTATACGATGCCCTCTTTTTTACATTTTTCTTTTTATTGCTGTGTTTATTGTTATCTTCTTTAGTAAATTATGATTCTGATGTTTTTAAATTCTTGTAGTTTGTTTTTTTGTTTTTCCCCTTCACAGTTGTGGAGGAGGGAGAGGGGCATTCAACCACTCTTAACCTTTTCCCCATTGAGGTTTTTCTCCTTTAAAACCATTACACACACAGTATCTTCTGGAGGGAAAACTCAGCCAAACATAAGCAAACCAGGAAGTTCCTGAAGTGCACTGATGATAAATTTCTCTTCGAGCCACTCAGTTTTGCATTTTCTGCAAACTTGAAGAGAATGCCCTCTATCACAATGTCCAGGTGATTACTGAAGAGCTGAACAGTACTGGACCCAGCACTCACTCTTGGGATACTTGTCTTCACCTGTACTTTATGCAGCTGTTCACAACACTAGAGGTGCTGCCAAACAATCGATTTTCAGTTCACCTCACTGTCCACTTGCCTGAACAGTACTTTCTCAGCATAGCTAAAATTCATAGTTATAAAAAGGAGAAATAGAGCACTGGCATGGTTATCTTCATTCTTGTCTTCTGAAGCAATTACAGAATTTGGATCTCATATTTAGAAGAGCTTTCTTTTCTTTTTTTCTTGACGAAATAATTCTCTTCAGTAAGTGTTTTCTCTCAGGTAGTTCTAGTTTTAGAGTCAATCCATAAAGAGTTGTCAGTGATTTGATTTGACAGTCCCACACATACAAGGAAAAAAAAACCAAAATGTACCCAATATCATCTACATGAGTCTAAAAATAATAACCTTGGGTATTATTCTGCACTTATAAATCAAAACCTATAGTATAACCTTGGAGCAAGCATAAATGATGCTTTAGCCTTTTTTTTCTACCCCACCTTTATAGAAGTGCAGTCTCTTGTCCTTTGGTTTGTTGTTTAGTTAAAGGACAAAGACAAGTAACCGAAGACATAAAGCTATTGCACACTGATCTCACAGCAAAAGAAGAAAAAGCTTTCTAAAAGTCTGTAGCATTTTTGGGTGTATCTTTAAAACAAAAAATAGACTTTATTCTTTAATGCTTTTCAGCTAGTTACATTTTCACACATTTCAAGAGTTGTCACTTGTATACATTTTCAATTTTTATTCTAATAAGTGTTAGATAAATGATTGACCTGTTTATGAAAAAAAAGAAAAAAGGGTTTACTTGGGGTAAATTATAGTCTAGAGCATTTTCAAAGGCTTGTCTGAATCCTCATTCTGCAGATATATTATGACAGACTGATGTCAGTACCTCACATTTGGCTCAGAGGTACATGTAAGCAAAAAAAGCAAGCCACTCTGGCTTCAGACTGACTGTTTTAATCACCAGCTGGCTAAGACTACTAAACTATACATTTCCCAAGGAAAGATTATAGAGTAGAAAGCCCTAATCCCCATACCACCTCCAGATTCTCATGAATTAATGCATTAGTTCATAAATAAATTACATACTCAAACCTCTGCCTAAACTATGTTCAGTCATTTCCTTGCATCCCTACGGGTAGCTGAGTGTTCACTCAGATTTCTCTAATTACTAGTTGACATCAGAAGGAACATTGAACTTTCTCTGTTCCCTCTCCCCATATGTACACTACACACTGATATATTTTTAGTAAAACCAAAAGAATGGATGGATGGTAATGAATGGGCTACATTTTTACTATTTCCTGAAATAACACTTATTAATTATTGAGATGTAAATGTTAAAGGTCATATTCTAATGGTAAAAAGATAATGATACTTAGGGTATTACAAGGTTGAAATGGTATTCTTCTCTTTTTCTCTAAATTTTTAGGGGTCAGTAATGCAGTATTTTCTATTATTTTTCACATTTTACGCTACCTGCTAATTAAGGATAAATCTGTCAGTATTCAATTACTCAATTCTCTGGAAAAGTTAATAGAATAGGCAGCCTATGATATTGGTAGGCACCATTTCATTCACTGAATGTCTTAGAGTAACAAAACTAATTCTTTGTACCCATTTGTATTGTCAGAGGCTGGAAGAGATTTGATGGTTTAAACAACAAGTTTTCTGTGGCTCTCAGACTGAGGAAGAAATTTCAAGTTCTGTGAAGAAGTAGAATCTCATGTGGTTTCCCTTTATTAACATCTACTACAAGACTTAGGCACCTCTACATGGCTGGTGTTTTTTCCAGGCATCAAATTATGCATTTACCAGGTAGCCTGAACAAGAAAATTAACTAAATAAAGGTTCTTTTCGCTTTCCAAGATAGCTCAAGAAATGCTTCTAGGTTTTTTTTTTTTTTTTGGCAGAATAAATTAGTAGAAAAACACTACTAAGGACTTTATATAATGTCTTCGATTATGCAGCCAGTTTCATTTTGAACCACAAATAACTCTATTCTATTGGATGAGGCTGAGCAAAGTAAGTCAGTGGATATGAGAGTATTTTGCAGAAAGAAAAGTAAAATAGGTGACGTTAACTTAAACACATGAACATTAAAAAGAGCATTGAAAGAACTTATATTTTTAGTTATTCTATTTTAAAGGTAGCATTGATGTGCCGTGATTAAAACAATAATGACTAAATATGTTTTCCTAATATCACTGAAACTTAAGCCTCACATAGGTTCAAGTTACATACCGTGTATGATAATGGATACTGAATAGGAATTGTATTGATTTTCACTTCATTATTCCAGCCTTACTGTCATGTAAATGGAATTACAGATGGATCCACAATTTATGATGTTTAAATCTAGTTCATATCATGGGAATTCTTATTTTTCAAAAGGAATATTAGTGCATTTCAAACCCTTGAACCATGGGAACTGTACTTTTATTTCCTTTAATTTTCCAATTAAATAAATTAAATCAAGTTCTTAGTTCCCATGGGAATACACTTGTTAGCTATAGTACTGCATATTTTTTCTTGTCTCTTAGGAGGTAGAAATTTTGAGCTATCTTCATTAATATTCACAAAATCCAGTAGCTTCTTGGATCCATCTCATACAAAAAGCCTAAGGAAGGTCAAACAGAGAGGTGAAGCAGAGAAAATTAATTTCTCGTGAAGAAAGGGAAAAAGAAACACTGCTTCTGCATCCTGTCTTCAAAGTCATATCTAGAAAATACCTAGTTTTACATTGAACAAGTGGGCTCACAAATCATTTTGTGAAGCAATAGTGAAGTATTGAAGTTTATTATTAAATAGCCAGGAAAATATACTTTATGAATGTTTTGCAGTTTCATAGAGTAGTTTATTAGATTTCATACAGAAAATTGTAATTCATCTGTGGAACAGTTTTATAGAACTTAAAAAGATATAAACATAAAATAGAACTAACTCAAAAATATGGGCATATTTCACTTATTGATATGGCCAGGATATAAACAAGGGAATGTGGTGGGCTGACCTTAGCTGGCTGCCATACACCCACCTACCTTACTCCTCAATAAGACAGGGAAAGAATGCGAGATGGAAAGGCTCATGGGTTATGATAAAGATGGGGAAATCACTTACTAATTACTCTTACAAAAAACCAGAATTAATGCAGGGAAAATTAATTTAATTTATTGCCAATTAAAATTAAAGATTGATGGTGAGGAAAAAATCCAAAAACTTGACGCCTTTACCCACTGTTGGGGTTTGGCACTGGCCCAACACCAGGCACCCATGAGAGTCACTTGCTCTCCCTCCCCTGCAACAGCTGGGCAGAGGAGAGAGGGGAAAAAAAATTAATGAAGGCTTCATCAGTTGAGGTAAGGACCCAGAGAAAACACTTCAAGGGCAAAAAAGGCTTAACTTAAAGTTACAAAGTGAATTTATTGCTAACAGAATCAGAGGAGGATAATGAGAAGTAAAATAAACCCTTAAAACACCTTTTCCCCCAGCTCCTCCCTCCTTCCCACCGACAGTGCAGGGAGACAGGGCAGGGGGGTATGGTCAGTTCATCACCAAGATTTTCTTCTACTGCTCCAGGAGAGGAGTCCTTCCCCTGTAAGGCCATCGGGTCCTTCCCATGGGAGACAGTTCTCCATGAACCTTTCTGATGTGGCTCCACTCTCACGAGCAGCAGCCGAACC
>VXBT01009159.1:427415-462909 GCA_013400235.1 Oriolus oriolus
ATCACAGCCTCCTCCAGGCATCCACCCGCTCCGGCGTGGGCACCTCCCCCACGGGCTGCGGGTGGATCTCTGCTTTCCCCGTGGACCCCCATGGGCTGCAGGGGCACAGCTGCTTCACCACGGTCTGCACCAAGGCCTGCAGAGGAATCTCGGCTCCGGCACCTGGAGCACCTCCTCCCCCTCCTTCTCCACTGACCTTGGTGTCTCCATGTTGTTCCCTCACATGCTCTCACCTCCTCCTCTTCTCTAACTAGAAGCAAAACCCTGTGACTTTGTTTTGATGATCTTCTTAAATATGTCATCACAGAGGCGTTACCAGCTTCTCTCATTGGCCCAGTTTTGGCCAGCAGCATGTCCATCTTCAGAGCCATCAGAGACTGGCTCTGCTGGACATGGCGGAAACTTAGAGGAGGTTCTCACAGGAGCCACCTCTGTGGCCCCCCTGCTACAAAAAACCTGGCTGAGCAAAACCAATCCACTCACTACTCCCTTTTCCCCAGTCTTAACTTCAATCCTTCATGTTCAACTCCTCTGGCTCTCACCCCAAGTGGTGCATGGATATGGGGAGTGAGAAGAATGTGTTCTACTGGTTTAGTGCATCCACCCAATTATTTAAAATTTCCATGATGTTACAGCACCATATGATGAAAACAATCTTTAGGAGCAGATAAACATAATTACAAGGTTAAGTAGTAAGTAATTTATTATATAGAGTTAGATGTCTAGTCTAAGATTACCTTTGTAGTCAATAGCATCTCCAAGAGTAACTACTGCTGCTCTAGATGTAGGGGTCAGAAGGGAAGGTTTTAGCAAAATGCTACATCTCATCACAGAGAATTGGAGAATGTTAGTGAAGACAGCTGTATTTCTCACCTACAAGCATAACCTGTATGTAGCTAAATTCAGGTAAAGTTAATAAAGAATTACATTAGAATAAACAGGAAGATGTTCACTGTACTTTATGGATTGGATCACATGCTAACATGAACTGCACATTACAAGGGGTTTTTGAAACTATTAAGTGTTAGCTTATTACTCATAGTTATTTTGCAGTCTGCTTTAAAACTTGATAGATTCTCAGTCAGCAATATTATGGACTGATGATAAACAAAAAGCAGAATGTGAAATAGAAAGCTTATGTTAATTTTTACTGTAAAATACAAATACTGTCAATTCATGTTTTAAAGGAAAATGCACGTACCTTAGACAATTTCCTCATCATTGCTACCTCAAAAACACTTCATTATAATACTTTCAACAAAGGTTACATCTACTTTAAGTAGTTTTTTGTTTGGACCTCTCAAGTGGATAATAATTTCATCTGTCATTATTGCATTTGTAATTCATTACCTATAGTGTGTATAGAATTTGTAAGAGAGTATCAAAAAATATAACTGCCACAGAATCATAGGTTTTAAATTTTGCACATAACACAAAATAAGCACATAACTATACAAATATCATCAAATAATTTTTGCAAGTGTTCTGCTTTCTTAAAATTGTAATGACTTAATTATAAGATATCGAAATTCTAAGCTGATAAATATACGAATCAATAAAATATTATATCCTATATATGTATACATTCTGCTGAAAATTTATTTTCTATTAAAACACAAATTATAGTGGAGATAACTGTATTGATTAGGAAAAGGCTCATCATCTGCTATTATTAAATTATATTAAAGTAAATAGAAAAAATATCTTGGTGAGGTCAATGATATTAGAGACTGTTTTGTTAGGGAAAAATTATTAGATATAATTCTTGTAGTGCATTACAAAAATACTTAGCCTTAACTTTCCTGTGGCAAGAATCTCTCCTCAATCCATGTGCTCTGCCATTTGACCACTGAGAAAAGCTTCTTATTTGTTATAGCTGAAAGCATTTTAAATGGACAGAAAATAAGTTGGTCAGAACTCCTTGGAGGAGGAATACAGCAATATCTTGAGCTTACAGTTGTTTGCAGAAAAGTGCCTATAAGCTACCGTGAAAACTCTAAATTACTAATCTTCAGAAAGCTAAAGCCCTTGGCTCCAATCATTTTACCTAGTTAGTGAAATTTTCTAAAGCAAAAATTTAATTTATAATTTATTTTCTCTGTTAGAATCTTCCACCTTTTTTTAAGTGATTGAGTGATTAGTTCTCATGTAAACATCTCTGACAAAATATAGATTAGAGATGGCACATCCCTTCAACTACAGGTTGATAACCTTAGGACAGGCAGATGTTTGGGTGTTTTCTAGTGGGACTCATGATCTCAGTAAATACATATGATGTTCATTCATGGTTTTGATTTCCACACACTCAACCATCTGTTAAAATGACACCTTGCCTGTTAACAAGCTACTTATATTGTTCTCAATATATATGGAAATCAAGTAAAGATACGGGGAGGCAGAATACCTCAATAAATATCAAAAACGGCTGCTTCCACTAAAAGTCTCTCCATTTAAACTATATTGTGTTATATTCATCTGTAACTTTCTAAACCCCTTAAAAATAGTAATTGAATAAAACAACCATCTCTGTAGTCTTTGTTTCATTGAAAAATATTTTAACATATCCCTTATTCTATTTATATCCTGTGTTTTTGAACACCATTTAGAATTTATAATCTCTTCAGTCAATATCAATAGCTTTCTTATGTGCATTGCTGTCTTAACAGAACTTGTGCATTTGACACCAGATAAGACTATATTTAAAATACTGTTTATATTTTGACTTAAGGAAATCAAGTCAAGCTTTACATTTCAAAATTCAAATCACATTATTCTCTAGCATTTTTAATATTAAAGAAAGAAAGGAAAAAGTCAATAATAGCTTAACACTTTACACCTCTTTTCAACCATTTGCTGACAAGACAGTGATTCCTCTTGTGAGATTCACGTTTCATCATGTTAAAATGCAGTCATGACCTAGAGGCTTGACCACTGACATTCTTCAAAGCTCAATATCGAAATGTGAACCTAAAAAGAATGTGGAGGGTTTACAATGTAGTAGTTTATGTATTTGGGTACCTAATAATATCTTACTATCTGGAGATTTTCAAACTGAATCAGACAAGCCCTTTGTCATATGATTTTCCTTGGCAGTTATTGCTAAAAGACATCCAGAGGTCCCTTTCTGACTTCATTTTTTCTGTTAAGAACAATTGTGAGAAGATAGTGTTAGAATAACCTTGATAACCTTAAGTTTACTTTTCTGTTACTATTGCTGCTGGTTTTATTGGGTTTGAATATTTTTTATTATGTGGGAGATTACCCTAATTATTAAAGGTTAGCATTTCACCTGGGAAACTTGTTTGCTCAGGGTGTCAGAATCAACCAGTAATTACACAAGAAATATGTGTGTATTTCAGACACCTTTAGCCAATAGCTTTCAAACAGCTCTAAACATTAGAGTGCAAGAAAGCAGTAAACTACACAGAATTTCACTTTTTGCAGTATACTGAACATTTCATGAGCCAAAAATGTAATGAAATTCATCTTGTAGAAGACTGTTATGAGAAGAAACTTAATGAACGTGAATATGTGAGGAAAGATAAACTATCTTCTTCTTGGAAGGAAGGGGACTGGATAGATAAAAATAATTCAAAATTGTGTGGAAACAGCAAGAGCGAAAGGCTGAAAAAAATATATGTAAAGGAATAAGTAGGTTCAAGGTAAAGAAAGAGTATAAATACAATTTTGGAATTAATACCTGTGCTAAACATCAATAGCTGAGATCCACTTTCAGATTTATATTTTATTCATTCACTGAAAAGAAAGAGGCATTTAATATATATCCTGTATTTCTGAAATCTATTCATCCTTGGTCTCAAATATATTTCTCCAAAAGTATACTATTATGAATATATTTATCATGGTACCAACCTGAAAATTTTGTGAGGTGATAATGATTGTGAGCTTCTTTTGGATTAAAAAATCTACATTAGAGAGGTATGAAATCAGAAGTTCAGAGAAGATGTTAAAATGTTAAAGGACAGGAATATTCATTTAGCTAAGGGTTTTATTTAACAGTTTATCTTAACCAAATGTGTGTTTGGTGCAAGAATATTGGTAAGCATGCAGATGATGAAATTATAGATTATTAAAATTACTAAAATAATTATATCCATTAACACCTGTTTGCATTCTGTGTACATTATTTTGTAGTATTTGATAAATTTTCCTAGCAATTTTCATTCTTCACAGAATGTGAGAACTGTATTTTTAACACTTTGCTAAAGAAAACAGAATAAAAAATATTCATATGGTAACTTGTGTTTCTCAAATATATAAATCTCAGGAATTTTTTATGTCTTTCACATGAAAAAAATCAAGTATTTTGCACACTGAATATATTCTATTTTACTAAAAAATGTGTCATCATAGTACTACAAACTCATTTCTCATCCTGCAAACCTTTCGTCTTGCATTATTTTGACAGCAGTCTGGACCTAGACAACATTTTATTGGAAAGGAGTAGAATTGCCACAATGATTTGTTCTGCATTTTATTATTTTTGAGTCAGTAATAACCCATAACAAAATGCTTTTGAATACATTTGTCACTTGTATTTCAATGCAAAGGATATTTTTAAACTATCTATTTTGACTTGTATTTGTTATATATAACATCACTTTGAGTTTGAAAGTCATGTGGGACTGTCTCTTCTCCCAGTGTGCTTAAGAACTTTCATATTAACTGACTCCTATGTGGTATCAAAGGAAATATTACCCATTCCAAAGACTAGAAATTCTTGCAAATTCTTAACAATATTATTTAGAAATAGCTTTCAATAGTTTCCAATGGAGAAAATGAACAGTAAAACATATTAACTTTTGGTAAATACTGAGCACAATGGAAATCAAATTAAATAGAAGCCACTAAAAAGGACAAGCATTCCAGTGAAATGCCACCAACAGGCGTGTCCTGTTATTACTGCTATTATATTAAGGACAAGCAACATCAGCAAAACCAACACAGAAACAATAAACTTATTACTTTTGACTTCCTC
Organism: Oriolus oriolus; assembly: GCA_013400235.1. Lineage (NCBI taxonomy): Eukaryota > Metazoa > Chordata > Aves > Passeriformes > Corvidae > Oriolus > Oriolus oriolus. The sequence goes on from VXBT01009159.1 coordinate 432,415, forward strand.
TATGTGAAATATTTGGGTTTGAACCAAATTATTTCATATTTTAGGGAAGTTTTTGGAAATTTTCAAGTCCAAAGTTCTTACCATTCAAAAAAATAAACTACTGAACAGTATTTCTACAATGATTAAAACCTGAGAAAAGGCAGATATTTATTTTCTGGCACTTTTTGTCTTGTTTAAATAAGCACCTTTTCTACCTGTTAGCCCATTGGGCCAAAGCAGAGCAGGAAACAGAAAGGTTTCCCCCATACAGGGGGACTAAAAACCTCTTCTATTTAAGGTAATTAAAATAGATGAAAAAGAGTTAATAGAAAACTTAAAGCCATATGATGAATGTGATCTGTTTTCATTTTCTCAATGAGACAAAATACCATGCAGTTTTACATATAAATCATTAACAAACTGAAACATTAATTCATACTAGAATAAACTAAATCAAATTACAGTAAAATTAGCACAACGTACTTCCTTCAAATTATTTTCAGATTACAATTTGGTGTAACCCGACAACTGTTGTTGAAAGATGAAACTAAATTATTACTGTAGTTACACTTTTTTTTATCTAGGAAAATAAATTTGATTATAAATCTTCTAATGTCTTCATTAGACATTAAAGAAACTTCAACATAGAGAAACATCAACAGAAACTAAGCCAAGTTCAACAATAGAAGCACCCTTGAAAATATGCATACTTCAATGTCAGAGAAAAAGTCAACATATAAATTAAACATTTACAGGGAACATACTGGAAAAGAAAGCAATTTTATAAAGCTATGTGACAGACGTCTACAGCTAAACAGTTTAATTTATATAGCATTTGCATTTCATGAATTGAAAAGATTATTAATTCCTCCATATTTTATTTTTTTATTATTTTTGTAATCTATACAAGCAACCGATCTGATATATTCATTTATCCGACACTGGAATGATTCCCTTTGCTGATTTAATTCTGCAAAAAGTGAATTCCTGAGAGTGACAAGGATTATGTATGTCTTTTAAGATGCTGATAATTGCTCTCCCACTTTCTTTCCTGTCTCATCTCTCTCCATATTGCTTTCCAAGGAATTTATCCTGCTGCTCTCTATGTGTCTGGCTAATGTTAGTGAGAGTCAAAGTCCATTACTTTGTATTAAATTGAGATAATTGCCCTGTTGTCCTGTACTAAACTGTAATGAGTGCCCTGTCTCCTCCAATACCACGAACCAAAGCTTTAGCCTGATAATCTAAGAAAAAGCTCATTGTGCCTTAGCTCTACACACAGTCTTTCTCCATCTGTCTGTTTCCTGTCTTGTGAGGGTTGATAGAACCTGAAAGAGTAGCTTTGTGGCTTGAGTCTTTTCGCAGAATGAAGTAATGGCAGGTAAAATAAATGTTGGTCCTGCTGAGGAGAGTGAAGAGAAAGAGCAGTGCAGAAAGGAAAGAGCAGAAGAAAGGACTCAGCAGGCTGAGCAGATTGGGCCAAAAGTACAATGAATATATGCCCAAAATGTCGTTTAGCTGGTATGAAAGGAAACTAAATAAATAAATAAATTTATATTTATTAAAGATAGTGGGTTTGATTCCTATATCAGAACTATAGAGCCATTGGACTATATGAATTGTTTGTTTATCTAGAGAGGAAGTTAACCTATCTTCAAAGAACCAGCCTAAAGAACTACCCATGGATATTCTTATCAGTTATAGGAAAGTCAGAGAAGAGTAATTATTAATTTGGGGAAGAAGGACAGAGTTCTGTTCAAGGTTACTGCTTATCTCTGTGGCAAGCTGAACTGTTATTTTCCAAAGACTGTGACAGTATTCTCTGGATCTAACAAACCTTGTAACTAGACAGCTGCTCAGAGATCCTTCTTTTCTGGCCCTTTTTCCTTTTTTTGAGATATACACTGTCTTTAAAAATACCTAAGTTAATACTAATACTGTTATCATTAGCTCATTTAGTTAGAGCATGATGCTAATAACACCAAGATAGTGGGTTTGATTCCTATATGGCCCATTCACTTAAGAGTTGGATTCAATGATCCTTATGAAGCCCTTCCAACTCCGTGATTCTGTGATCATCATTCAAGAAACTACTATACAGGACTTGTTCAGCTCAGGTTTTCTTCTATAAGCACTGTGGTTCTGACTGTGAGCGCATTACCCAGTGTGCAGTGCCAATTCATACACCAGGTGAGATATTTCTATTTTTTTAATCTAGTTTGCACGAAGTAGGGAGTACATGGTAACCCACAAAAGGATCGCTCCCTGATCATCAAAAATTTACACTAGTTATACATTTTCACAAACAAAGGCATCGGCATTCATTGGTTACATATTACATAATGAGTCAGCAGTCAGGATCTCCCACACTTATTACTTTTCCACCAGGTACTGCTCAGTTCTGCTGACTTCATTCCTGGTGGCTATTGTCCAAACAGCCCATTCATCTTGAGATTGCCTTCCCTTTTCCGTAAAAGATTAGCCAGGCATGAAATATTCACAATGCAATTGCTTAATCATAACTGTCCAGCTACTGCTACGGATTAACAACTAAAAAAAATTGAAAAGTTTGATTCAAATCTTGAGGGACTCAAATTTTGAGTGGCTCAATACAAGTGTGATGGGTAAAAGCCATGATACTATTCATAAATTACTGTGCTTCCTAAAGCTAGAATTAAGTCAGAATCTGGCAATGGTTTGTAAGTCTTCAGCTAATGAGGAGATATCGTGAAAGAAGTAGCCAAACCTAGACGTGGAACAAACAGTAATTTTGTAGAATAGGTATCTGACCCATAACCTGCTGAGCACCAACACAGTCTCTTACAATTAGTATTGAATTTGTCATCCAGTATAATAGAAAGAAACATTCTGTGTAGCATTTAAGTGTGTATTTAACATTAAATTTTCCCTTGATTGTGGATTGAATTAAATAAGTGGTTAGTTTTTTCTTGCATGGTTTCCCTAGGCCTACAAACCAAATTGTGCAGGATATTTTATGAAATCCAGTATTTTAGAATGTTTAATGAATATTGTGTAACCTTTTCCTGTACCTTTGCAGAAGAATATCCTTTGAATATGGCTCTTGATGTAAATCAGTGTATCTTTTACTAAGGCACAAATATTTAATTCATATTTACATGGAAAATTGAGTGAAGGCCTGACGTGCTGGAGAGAATTATCATAGCTGTTTGTTTGAGTATGTGCCATCAGTAAGAAAACCTTGAAAAAACATATATATTATATATATTATATGCTTGATTATATTATGGCTTTTCTATTGGGGTTTTTTCGATCTTATGACAAAGTCACTACATCATTTTTTACATAAGGTACACACTTCTTCCATGCTCAGTGAAAGCTTATTATACACATACAGTGAATACCTATAAAACCCCTTCAAAATGCTTGAAGAACTTCTATTTTGCTGTATTTTAACAATATAAAATAGATACAATAAATAAAACTCATATCTTTAAATATCACTTAATGAATTATTTATTTCCTGATTTTTTTATAAATTTCTCAAACCTTTTCAATATACAAAGAGAGAATTTGTGATTGTTCTTTCCAATTTCTTTTTTAAAGCAATGCATATGAAATGTGACTGATGAATCCACCAAAAGAACTTCTGTGCTCTTTGCTCCAGTCTGTTTCAGTGGTGAACCTGATTGCAAAGGGTAAGCAAGATACATGCTGCCATGCATTTTGCACCCCATAAATCTCTTCAAATCACAGAACTAATCAATGAAAACCTTCTAGAGCCTTTATGAGTTTCACTTTTTAAAAATTTAAATTTTCACCCACTTTCCTTATTTAAGAATTTTTGAGGGGAGAGAGGTAGGGAATCAAACAGCATTTTGAAAGTTGTTTGCATCATAATAACAGTTTCTCAACAGTAATCTCATATTCTCTCATTGCTTTCTAATTACTACTTAGCAAGCAGATTAAGTTCCATTGTGTTTCAAAGTAGCTTTAACTTGCTGTATTGCTTATCAGTATAACCAGCTGTTCAGTGGTAGATTCAGTGATGACGGCATTTTTAATTGCTTTTTTCGTTTGGCTAAGTAAGTTCAGATGGTCACTAATTAGTTCTGTCATGCTGAGGTAGTTTTGTTATGAACAATGCAATCAGTGTTTCATTGAAAAGACAATTTTCCTGAGATCAACACTGCTTAATTATCCCTAGGAATCTGTCCTCAGTTTCTTTTTTTGTTATCACTGTCATGAGTAAGGTGATATGAATTAAACTGAACTGCCACTTAAAAGAAAGCTTCTACTAGTGCACATAATGATTTCTCATTTTCCTCTGCTCAAAAGCAATCAGCTGAAACAGTCATAAAGACTTATTCTTTATTAAGGTCTATGCCTTGCTTTAGGGCAGCCCAAGTTATTTCAAAATTATAAGGCATTGAAGCCGTTTATGATATTCACACTTGTGTCTGTGTATCTCTTACATAAAGCATCATGAGATGACTGGCTTTTTCTTAGGTATTTTCATCTTATTCTATGTAAAAAAATAGTCTTCCTGAAATACCAGAAGAAAGTAGTAATGGCTCTTTTATTCAAGATGAATAAAAAGAAATAAAAAATCAACAAATGCTACTGAAAAATCATGAATATTAGTTATTTTTTCAGTGTTTGCTTTTATGAAAATCAAGTGCTGGGCTGTTTTTTTTTTTTAATTATATAGTAATGAGTTTGTATCTTATAGTACTAAAAACTCAGTTGGAGACTAAAGGATCAACAGAACTCCTAACAGAAGATTTCCTTGCAGATTTTTAAATACTTGCTTTTTTTTTCCTATTCTTTATTAGAGATCCTCTTTGACATATCTTTTATAATGCCTGTTGGTTATGAAAGCAAATGCATACTGATTTAATCATTACTAAAGATTTACTTGTAATGTATCATTTCTGAGGCCAAGATATGTAAAACTTTTTGGTAAACTTCTCTGAAACACCAAGAAAAGTATCTAAAATCGACTCTGTAGAGCTCAGCATTTGTGTAGCAGGAATTTTTTTATTCATTTCTTAATTCCTTACCAGTTTGTGTAACTTTAACATGGAACAGTGTTTCTTGGCACCCTCACAAAACTGTATCTGTTTCAGTTTTATGTTTATAAATATGTGGAAATGCTATGGGATTTTGCTAAGACAATTTATCTGCTTGGTCTAAAAACTGTTTCTGTTGACTGTGGGATCAAATCACTAGAGGATTATTGATGAAAGATGTGAAAAAAATTGAGCTAAAAATTATATCTTGCAGGGAAATAGGTTGTAAGGAAGGCTGGGAAAAACATACTATCATGATCTGCCTGGGGAATATTCAGCTGCATTTAGTCATTTTGGGTTCAATATGTCATGGAAACTCCATAACAGCAATTTTCATCTGAAGAGTCAGATGTGAAGGTAGGACAGAAAACATGGTAATGATTATGCAGCGCTGAAGAGTGACTACACCGGTGGCATACAAAAATGGGTTTATACCCACTCACTGAGAAGAAAACAGAAAAATCCAGTTGTACAGGTAGTGACTCCATTTGGTCCAAAGCATTATTCTAGTATTACTTGCTGAATCAGAATTTCTTGCTTTTCATCAACTCCTATTTATAGCCCTAGAATACTGAAATCCAATTTATTAAGTATACAATACATTTATGCTTGTGAAAGCAATCAAAAAACCTCTTAACATTTGTTCCATATAAATATTTGATTACTGAACATTTGATTGTACAATAATTGTTCCCTGTAGACAAAAATGACGGCAGTATAAATCAGGAGTACCAATAACAAACAGATAGCAGGAACAGAAACATACTAAAGGCACCTGAACAGTTTTTATCAAAATATTCTTTATATATATTACATATATATTATGTATATTTACATATGTGAAAAGTTTCACATAAATTGTTTATAAATTCAGATCATGAAATAAGTGAACTTTAAGTCACACAACTACTTCAGAATTACTAAGCATTTACTTTGACTTAGAAGAGTGCTAAAACTTGGAACACATCTTTGAGTACTATAAAACTGATGCTTTTTCTTTTTGAAGATATATAAGTTGTAAAATACAGAATAATCCTATTCTTCTAAATATGGTTAAATTTTCAGTCTACATTAACCCTAATCAGTATGTAGCTTCTTTGTGGTCCTAAATTTGCTATAGGATGAGTGAAATGTGCTTTTTCTAAAATAGGATCATTAAAGGGTTGGAATGCGCCTTAAAGATCATCTAGTTCCAATGCCCCCTGCCATAGGCAGGGACATCTACCACCAGACCAGGTTGCTCAAGGCATTATCCAGCCTTGCCTTGAACACTGCCAGGGTTGGGGTGTCCACAGCCTCCCTGGGCAATTTGTTCCAGTGTCTAACCACCCGCATAGTAAAGAATTGCTTCCAGATATCTAACTTAAATTTACCATCTTTCAATTTGCACCCATTATTCCTTGTCCTGTCACTATAGTTCCTGACAAAGAGTGCCTCTCCAGCTTCCCTGTAGGCTACCCTTCAGATACTGGGAGGCTGCTATGAGATCTCCATGCAATCTGCTACTTCACAGGCTGAAGAGCCCCAGCTTTCTCAGCCTGCCTTCCCAGGGGATGTGCTCCAGTCCCCTTATCAACTTCATGGCCCTTCTCTGAACTTGTTTCAACAATTCCATATCTTGACAGGGAACCAGACCTTATTTTTTCTTTAGAAAAAGGAAATCGATATATAAACTAACAATAAGAATCTTATACTCTTAAGAACAGTTTAAGATAATGTTGTAGGTTTGTTTTTTTCAGGGAATTTTCACCCATCTGAAGGGAAGACGCTGTGAGGGCAGGGGGTTGTCTGGGAGATTGATAGGGGCAACTAAAAAAAAAAAGATATGGCCAAGCACTCTCACATACCACGGTAATGGCTTGGCCAGGGGAAACTAGAATCATGTCTGGGGGATGGGGGAGCAGTTCGGGAGTTGTGGCGTAAATAAACGTGAGAGGTATTTGGGAGCGGACTCCAGAACTCTTGCTTGGTGGGTGGGGGGCTGGTTGCCGGTCCCTTTTTCGGCTTGTCCCTTTTTCTCATCAAGGAGAATGGTCATGTGTGTTACGGAGCGCATTCGGCTGCTCCGGGATACTGCTGCAGTTTAGCTCTCCACCCAGAATGTTACCGAAACCCGCTGCTTCCTCTTCTGCCCGTGAGTTTTGCAAACGGGAGCCACCTCCCGTCCTCGCCCGAGCTCCCAACACCACCTCAGGAAGTTTTCCTCGCCCATGTCGGAGCGCCCCTGAGGCCACGGAGAACCATGGCAGCCCCTCTGCCTCCCGGGGTCACTGCGGCGTCCCTGCCCCGACACAAGCCAGCGGCACTCCTTGCAGGTTGTGATCGTAGCTACACCAAAGAGGAAATCGCTTGACGGGCAGGAAAAAGTTGTTACTGGGTTTTCTGGTTTTTTTGTTGTTGCTGTTGTTGTTTCCCTGTCTTGAGATAGCTATATATACATGAAAATGTATATTGTAGTAAAGAACTGTTATTCCTCTTCCCACATCTTTGCCTGAAAGCCCTGTAATTTCAAAGTTAAAATAATTTAGAGAGTGGGAGTCATCTTTTCCGTTCCAGGAAGGTTCCCGCCTTCCTTGGCAGACACCTCTCTTTTAAACCAGGACATATAACAATACCAGCCTTTTATCCAAAATAAGTGACATAGGAAGGTTTTTTAAAGAGTTGGTTGTCTCCGAATGCAATCTCAATCTCTTTACTCCTAATTCATGCAACTAAGAGCTGGGCAAGAATAAATATAGAGAGATGCTATATTTACACTATAAATTAAGCAGGGTTAAAATATGCGCTCAAGTATTGTTCTGCAAGTATCTATACCTTGTAATGAATTTGACACTTCCTTTCAATGTGTTCCCTTTTACCAACTGGCATTTTCACAGAAAATCCTAGGCACTCTTCAGGACACATACATCACATGTACCATTCCCAGTGGGTACTTTGAATGTGGCAGTCTGTCTTAGAGTAAAACAAAGTTTAGTTATTTTGCTATGTACCAGGTAGTTCTGCTTGGACTCAGAATCGCTGAACATTTCTGGTCAGTAGCACACACCTTGCCTGAATTCTATAGTAATTCTATACTAAGGAGTGTAGAGAAGCACATCGGTCGCTTACTGTTCAAAGCATGAAGGCAATCATTTGAACTTTTAGAACACGGTAGGTTTTTTAAAAAAGATAGATATACTATCTTAATAACAAAAAGAATTGGGAAATCTGCTCAGAATCATAGCACCAAGGATCTGGTTTTCTTCTCTGCCTAGGGATACCAAAGGGATGGCAGCACGAGTCCTTAGTATCCAAATATCTCAGCAACAGAGGTATGGTATTAATAGATTATTCTTCCTCACATTGGGATCTGCTTGGAGGGGTGTTTTATGCTTGCTGGCATGCTTTCTACCCTTTTTTTAAATCCATTATCTGCAACTCCATAATAATTTTGATTTTATCATGTACAGCTTGGTTTACATAATACTTCACTTTCAGTGTAAACAACAAAACTTTTTTGTCTATCTCCATATCTCCATTTCTTCAGCTGCACACCGAGGAGAGTTTTTTAGCCATGGAGTCTCTGGTGTGTGCTTGGGCCTCTCTTACTATCTCATGCCTGTAGCATGATAGTACACACATGCCTGTGCCTGCAGCACACCATATTTTTTAGCATCACTTCTTAATGTCTGTAGTGTCATACCAGGGGTGATCATTGTACTTGCTTGACTAACGTCATGTACTGTGTCATTATGCTGTAGTCAAAATCATCTTATTCTATACCTAACAACTACTTGTTGCTATTAAGTATATATTAAAAAAATATAGTTTTACCATACTAAAGTAAGTAAAAGGAATTAGCCATAACCACCTGGTCATTAGGCAAATTGTCATTACGGATAAACCAAGTGAAAACATAGCTCCAGCCAGGTCACAACAAGTTCAAACTGAGCAAATCTGTCTCCATTCTAAGACTTTGCAAAATCAGCACAAAGCCTAGGGCTTCATACTATCTGTGGCAGAACTGGATTACTGGGCTACAGGGCTATATTTATGGGATGTAAAAGGCACGGGGTCAGTGGCAGTCCTCTATAATCACATGAATTTGTATCATTGTAGAGGAAGTAATCCAAGATGCACTGTGGCAGTAGGAATAGAATTCTTAGCTGCTTATAGCAAGAAAAATATCTGCAGGGTAATTAAATCTTATATCCTGTCCCAGAGTTATTTCTGCTGGTTTTCTTTCTTATAGAAAGAAATGGTTATACCATCGTCTCAAGGGGTAGGAGATATGGGATTGAAATCCTTGCATATGTTTAGAAGTACCTTGATGTCTCTAGGGCTTCTGATAATACCTTCATGCCTCTGGAATTTGCTTTTAGTCAGGTGGGAATCTTCAGTATCACAACTTTAAAAGCTGCGCCTGTCCTACTTGGAAGGAAAAAAGCCATGAATATAAGACATCATTTTTTATACATTTCACAACAGAAATCCAACACACCAGACTAATTCCAGGTGCCAGGAAGCACATCAGTCAGAACACAAAGGCAATCATTTACATCTTTTAGAACATAATAGTTTTAAGAAAGACTGTACTGGGGTTTTTTTAGAGAATAAACTGTATCTACATATCTATCATTTACTTCCGATAGTGATTTGGTGGTATGATGGAAGTGAAAGAGGTGGTCAGATTATCATTATATATACACTGGTATGACCCAGATTGCTGGCTATTTATGCAATGTTACATCAGTTAGAAAGCTATGTTCATTATGTCTGGATATATATAATTAAGTGATTTGTGAAATGTATCAAATGTTAAAATTTTATTTTCAGAATGTATTAAACAGTAACATAAAACAGTTTAAAAATTTTAAGGTTTTTTTTACATCAATCTTGGTAATGCTTTGTTGTACAACTTCTTCTCAGCTGTAACAATGTATAGTACAGTACAGGAGCTCAGAAGTGACACCATCCACTGGGAAAACATGCACAGACTACTACAAGTAAGTTAGAGATGAAAATCAAAATGGCTACACGATATCAAAACCTTCCAAATATATTTAATCAGTTTATATCACCTTCCCTAGCAAAAAGACTTGACATTTCAGTAAGTGTTGTGACAGAGTAAGAGAATGGCTTTAATGTATTTCATTGATGGAATATCTTTTGAACTGTGTAAGAAAATATGCTACGATGATGAACCCCCAAGCTGTAGATGGAAAGACAACTCAATCATTCGCTGCACTACCCACTGCAAGCTTGACAGTACTACTTTTTAATGAATATTATTTTCTGGGTACTTCAAAGCAAAAGCACATGACAAACCATGATAAATGAATATCTTTTAAAGTCTTCTCTCGAACCCCAAGAACGGATTGTTGCCATAACTGAAATTGGATTATTGCTGTTGTAGGAACTGAACGGTAACAGTCACCCCAGAGGCTTGTTCCATGTCTACCTCTGTGAACAGCAAATCAGCAAATTTTTACACCTTTAAAACACACTCATTTGTTACACTTTCATTTTCTATAATTGTTACTTTCTGAACTCGGATCAAGGTGCTCAGGACAGACACTGTGTTGCTTTCACATCCTGTATTTATTTCAAGCGCACTATGGGGCAGCCGGAGACTGTCCCAAGATCAGGTGTGGTGAGTGGACCCAGGGCCATGGGGCTGGGCTGGGGCTGGTCCAGGGCCAGCTCGCAGGTGAGGCCTGGCTTGGCAGTGCCCATGGCCAGTCAGAGCAGGGTTATGGGGAGCTGGGGAGCAGCTGGAGTAGGGACTGATGGCCATGGGCATGAGGGAGCACTGAACTGGGGTCTAGGGGGCCAAGGAAAGGGTGGGGAAGCCCATAGGGTGATGGTCAGGGACAGTCAGGCCTGGTGGTGCCCTCAGGACCCTGTCAACTGTATTAGCTCACCTGTCTCACCTGTTTTGGCCACAACTGTATGAATCCCTCCAGTAAGAAAGTTATTGTGCAACAGCTACCCTTTCTGTCAGCTGAAACTAGGGGACAATCATGTGTTATTTCTGAACCTCATCTGTGAAACAGTGAGATGAAAACATTTTGTACATAAGAAAATATATTTTAAAAACCCCAAGCAAACATCAAGACTCAAGAACAAGACATAAGGCATGTTGGTGGCTGCTTAGAAAGCCCTTTCTCCTTCCTTCCATGAAGACTGCAGGACCCAGAGGGTCTTCAGAAGGAAGAGCAAAATGCTGGAAGGAAGTGATCTACCAAACCAAAAAGCTTTGTATGCTAGTTTTAACCATATTATAAAAGGTCTTTTCTTTGTTAATTGGGTAGCTTGGGCAATAGTGTTGGTATTGTAACTTGGTTAATTAAGGTGGGGTTTTGCCTATTTTAATTTGACTGCAAAAATATTATCTAATCTAAGAATAAATTCTTGGCTTAAGAAAAATTCAAGAGAAAAATCCAGAAAAACATCTAACTTTTTCATTTCAGATGTTATAGTTCCCAGAATCTATTGCAAAAAATCTTTCTATGACATAAACAGCAATAAATGCTGCAATACACACAGAGAAAGAAAAAATAGCTTTGTTAAACTGAACTTCCATGAAAACAAGAATTATATAGTGCACCTATGAAGAGAAACAGGGAAAGAAGAAGCCTTGCTCTTCAGGGTGTGCATCATCAGTCTCAGCTAAAACAAAGAAGATCCTAGATCTTCAGTGTTGCACTGAAAATAATTCCTTTATTTGGTCTGGCTTGTGATATTCAGTGATTTAAAAATTATGAACAAGCTTCAAATTATATTTTTGGATGAGTGTGCACTACTAGTAGTGGTATTTCCTAGAAATTACTTGAGTCTGAACAACTGAACATGTTTTGCAAATTACTCAGAATCAATTTATATCAGTAGCAATAATATCCAAAGATTACAAAAAGTTTTGGGAGATGATTGAGAAAACAAGGTACAGATGCAAATTCATCTGGTTATTGATACACTTGTGCATGTTAATAATATACCTTGCAATAAGAGTAAAATCAGGACTTGGACACATAAACACATTCATGTCAGGTGGCCTGTGGCAGTTTGTATGTATGCTTTGCCTGTGTGGCAACCTCTGTGTAAATAAAAAGTAGTTTGCAATTCTATATTCTTCTGTCTTTGAAAGTAAGCTAGTTTGCATTTATAAATAAGTATCAGTATAGTTCCATAGAAAGTTATCACTCAGTGGATGAACACATGTTGACTTCTAATACCTGACAAATTTTATGTTGTTTAGATACTAGTAAGAATACAGGCCATACTTGGAAGATAATTTTGTATTTTGACAAAGCAGGACATTTTCTTGTATGCAGTGAATAAGTTAATGAGTTAATGAACATAAAACTGGAGGTGTTGTACTACAAGCTCGGAGAAACCCATACAAATAAAGTTGCAACAGACAAATGGCAGTATTTACACTGGTCAGTTAGGTTCTGTGACACTTTCTACTGTTTTTCAGTCAACAGTCGAAGAGCAGAATGTTGAGGATAATATACTGCAGGAAGGTCTTCCTCTGAGAGCCACAATGAACTCATTTTTTCACTTAAGAAATTTTTGCACAGAACTTAGCTATCCACCTACATATTGGTGTGGACAAACAGGAATTGTACACAAAAGACAGCACCTGTCACGCAAAAGTATGACTTGATAGTGCTTAATGTTGAAGAAATTCTGACTGCACAAGGTATTTGTCCTGTGAGGAGCAGGCAGATGTACTTGATGATCCTTCTGGGTCCCTTTCAACTTCAGACATTCTGTGACACTATGCCATATTGCTGGGACTATTTTCCCTACAAAATCTCCATGATTTAATGGGAATTAAGAATTTTAAATTACTTAACTTCTAAGTAACTTGTGATTTTTGCAGGAGGTCAAAGTAGATCATCACAGTGATGCTTGCTGGACCCATAATTTACAAATATATAAGGAATAAATATTAATAGGTTTAATATTAAAAACCTGCCACATGAGTTTTAGTGCTCTTACACATCATAAAACATTCATAAGTCTAGCTATGAAAATAGCTGTTAGTTTCTGAAAATAGCCATTAGTTTCTGAAATGTGAGGAAACCCCAGACTGGTGCTTCTTAAAGCATGTAAATTCTTGGTATTAGATTTGTGTTCCCTGTCCCAGATGAACGAGGAACAGAATTGTTTAAATGTCTGTCTTTCACACTTTCCAATATTTAGCTGCTTTAACATTGCATTAGAATGACAGAAGAGCCACAGTACATAACACAGACTTTGTAAGTGAAGCTTACCATGGAGAGCTTTGCAGACAAATGCACTGGGCAGAGAGGTAATTCACTTGTCCTAAACCTCTAAATTTCATATTCTGTGTTTGAAAGCCTTGTTCAGATTAGTGAACAGTGGTGATGTGCTATTATGTCCTACGTTTAATCTTGGTATGACATCAAGTATCAATGATGATACTTGTAAATATGTTTTGCAGTGTACCACAATACCTGCATAAAAAATTCCAGACCCTTGTACGTTTTCTGACATTCATCTTGACACTATTCTGCTAACTGGGCTTCACTGGCATTTTAACACAATCACTTCAAACCAAATTAAGTTATGGATGAGTGTTTGATTATTTTCCAAGGAACGTGAATTCAAGAGAGCATGGGAAGTATACTTATTTATTATGCATGCTCTAGTTCTCAAAGGCATACGCATTTGAGAATCTGGAACTTACAAACTACAGATTTTAAATGTGCTATGAACTGTTGTTGTATATACTAGCAACAGAAATGGGCCTTTAAAGTCCAGAAAACATACAGTTGTATTTAATGCACCAGTTGTCAGCAATAATGACTGCATAAGAAAATGTGAAATACTTTGAGAAATGGCTGAAATGTAGGACGTTAACCATGTGGTGTAAAATATTTTACAGCATAGTGATAAAGGTAGTAGTAAATAGTAAAATTAGGCAGGAGTAACTGGGCTCAGCTACAGCGGTCTCACCTCCTCGCGGTCCCTCTGGTTGTCCTGCGTAGGGTAACTGAGCTGACCTCTGCACCAGTAGTGGGGCGAGTACTAGACGCTCCCGCCCTATTGTGTGGCCTCACCACCCACTTGGTAGTATCCAAGCTGGTGAAACAAACTCATGTGTCTCTTGACACTGTTGCCAGTGATGCATGAGACACCAGCCGCCGGGCCCCTTACCCACGGGGTGGTAAAGTTGGGTAAAGTCTGGCAGTTGCTTGGAGGGTAGTGCTGCCATGACTTCTGGGACCCTGCACCTTGGAGCGTGGCATGCCACTTGCCTATCGAGGCCAGCTTGTGTGACCTCTGTGTTGTGAGGGGGACATACGTCACTCAAGCAACTGTGCGACAGGGCCAAGGTGCATTCATGCNCCGCCGGGCCCCTTACCCACGGGGTGGTAAAGTTGGGTAAAGTCTGGCAGTTGCTTGGAGGGTAGTGCTGCCATGACTTCTGGGACCCTGCACCTTGGAGCGTGGCATGCCACTTGCCTATCGGGGCCAGCTTGTGTGACCTCTGTGTTGTGAGGGGGACTCAAGCAACTGTGCGACAGGGCCAAGGTGCATTCATGCCGCACAGGGCCACGTCGCTGGTAGTGCAGGGTATGCCCCAATCTGTGACGGGATTGAGTCTCCAAACCGATTGTGGGAATTTTGTTTGCCGCGCGCCGCGTGGTGTGTCTCTTAACTGTGTCTTAAATTTACCGATTGTGACTTAGGTGGACGGGCCACCTTTACTGAACCCAGAACAGGTGCATGTGTGAACATGCTCAACAAGTAGTACTATAGGAAACATGTTTTATAATTGTATATTCATTCTTACCTTGACGTAGCACCTGATGCCATTGATGGAGTCTGCTCATACTTGCTTTCTAGAGTCTAATATAAATTTTATCTTATGTATAAAATAGATGCATTATTAATAGGACTGTGGTGGGTCAACCTTGTCTGGCCTTCAGGCGTCAAATAGGATGTCCTCCCACTCACCTCATCATCAGGACAGGGGGAGAAAATAAGATGAAAAACTTCTGGGTCGAGATAAAGGTATTTTAATAAAGAAAATCAAAGGCTGCATACAGAAGCAAATGATGACAAAAATATTTATTCTCTACTTCTTAGCAGGTAATGTCCAGCCACTTCCTGAGGAGTAGGACCTCAGTACGTATAGTAGTTACTGGAGAAACAATCTTCATGCTGTGAAAACACTGCTAAGCCATAGTCAAGACATTGCTGTGTACCATCTGAGCTACACAGCATGTCTCTATAGGGACTGCTTATAAATATAAATAGGGGACATCCTTTACAAAAGCAAATTAAATATGTTCTTAAATTATCAAACATTTTAATCAAGTCAATACTACAATCACTGGGTATCTAGTATTAACAATCTAATATTAACTATTGCAGAAGATCATCTTACTTTGAGGAAGGAACCATTAAATATTTTTCATTTTCATTACTATTTGTAAATTGAAACACTGTGTTTTGCATAGATGCTAAGTCACAACTACATGAAAACAGTTATTTTATCGTTTTCATTGGCATCATTCCACTGATTGACTATAGTCCTCCTCCAACATTCTTATTATCTATCTGCATCATCATTTATTTTGAGTAGTTCTCTTAGCAGGTAAACTCTGTCTGAAAATTACTGCTTGTGGAAATAAATCAGCAATGACGGCAAGATATAGACCCCCTCATTACCATGGTATTGATTTCAAATGAACATTTGTCTTGTTAGTGTTCTTTTAATTGGAATTTGCATCATTACAATCCTGATCAATTACTGTATTGTAATTTCAAACTCTGTTCTTTCCATCTGCTCAATTAATGTGAAAGTGTGTTTTGTTTTGTTTTTCTAATCTTAGAAGCTAAGTTGAAACAGATGCTTGATTTCTAGAAATTAATCCATCAGACACAAACATTTTCAATATGTGTTATTTCAAATATTAAAATCAGTTCTATAGTACATAATTTATCATTTTTGTTAATATGTGTTCTGGATGGTCACTCCAAGCACTACACAGGATTTTGGTACACTGAAAAAGACAATCGAGAAACAGAACAGGAGGTAGTGTGGAGAATCTCAGTTGATGCTTTTGCCATTTGAGGAATCATGCATTCAATAGATCCTCAAGAAACATCGGATTCTTTAGAGCTCTGAATCACACTCTATGCAGTTTTGAGTTCAAGGATGTTTTCCATACAATGAGAACTATCTATTGTTAAACACTACACATCTCAAATTATAGGGCTGCAGTAGTTTCATGACATCCTGACACATTTTCAAGATTGATTTTCCTGCTTTTCTTCACTTTCTTTTCACTTGTTTCATCAGTACATTAAGTGTTGATTCAAATGCTTGATGCATTCATTCAGATGACTATAACTTTCAGATGAAAGTTACATTCCTGAAATGATTTTTTTCTTCTAAGGGTCTGAAAAACATATTTTCCCTTTTTTAATTCAAAGTGTACCCATTAGAAAAAGGGCAGAGTACAACAGAAGTCTTAACGCAACAAAAGCAATTACATGGTTTTGTTTTTCTTATATAGCCCACAGTTTGACTGGTAGTTCATAAAAGAGAGACACAAAAATTCATGTGGGCTGCTTAACCTAAAATGCCTTTTCTTTATTTTCTGAGGTATTTCTCCAATTTTTAAGTTTATAAGTCGAAGCACAGTCATTAAATAATGAAATATGTTATAATTCACAGAATCACATTTGGAGCTATACTTTTAAATTTGCACTGTCTTTTGGAAGAGATTTTGTAACCTGTTTTTATTCCATGGACATTTTTTCCTCCATCAGCTAGGCATCAAAGCATTTGAACTGATGCTACAAAACAAGTTTTTCTTCCCTCTTCACTTCTCTTCTCAAACTGTCATTTGCATTTTGAGTCTGCTTCAGATATCCTAGTTTTGGCAAATATACCCTCAGAACTAATGAAACTGACAAAAGTAGTGTACATAATGTGAAATTTCATGTCCCCTTGAATTCTCTTTTTTGAAAGTTAAGGCATTTTTCAAATATGGATCTTGAAGTCAAAATTGGTTATTTCAAGCAAATTTCTTAACACAAAAAAAATAACACATCTGAACCACATTCAACTTCAAGAAGGAAATCTTTATTAATATTGTCCTAGAATTTCCCATGACACAATTAAAGTTCTAGAATGTTGAAGACTAAATAAGTCTCACTGGTATTTAGGGGTGTGCATATTTTTATTTCTTTGTTTTACTAATGATTCTATTAAAGAAGAGTACAAAAGAAAAAAAATAACTCTAACAATCTTAAGTTGTGCTGAAAAACACAGATTAATCAAAATACAAACATGTGAGGCTTTTGTAAATCGATTATGTTGTATGTTGCAAAGATGAACAGAAAGTATATATACATCATTATGAAACAAATACAAACAATATATTTTCTCTTGGCAATTATGCCAGATCTCTGAAAATAGATAAATATATATGTAATGGGGCATGTTTGTCTTTCCTTTTTTATTTTCCTTTTTTTGTCTGTGTGTGCAGGTATCAAAAATGACTGGCACTATTTGTCATGGTGAAGCTGGTATTTATGTTTGCAACTCATTTACATGGAAATGTGTAAATATTTAAATGTCTCTAAATATGTCTTAGCATTATTTTCATAATAATTCTAAGAGGCTCTAGAATCATGTTTGCAACCTTAAGGTATCTTGTATTTGGCATTGCACAGATCTGGAAATATTTTTAACCCTTAACCGAAGTCTGGTTCAATTTTTTTTTTTTTTTGGGCTCATAGCAACACCCCTACAGCCAAGGAATGGCCACTGAGGTTTAAAAGAATTTTTTGGGGATAGTAAAATATTAACTGTACTAAATAACCCATAGAGGCTTTTCAAGAGAAAATAAATCACCCATTATGAAGAAAATGGGAAAAAATATTTGTTTTTCAGTTTGTTTCATTCCATCACTTTAGAAACCCCAGAACTTTAAAAAACAACCAAAGGCATTCCCAATTTTACATTCCAAATTTGACACTTAATCAAATACTCAGATTTCATGATAAGAAGTGAAGTGCATTTCTGAAAAGAAGTGTTAAGAGGGTCTACTCCTAGTGCAGAGAAGAAGCACTTACAATTTAATCAGTTTCCACTGAGAAACAAAAAGCTTCTATGGTTTGAATCTGTGCTTTTGATATTGTTTGCATACAAAGCCAGCAGAGTAATTTGTAGTTTCATATCTTGTTGTTCTTAAGATCTCCTTACTTCTTTCCTTATCTCCCTAGTATACACAGGAAAATGTCATCACACTTTTCTTTATCATCCCTTGGTTATTGCCAGAACAAAGTTAGTAATCTAGGGGGAAAAAAAATCACAACATTCATATTTACTTGGTCAATATATATAGTTATTTTGGTTGTGTCTAAAGGGAAGGAGATATTTGCATACTTGTAAACTCAATGATAGAATAACAACCTGAATTAGTATCAGTATTGGTAAAATTTTTTAATTGACTTGCAAAATGTTTTTTGCCAATGCCCTGTATTGAATATTAAACATATACTATTCAGCTTGGTTTAGGTTGAACTGGTGAGGGGAGAGAAAAGACAGTCCAGTCTAGGAATTATTTTCAGTAGTGTATGGGCAAGGTCAAGCCATTTTGGTGTTTTACCTCTGTCATGGTCTGCTAGTGCTGTCTTTGAATACTTGTGATCTGGCCGGGTAGTGCCTTATACTATAAAAGTTCTGTTCTAGAGGTATGTGGGGAATGATTACTATGAGGAAATCATCTTATTACTATCCTGGAGCCGGAATCCGAAGGGCTGGGTTGACAAAGAGGAGTTAACTGAGTCACCTAGGAAGTTATATCACCCATTAAAGGCTGCAATGATCTTTGAAGCAGATTATCTTCAGTCAGATCTCCATTGCTACCATGGCCTACTGTAGTCCTAGAACTCATACTTTATTTCTAATCGAGAAGCAATTAAAAAGATAGGGAGAATTATCTTATTGCTTGACATTCAGCAGGAAAAAAAAATAGCATTAATTCTGCATTACTGTTATGGATGAAGGACATAGAAAAATGTAATGTAAAAGGAAAATGGCTAATATAAAAAAATTCATTAATTAGATTTCATAAGTTTGCATGAAAAAATCACAAGATTTTTGTCAGTCTCCTCATATTATTCTTCTCACACAAGACAGAGAAATTTAGGCACATATTTGTGTTAAAAATACAAGCTGGGCAACAAGACTTCCTTCAAACAGAGCTAAAGGATAAGATTACCGAAGACAGTAATGTGCTCCCTCAACAGTAAATTTTTATTTAGTAGAAATAAAAATAGCAAATAATTATTTTTGCACCTGTAACATTTTTAACCTTATACTAATGAATTGGTTTTTGCAACAAAGATTTGCCCCAAAAACATGAGATCGTGTTAGTATAGAATGTGTTTATTATTTCCACATAACAGGCATGCTCATTTGTCTTATTCAAACTCAAACCCGATACTCTATATACCATTTAAAATATGTCATTTTAAAAAAATTGTTTGATGTTAGTATTTATTCAAAGTCAATTTAGGAATAAGCATCGTTTTGTGACTGGAAATACTTGAAGTGCTGAGAGTGTGTAGGGATTTTTTTTCTTTTCTGTTATAGTGAATTTAAAAGTGCTAGACTGTTTAAAAAGTGTCCATGTCAATAAATGCTTAGCATCCCTACTAGTGCAGAAACCTCTCTATAAAAGGCTTTTCATCCACTTTTGTTATTTCCAAATATTTCTTTTCTTTCTAAGGAGATAGCTCTAACCATAAAAAACAGGGCTTGAAAAACATCTGTTGAATCCTCTTATCAGGCAAATATCAGTCTTAAGGATATATTTAGTGATGTAAATTTGTTTATTTATTCGGTTTAAGAGAAGAGAATTTTAGAATAGGTCATGGTTATATATTATTTTAGTTCTGTAGCACTTTAAAAATAAATTTTATGACACTAAGATATCAGCAATGGCAAAGGATCCATTAAGACATTTCCTTATCTTCTGTAAGATTTAAATTATATGCAGTAATGTGAATAATCTGTATATGTTCTTATACTATATATTAACTGAGAGACCATTTTGTTATGAAAATACCCCAAAACATTAAATGGATTTGAAAGTGTTTGAATGTTTGTAGATTTGGAAAAAATTGCGTTTTGTGGTATTCTGAATATATTGCAATTATGCATTATATTTGAGAGAGGACCAAAAATCTGAGTATTTTATCCCTATTCATGGAACAACAGTGTTGGTTTTGCCAGAACTTCTAGTAAGTCATGACCTATTTTATTCTGGAAAATATTTTAAATCATAGAATCATTATGGTTGGAAAAGACCTCCAAGATCATCAAAGTCAACCACTAATGTAGCACCATCATGTCCACCACCAAATCATGGCTCCCAGTGCCACACCCACAAGTTTTTTGAGCACTTCCAGAGCTGGTGATTCCACTGTTTCCCTAGGCAGCTTGTTCCAAATAATATATCAAAAATGTTTCCCCCTTGTTTCATAGCATAACATGAATTTAAATATCCCAAATTAGTAAACAGCTTAAGTAGCAAACAAGATATTAAAATAGTTTCAAATCCACATTAGTTCTTGACAACGCCTTGGTTCATTATTGTACTTCAAAGTTAAAAAATGTTTTGTAAAATTACTGAAAGACTAGTTACCAATGATTTCATAATTATACCTACCGTGAAGATTTTACTGAGTGGAGTACTTTGGATGAACAGATTAACAGTGTTGTAGTATATGGTGCCATACTCAATCACGCCAGACGGATCTAAATTCAGTAAGAAAATGGGACTAGCATTTACTAAACTTACTTAAATCAATGGAGAGATATATGTCAATGCCAATGATTATTGAATAACACCTATTGAGTCATGAAGGTGATTTTTGTATCATTGATGGTCTGCTAAAATAATTGAAAGTGTTTAAATTTAGCTATCTTCATCTTCTATATATTGACTCATTTTGAGTCAATGTATAATTTTCAGGAGTAATAAGATTTGGGTGTCTGCTGTTGATTTAAGCAAAACCAAAGCTACAAATATTTTCTGTATCCACAATTTCTAGTTATTAATTTAGGTTATTTATATAATGACTTGCTCTAAATTATCTCTAGTGTTTCTAATAGGTTTCTTTTTAATTTAAATTGTGCTGATCTAAGTTACAAATATGTAACTATATATGCTTGATTTCTCATTTTGTTTTTTCCGATCACATACATTTAAAATTAATACATGAGGCAAAAGCTAATGCACAATTAATCTTTGCTTGTCGGTTGTTGGGGACTTTTTTGCCACAAACTGCATTTTTTTTAAAAAACTTGATGGCAAATGAGAAGGAAAAAAGTAAAAAGCTCATTATTTTTCAGTGTTTCTTCAGAAAAATAAATTTGTCTAATTTTGGTTGTCTAGTTTGTGGTCTACTCATATTAAGTTCTATTAATTTTTTTTCCTTTTCATAATTTGTCATCTTTCTGTCATTTTAGGGATGGTTATGTTGGTGAAGGTTAAGAAACTGGCATCCTGTTTTCTCTTTAACATTTTTTCCCTGACATAAAGAACATCTTTTCTCCACTTCTGCTGTAGTCAGCACTGACCGGGATCTAATAAAGCAAGGTCTTTAACAGCTCAAAATTGTCCCTGACATCATCTTGTCAGTTGTTATTAGACCTTGAATGGTACAGACTGTGAAAATCTTTCAAAGACATTTTGACAGAGTGGCAGAATGTTTATAAAACTAGCAAAATTTTATATCACCTTAAGATACATAAACTAGCATGAAAACTACTTGCCGGACTATTGGATCGTATGTTCTACAATATTTATTTCCAAGGTTAATGCTCATTGACTTTGCAGTATTGACCGTGTAGGTTCATTGCCGTACAAAAGCTTAAAGAATATCTCATAGCAGTTTTAGATCAGCAGCTTTTTGTATGCCTTTCCTATGCTTTATGAGTAATAAAGTGTATTTTTATATTCATGAGCACAGTATTTGTTAGCTAAGTTCTGTAAAGCCTAAGGATATGTATAAATTTAAAAGCACTGACACGAGAAGAAATTTTTTTTATGTGCCACAGCAAAAGGATATAAAATATCTTTTTAGACTCTTTGTGTGTGCATTGTTTGTGCAAGAACACAAAATTAAACATTTACTAAGTTTTAAACAGACAATATTATGTTGAGAATCATGGCAGAAAAAGCAGATTTTCCAAACTTATTGCTAAAATTTCAAATACTAGTTTGAAATAACAATGAATAAGTTACTCATGTGCTAAAAACATAGCAGTTTCTGTAAATTAAACACTGAATTCAATACTGTAATGTCAATTTGCGTCAGTGGATGTTCATGATTTTGGTTTTTTACTTTATGTAAATGTTAATCGGGACATTTGTCAGAGAGAGAAATCCACTCAGATTTTATTCTGTAGTAGTAATTTCTTTTGCTATTGAAAGCAGAGCCTATCATATAGGACAAAAGAAAAGTTTCTAACTTTATTTCTAACAATTTCTAACTTTATTTTTGTTTCTTATAAAAAGGAAAGGTGAAAAATGTGTATCTCAGCTTGCTTTGCATTTTTGCAGGAATATTATATGAAGAAGGGAAGAGATGCAGCTATCAATAACAAAACTGAAATAATTTGTTTGAAGGAAATGAAAAATGACAGTGTCCAATAAGAACAAACATAGCAATCATCTCCATCCTCTTCCTCCTCATCATCATCGTCATCATAATCATCATCATAATGAAAGTTAGGAATGAAAATACATCTGATCCTTCATTCTAGAAGGCTGCATGAAATTTTATGCAGGTAAATTATGCCCTAAGGTAGTTAAAATGATACTTTCAAAGGAGGATATTTTCTTAGAAGTCTAAACAAAGCTATAAAATATTTAGCATGTGTCCAGCCTGTTAAGGTATGGGTCCAAAAAAGTATTGATACAGAAAATATTACGTCATTTTGTGTCCAGTAATATGATAGCTTTTCATTCCTTTCACTAACTATACTTGAAAATATAATGGAACCCAGCATCACAACCAGACTCCCATAGAAAGACACACTGGGAAATTTATATTTTTTTTGCAAGGCCTACATGTAGTTGGAATCTAAAACAGCAGAATTCCTTATCCATTTATTAAAGGCCACCATCACTCTCATCAATTCTACTTAACGTGGGAGTTCACCTCATAGGAGTAACGAAATTTCTGGTAAATTTTGTTGAGTATCTCTTAAGTTTCCTTTCTGTTGCCTACAAATTAACCTTTCACTTATATACAAGAGAACATACTTTAAAAAAATACTAAAATACATATAAAAAATAAGTAAAATAATATATTTTTCTTCACCAGTCATGAAGTAATTTTGTTAATTTTAGGGATTTTATCTAGTCAAAAGTGGGATTAAGAATGGTATATTCCAATAGCTGCATTTCTATAACCTCAGGACAGACAACCATCTGGTACTTCCTGGCTAAACTTGTGCCCTTCACAAACACAGTTTGTGATTATAGATGGTCTCTTAGATATTTGTACTCATGTCCATCTGTTCATATGGCATTATGCCTACGTGCAAGTCAGTCTTTTCACTAATTCACTGGTGCCGGACATCAACGAGTTTAGATTGGCCATCTGGATAAAACTGTAGTTGCCATATTTTTTAGCAGCACATACAATTCTGCCTCAGTGACATCAGTTTCATGATGGACTGACATACTGCTGGACATGTAGTTACAGAGTGGTGAAATTACACCTTCAAATCAGTCTATTAATACTCATGAAATTCTTAAAAGGAGTAATAAATCTCTCCAAATCAGAGCAATCTAGTGACCAAAACAATTTCACTTCCTCCTATAATCCACTCAACACCATCACAAGCTATTGTTAGCTGGAATCAGGTGTAGGCCAAATGAGAAATATTTTGAAAGAATGCTTGTACTGGGTCTGGCTGGGATGAAGTTAGGAAGTTAAGTTTCTTCACAGCAGTCCATACAGTGCAGGACTTTGCATTTGCTGCTCAGTGTCAGTAACCACCATTGTTTTGGTTACTACTGTGCTTACAGAGCATCAAGACTTTCTCTCTTCCCTGCCTCCCTCAAAGTGAGTATGCTGGGTAAGAGCTTGGGAGGGGGCACAACTGGGACAGATGAACTGAACTGACCAGAGAGATATGTATGAACATATACCTTGCTCAGCAATAAAAACTCCGGGAAAGGAGGAAGAGACGTTTGCTGTCATGGTGGTTGTAACTGTTATGTTCTACTTCCTAGGACATGAGATAACTTCCTGCCTATGGGAAGGAATGAATTAATTTCTAATCTTGCTTTGCTTGCACATGAAGCTTTTGCTTTTCTTATTAAACTGTCTCTATCAGTGTTTTCACCTTCCTCTATCTTTTCCTTCTATCCACTGAGAGAGGGAAGTGAGTGAAAATCAGGGTGGTTTTTTGGCTGCTGGCTGGGGTCAACCTACCACAAGTCTGAAATAGCATTTATAAGCAGGAATTTTCCTTGGAAAACATGAACTTGAAGACTATTAAAATCCACACATGTCATTAAACCATGTCCGATTCAGGAAAGTTCACATGTCCAATAGAACATTGTATTTTTTCAGAAAACAACTGATTTTTCACTTGCAATGACTCTTCTGAAGATGGGGACATTTGGTTTTCAGCAGCAGAACAGAAATAAATAATGCAAAGTATGAAAACTGCTAATGAAGAATTTTTGTATTTTTTTAACTACCTGAGTGAAGAATAAATACATTTAGGCCTTAAAGCACAAGTGACTGACATTTTATATTCTTGGAGTTGTGATTGAATACATATACATATAAATCTACTGTTTCTCCTACTATTTGATGCATTTTTTTCCTATTATTTTTTGATAAGCTGAGAGATGAGGTATATTCATTATCTGAAAGAGACTTTTTGAATGAGAGAAGTCCATAATTAATTATCAATAATGAAACAAGAAAATATTAAAAAATGAAACTTAGGAGTGAGCTGGATAAGTCAATGTGTCCTGGAATTGAAAAGAAAAAGAAAAGAAAAAAGAAAAAGGAAAAAAGCAAAAGCACTCAAACAAATGATCACTGTGATTGCAATGAAATCTCTGTATTGTGAATTTTAGTTCAATAAGTTTGCACTTCTGATCTTCATAGCAAGGCTGTTTTCTTCATGGATTTATCTTTTAATTGGAATAATTAGATTCATTTTATGTTTCTTAAGTTTTTGTATAAAGGTTCAGAAGATTAAAGAAAAATGGATCAATCTTTTTTTTCGCTATATGTAATCATGATAACTAAACCAGTTAAATATTTTCCTCAGTGCTTCTAGTAATAGTATGCATGTGTGGCAGGGCATACACTCCCCTCTCCCCAACACAGATGGCCAGTGCAGATAGGAGAGATAACCCAGGCAGGCAAGCCCCAGTGGGTATCATCTCCTGGTGCCTAAAGGTCTGCCAGCCTAACCAAGAATCAACACCTTGGTATGGAAAGCAGATGTGGAAAGAGATAAAAGAAAAAACATAGCTGACCAAAAGGCCTGCTTTACACTATAAAAGTACTACAGATTACCACAGAGGCAGGAGTCTCCTACGTACACCCTGAGAATGGTGAGATTTATTCCCCAGAGCCTGGATGCAGATTCTGTGGTTACTTTCCTGAGAATTGAAGGAAAGGATTTCAATGTGTGCTCCATCAGGAACTGGATGGTAAGAAACATTGAATCCTAAGTTATATTATTTCTTTGCTATCTGTAAAATTAATGGGTACTTTTAACCCTGTGTGTATAAAACTAGTATTCCCTTTTGTCTTATTCCTGTGTAGTAATAGCCTATTTTAAGTCTTATGTCTGTTAGTTTTGTGTCTATTAAATAAATAATTCATTCTATAATAGACTGAATCAGCCATTATTAAAGAATTTGTAAATGAGAGTGGATCTTGGGGTGCTGGCCGCCTCAATTCAGCTACTGCCTGCTGCCAGAGGCCCAGGCAAAAGTCAGGGTCTTATTTAAGCCCATATAATCCATCCATAACAGTGTGAAACAATGATGTGATCATCTCAAACCCTTAGCTCAAACATGATAAGATTAAGAAGAAAATAATGCACATAAATGTCCAAATAAGTCTCAGGCTTATTATGCACAGTGAAATAGCATAACATCACATATATGAAAAAAACTGAAAAATAAAGCTGTGTCATTTGTGTGCAAGGCACATAAAGAACCTTGCAATATCAATTTATTCAGAAATCTACATCTACCTTTCACTCATAAATGTGCATATTAAATGCATGGCATTAATGCTCATTTGTGTTATATTTTTGACTCCAGTATGGTAACTCAGTCAGTGCAGCCTTCATAAGGAATATCTGGATGAACTTTAGTGCTTTTGCAGTATTCCTCCGTGCTTGCAACATCTACTTCACATTTCCTCTTGCTGTTGTTAGGATCTTTGTGTTTAGGAACTACTTAAAAGTTTGTGACATTTATGTCCTTCATCCATTTGTAGTTTCTCACTTAAATTCTGAATTGTCACTTCAGAATTTTACCACAAATAGTTGAAGGAAAGTATTACTAATGTGGCATTCATAGCAAATGCTAAAGGGGAATTAGCTGAAGTGTAGCAGAAAGGAGTTTGAAACACATGGTAGAAAAGAAGAAAGGAAGGAAGACATTATAATTGAGTGTCTGCTACACTGTGAATAGTTTTTGCAAGAAACTGCGGACATTTATTTTTTCCATGTTTTTAATCAGTAACTCCTAATATATGATTCTAAAAACAATGTTTTATGACAGAGAAACATCTGAATTTACCTAGAGATTGGGTTGTAAGTAAGAGAGATTGTGACTGGTATAAAAAACAAATATTCAGTGCAAAAAACATTTGGAAAATTGATTGTTAGAGTAAGGGTTAATGGATATTAGCTTGCATTAAAAGATTATAAGGAATAGAAGTTTTGTCTTTCCTGAATAAAAAGGTATATCCAGAAGGCTGAAGCATGCTTAATATTATTAAGAGTAGAGCATGTTACAACAGTAATAAGCCTCCACTAAAAACATGCATCAAAAATATCTGTCTATTCAAGTATTCAGAGGACTCCATTAACCTTCAAAGTTGCAGACACCTTCAGGTGTCTTTAAATTAATTTATTTTCTGGCAAAGTTGAAAAATGGAAACATATCCAAGGTTCTACTGTATGGAAATTGCAAAGTGTTGTCAAGTTATTTCTTCAGTGACAGGTGGTTTTTTTTGGCAGAAAACGCTTTCTTCCACAAGAATTATGCAAGCATATAAATGATTGTCAGAATTTGCTTGTTGTCCAAGATGATGAGTCAGCAAGTAGACTTCCTAGCTGCAGAAGGAATTAAAGACAGGTTCATTAAAGAGTGGGAATGGAAGGCCAGAAGTACATGATGAAATGGTACCAAAGGAGAAAATACACCTAAGTGAAGGGTGCAAGGGGATTTTGAGATGACTGCTTAGAAGGGTAGGTGTTGAAAGACTTGCCTGGATTGTCTGTATACTAATGGACAGAATTTCGATAACAAACAGCAACTGTAAGTGCAGGACCATGACATTGTAAGAAAAACAAAAATTTGGTGAGATAATACATAAATGAGACATTGTCATAGGTAATTAAATATGATTAAAGGAAAATCAGGATAATTCTAATTTACTGTGTTCTGTAGATGATAAAATAGACTGAAGGTCTTGTCTGCACAGTCCTAGAATGTAACAGATGTCACTGTCATTAATCATTGAACTATCACAGCAGATTTGCAAAGTATGGGTGGAACAGTGATGTGTTCGGTTTGAAAAAAATCTGCTGTGTAAAACACTAGTTTGAACCATTTCACGCTATTTTTCATGCATTCAATTCTTGAGCACATCTTCCCTAGTACTGGGATATCTGTTTGAAAATTATGGTCTGAAATGTGCATATTGATACATAAAGAATTATGTAGAAACTTTGGCCTAAGAGAGGGCTGACGGAAAAATGCAAGCTCGATTAGGAATAAAAAGCTATGATTCTTGAATTCTACTAATAATGATAATTTTACCTAAAAAATTTAATTATTTACTAGCATTAAAAAATAGATATTAGCTTGCATTTTTACATTTTTATGAAATTCTGCATTGTTTTCAAACTGATAGAATTCCAGAAGATTAATGTCCCAGAAAGGCGGAAAACTGATGAATTTTAAATAAATTATGCTTTTTATACCAAAGCAACTCCATTGATTTCAATATATTTTATGTCTGCATAATACAAGACAGGGTTTGCCTACATTTTTCTTGAATTATAAAGGGTGGTTTAAGGATGATAATGAAAATTCTCATGTTCTTTCTTTTCTCTTCCTTTCCAAAATTTATTTCTGAAGCATAAATTCTTTCACCATTTTACAGAAGGTAAGCTTTTGTTGATAAAAATCAGTACTCTAAACACAGTAGTAATTTCCATAAGTATTGTCCTGTGAGGTTCTTATACACTTCTATTTTGGTGTAGTACATAGTAAAGACAGAGTTGGAAATACTGTACTTAGCTGGAACTAGATACTTTCCTTACACATCCCTTTTGTGCATATCAAACATTCACAGACTCAGTGATATTAACACAGAAGTTGTCAGATCATGGTTTTTGCTTTCCTGTAATCCTCTTCTTTCTCAACATATTTGAATGGTAAAGGCTTACCTGAGTGTATGGAGAAAAATGTATGTGTGTATGAAGGTGCTGTGCAGTTAGTCTAAATGAAGGAAGAAATTAACATTTCCTAACTAAGTAATAGCCATTTCTAGAAAGTGATTTATTCAGGCTAATCTTTCTTCCAATCAAGGGAATTTCAGGCTAAATCAGTTTAGTTTAGAATGATATATTAGTTATCAAATACCCATATAGCTAAAACTGAGGGACATGAATCAAAGTCCAAGGAGCTGAAAAAGGCAGAAGTAATATTCTTCTGCCCAGATACAGGCAAAGAGCCTGATATGAACAAAGCAGATACAAAAATCTGGGGAGAGCGCAGCTAGGGAATTAAGTATTGTTCTTTCTTCATCATAATTTCAATCCATGTTTCACTAAAGTGTACCTTTTTTCAAGATAAAATGTAGTACAGTGAGATAAGTAGAAACTCTCTTGGTAGGGCAGAAATTAATTCATAATGTTTGATTTCCTTTAAGCATTTAAACAGTTTGATTGCTTGCCTGAAATGATTTTGTACTTAATGAAAAAATCCAAGTTTGTTATTTTATTTTCCACAGTACTGCAGCAAAGTCAGTGGACAGCTTTCCACTGACATCAGTAGTTTTTGCAAGCAATATCAATGACCTGATCACCCAGACCATTTCACACATGAAAGCATATTGCCTTCAAGGAAAGTTCTGCATATAGAAATATTTGAGAATTGAGTTTGAAATTGAAAAATTACTTCATATTTCCAGCATATTTATTTTAATATAATCACAGAATAAATTGAGTTGGAAGGGACCCACAAGGATCATCAAGTACAGCTCCCGCTCCTGCACAGCACCACTTCATAGTCACCCCATGTGCCCGAGAGCGTTGTCTAAACACTTCTTGAACTCTGTCATGCTTGGTGCTGTGACCACTTCCCTGGGGAGCCTGTTCCCTCTGGGTGAAGGACCTTTTTCTAGTATCCAACCTAAACTTCCCTTGACAAGTTCAGGGTATTCCCTTGGGTTCTGTCACTGGTTACCACAGAGAAGAGATCAGTGTCTGCCCCTCCTCTTCCCCTCAAGAGTAAGTTGATGGCAAGGTCTCCCCTCAGTCTCCTGTTCTCCAGGTTGAACAGACCAGGTGAACTCAGCTGCTCCTCACACGCCTTCCACTCAAGGCCCTTCACCATCTTTGTAGCCCTCCTTCGGATGCTCGCTAATGGCTTTGTATCCTTACACTATGGTGCCCAAAACTGCACACAATATCCAAGGCGAGGCTGTACCAGCACAGAGCAGAGCAGGACAATCCCCTCCCTTGCCCGGCTAGTGATGCTGTGCCTGATGCACCCCAGGACCCACTTGGCCCTCCTGGCTGCCAGGGCACTGCTGACTCATGTTCAACTTTCCATTGACCAGGACCCCCAGGTCCCTTTCTGTGGCACTGCTCTCCATCATCTCATTCCACAGTCTGTACCTACATCCAAGGTTGCCCCATCCCAGGTGCAGAAACCAGCACTTTCCTTTGCTGAACTTCTTATGGTGATTACCCAGTCCCCTAATTTGTTGAGGTCTCTCTGCAGGGCCTCTAAGAGATCCAGCTGTAGCAGAAGATTTCATGCAATTTCAGGGTCAACTGGGAGTTGTTCATTCTCACAGTCATGGTCCTCTGGCTCAGGGCACTGAGACCCCTTTTGTCCGTCATCTGTGCTGAAGACAGAGATGTCTTCAGGAAGAATGCGTTAAACATCTCTGCCTTGTCCAT